>CM068968.1:73997287-74013847 GCA_035128595.1 Eptatretus atami | reverse complement strand
CATCGTAGAATCCATGTTTCCCTCGATGAACTTGAGCTCTCCAGTACCGGCAGCACTCATGCATCCCCAACCAATGACACTACCACCACCATGCTTGACAGTGCGGATAAGGCACTTGTCTTGGTACTGTTCCCCAGGTCGCTGCCAGACATGCTTCACTCCATCAGATCCAAACAAATTTATCTTCGTTCCATCAGACCAGAGGACATGTTGCCAGTAGTCCAGGGGCTTGGATTGATGTGCTTCAGCAAACTGTTTGCGAGCTTTCTGTGGCTCTGCTTCAGGAGAGGCTTACGCCTTGGACGCCGCCATGCAACCCGATACGATGGAGTGTGCGACGTATGGTTTGCGCACTAACAGACTGGCAGAAGCTGTAGAATCTCTTCAGCAATCTTGGCGGCACTTTGTCGTCTGTCTTGGAGGACTAGATTCTGAACTTGGCGAACAGTACGTGCAGTCATCTTTGCTGGTCTGCCCTGGCGAGCGCAACTCATTGTTGTACGCTTCTTGGAAAACTCTGGATGACCTTGGCCACGGTTTTGGCTTACTTTCAAAGAAGTACTGATCTTCTTGTATCCTTGGCCCTTTTATGCAAGGCAACGATTCGATCTTTGACATCTTTCGAGAGCTCTTAACCATGAGGAGCCATGCTGCTTTCTCAATGGCGATTGGTACAGTATTTCCGATGCAATTATTTCTTCAGCAAGCAGATAGACAATTACTGCATTGAGTACACTTCTTCACTTTTAACATACCAGGGATGTTGCAGCTCTATGGACATTGTGTGTATTGTTTGGTGCATATTTGTACCTTTAACACTCTTTGACTTAAATATGCAGAAAATGATGAAAATGGAAGTGTTTTACCATGCTTACTTACTTCTTGTGCAGACAATAGCAGGGTGTACTCACTTTTGTTGCCTCCTCTTCGGAAATATTCGTAATATGCCACATTGTTTTTATGGAATGGCAGTTTTGTGCCTGCATACATACTGCAGAATGTCTACTCTGTCATCAACTCTGAGGTTTTGCTTCCAGATATACTATATATATATATATATATATATATATATATATATATATATATACAGTATATTGCACACATTTTTATTTTTTCAGGTTCTAAAGAGAGGGAAGAGGCTGCAGCCTGCTTGTCTGAAGTCTGAAGGATGATGGATGTCCAAGCAGAAAGTGGAGTCATCAGTAAATGGATAAAGAGGATTTTCTAGAGAGTTTGAGAGATCATTGATGAAGATCAGGAATAGGACTGGGCCCAGAACATTGCCTTGGGACACTTCAGCTTTGACAAGTGGAAGAGTTGAAAGGATTCCATTGAGTGCCTCAAGTTAGCTCTGGGAGTCGAAGAAGTTAGTGAGCCATATGTGGAGTTGTTCTTGGATGCCATAGGCAGAGATTTTGGAGAGTGAGGTGGGAAGCCAGACTATCAAAAGCATGAGATATGTCCAGAGAGATGGCCCTGATCTCATGTCTGACATTGAGGACCTCAACCCATTGTTGGGTGAGTAGAAGCAGCATGTACAAGGTGGAGTCACCTGGTCTGAAACCAAATTGATCACCTGAGATGAGGTTGTTGGTGAAAAGGAAGGATTTCATAACTGCGATTATGGATTCAGTGACCTTGCTGATTATTGGAAGCAAGCTGATTAGTGTGTAGTTCATTGGGGGTTGTCAGAAACTTCTCCACCTTCTCAGGTGCAAAAGACAGGGTCCAGGAGCCGTTGGGTATGACTGGGAAGGAGAGATAGAGATGGAGGCACGCACGCTCGCACACACACACATACACACACAAGATTTGGAAGCAAATGCAGAATTGAGACACTCAGCCTTCTCACGAGCGGAGTCAGCTGTGGTGACATTTGAGGAGAGGGAAGGGATGAAGGGGAGGATACACCAGACACAGACATGATAAGGTGCCACCAGGTTTTAGAGGAGGGAGACATGTTTGAAAATTCATTCTTGAGGTTGGACAGATGTTTCCCGGCTCTCCTGAGGGTGGATACACACTTGTTGTGGATTTTGTGGAATGAGTTGAGGTTGCCTTTAGTTATGTTTGCTTTCCAGAGGGGGGGGATGCAAGTTGTTTTCAGGCAACTGCCTCACTATAGTAATTCAGTGTACCATGGATGGGAAGAAGGGTAGCATAATTGGAGGTGAGATGGGAATAATCTGTGCATGAGAGCAGGTATCTGTGGAAGAATTCTCAGGATGAGTTAACATCAAGGGCAGTAGATATGGGAGGCTAGTCCTGAAGAGAGATGGCTGCTTACAGCCCTTGCCAATCTGCCTGAGTGAACTGCCAGACTCGCCAGCATTGAGGCAGCTGCCTGAGAATAGCCATAGCGATGTTGACTTTCACAAACATATGATCAGATGAACCAATTGGAGTAGAGGATAAGCAGGAGACGTTTGTGGGAAAGTTTGTCACCAGCAAGTCCAGAAGGGAGGATTTACCATTGGGAGAACTCGGTGAGGAACGTAGCGAGGAACCAAATTGTTTTAATTGTCCTCCTGTTTAAACTGCCCACCGCCACTCTTTGGTTTCCCGTTTGTGGAACCGTCTTCCCAAGACTGTCCAATCCCAATCTCATCTCCGGAGATTCAAGCAGCCTCACAAGAGGACCTCCGTTCATGTATTCATTACCCAGGATATAACGCACCATTGTTTACAAGAACTTGTAGGGATGCATTACTTGTGGGAAAGTGATAGCGGCACAATGGGCATGAAGACAAAATTTCACATTTTTACTTTCCACTGTGGTTTTGGCTCAAGAAAAAGCCTGAAATTCACAGGCAATTGGAAAACTCGCCGATGGAAGTCCTTCTTTGCTCAACAATCTTACGTCATGCTTCATCCGTACCCGTCGTCTTCTTCTTCTTCTTTTTTCTACTCCTATTAACCTGACCAAAGCCAACCCTCTTACTTATAGGTTACTGTGTTTCCCCTTCGAGTCGCCTCACTCTTCCGTGAGTCCAGACTTTGTACTTCAGCAGTATTTTGAATCTATACATCGGTGTACTGGGAGCAATTGAAGAGTTTTGTTGATTGGAGTGATGTGATCCAATTACGAGCTGGAACTCACAAGCCTGGCTGACATTTTATGAATAGGTCGTAAGGGCTTGTGAGGGAAGAGGCACGTACACTTGCTCATGGTGAGTTGCATTCATCGAAGCGTGACGTCACGGTAACACGAGGAACAGAGTTTGTTTGTCCTCTGATTTGAGCGCGAGTAGATTTGGGAAACATTACTGTTACTTCTCCTCCTCCTACTGTGCAGTTTGAAGGAAAACGATTTGCGGATTTTTCGAGAAAAGACGCGTGGGAAAATGTCGGGTCAATCTTGACACACGATTTGAAACGGTGAAAGCAGAGATCTCGGGCAGTGACCCCTGAGTTTCACTCGATGGGGTTCAGGGTTTTTAAGGACCCATAAGAGGGGCTCCATAACCTTTAACCTAAGCAATGACCTTTTGTATGCCGATAGACTCAGAAGCTTCATTTACAAATAATTTATTTACGATACTCATTTACAAATAATAGCTTGGAACTCAGAAGCCTGTCTCATGTTTTGTTGAAATCCTATTTTGAAACGTTTTATTCTCTTGTTTTCTTTTTCTTGTGTGTGTGTGTGTGTGTTTGCAGGAGGACATTTTGGTGCAACTTCAGCACATCTCACTGTACATGTGCCACATCCTCGGTGCCTATGTTCTCAAGTACGTTGTACGCACAGCTCTTTGGGAGGAGGAGGAGGAGGAGGGAGAGGGGAGGGTGTGATTGCATTATTCCATGAGCCGCTCTGTCGGTCATGCCGATGCCGTGACTTTGGGCACGCAAAATATTTGCGAAATTTTATTTTGGTTAAATGTTCGTTCCCTTCCACATCTTTTGAGGTGTTTCATGAGATCTCCAGGCTATTCTGAGGAGGAGCAGCAACTGAAATATGTATTTATATTTTTTAACATCACACATTGTTGAGGGGGAGGCGGGAGACGTACCACTTCAGGACGGCCGGGTATCGTAATCTTGCGATTCGAACGACACCGCATTTGATTGTCAACATGGTGCACCAGCAGGAGGTGCTGCATCCCGGAGAGATCCTACAGAGGCTGTGCCGTCTGCACTTCGGTTGTGGAAATTAAAAAATTTAAAAAACCTGCCATCACTTTTGAAAATGGCTCAGTCGTCATGTGCCTGTGCTGTGGGCCATTTCTCTCCTTGAAGTTTTACCTGTATGAGGGATTTCCAGAAATTAACCTTGGCCCAAAAGTCTTCGGCTCCCGAAACTGGAACGACGCAGATAAATAGTAGTTTTTTGGGAAAATACTTCACACTTTAATTCCTACTCGTTGGTGGGAGAATGCTTTCTCGTGCATTTAGGTTGGTTGATTTTTTTTTTTTGCATTGAGATTCCAAGAAATTGTCTTGCCATTTAAAATCATTGAATGTGACTTGCTAATCCTCAACCACCTGTTTTTCCAGCTTGACCCGGCTTGGTGTGGTCCTGCTTTGCCTTCATTATGCTCCTGAACTGCTGTTCCATTCCGCTCGATTGCTGTACTACCTATCGGGCAAAGCTCACCACCTGTAAGGGTTTGGACAAGCTGATGTCGGCCGATTCACGGATGTAACCTCTGGTGTTTTTTTTTGGGTGGGGGGGGGGTTGTCGACGTAAAAGCCGCAGTAACATGTTCACGTGCGCCTTTACACCAAAATGAGCACGATCGGCTTTGCAAACGTGTCCATACTACAAAAGCATTATCCTGTGCAAACTTGCTCGATCTCCATTCACGTATTCGTTAGCCAGGATATAACACACGATTATACAACAGCCTGTAAGGAAGCATTACGCAATTGAAAGTGGGAGCTTCACACTGGGCATGAAGACAAAATTGCACCTTTTTATTTTCCACGGTGGCTTAGGCTCAAGAAAGCGCCTGAAATTCACAGGCAATTGGAAAACTCGCCGATGGACGTTCTTTGCTCAAATTGTTTAGGCCGCCCTTGTGTGAGGCAGGTTCACCTGGTCGAGCACTGGCCAGCAGTGTGTTACACAGCTTGTACCATGCTTTCTCGTTTTGAGCTGTAAATTTGAGTTTACCAGAATCGGTGGTGTAATGGTTAGAGTGTCCGCTTCTCATCTGGGTGATCGGTGGTTCAAGCCCTGGCCCAAGTCATACCAGACACAAAAATGGTACGTGCCGATTCGTTGCTTGACGCTCAGTATTTTAATAGGATAGAGCACGGATAATCCTTGTAGGTTGGCGTCCATGCATCGGAGGAAATTCCTCCGAACGAAATGCTCCGTTGAGTGCGGTGACAAAAAGCTGCGCCATCGTTGTGACGTTGCTGGTACCCAGAGTGTCCCAAGAAGTGACCGCACTTCTCCCAAGCTCATTGGCTGTGTTTATCTCATCTAACAGTCCTCTGTTGTATCTCATGTATTCTTCTGTTTGTCCACGTGTGCGAGTGGCAGCCTTGGATTCTGTTTAAAAAAATAATTAAACAGGTGTGCGTGAACTTCATCATTATTGTGGGGTTTTGAGTGAAGGATAGAGGAAGGCCTTTGCGAAATTGGGTCCAAAAATTCAACAGCGTAGAACCACGGTGTGACCGACAGTTGCAGTGGTGACGTGTTCTGGATGGTGTAACCCCTGAAAAGTTTGCTGATGTGCCACAAAAGAGGATTGGGACCACGTTATGAGAAAAGTGTTCACAAGAGGAGGCCTGTGTAATTGAGCGCACAAGACCTCACCGTGTCGCTTTGGCAAAATGGTGTACTTGGTTTGACACATGTCATGAGGATGTGGATCCATTGCAGATCTGATAACTAGGTCCACCCAACGCTGAGGAGCACACCGTATGGTGTATATTTTGCAGTTGATAAAGTGGTATACCTGGATACGTGCTCGTGAATGCCATCGCAGAGGCCAAGTGCACTTGTACTATCATCGTTGCTTCTTTTTTTTTTTTAGTAACTTATCACTTGACCACCGTGTCCACGAAAGATACACGTGTCGTCACTATCGCCGGTAACCTCTGCCGCTCTGTGCACATCCACAGTAATGGGAGTTAACTGTGTGGAAGAGGGAGAAGTACACAATGAGGTAACAATAAAATAAATAAAAAATCGTGCTTCGCACGACACTTGGCGAATTAGTTGACCTTTCCGTTGTGTGGTCCAAGCTGTAATGTCATGAATCGGTTAAGAATTGTGACCTGTAGAACGAATATAATTTTTATTTAAATCACGCCAATAGCTGAAACTTTGACATCATACGCTTGCGAAAACTGTGCATAATTTGTACTAACATGCATTTAACATTTAGATATTCCATTGAAGTTTGTTTTGGCGTCAACAGGAAGTCGCTACGACTTCCGGTTACTGAGTTATGTCCAAAAATGTGTTTTCACGTTGTGTGACGTCACGTCGTGACGTTTAGTCCGATTAAGACAGGGTTTGGACGCGGACCGTCTCAGGTGGATTGCCTATCAGGTGTAAAATTTAAGAACGACTGGTCCAGCCGTTTGGGCTGTAGATGACGACAACAAAACAAACAAACAAACGGAACAGACCAACATACTTGACAAAATCGAAGATTTCGCCAAGTAATAAGGTATGTTTATGTTGTGATGGACGTGGTCCGGATAACTCCGAAAGGCCGACTAACCTATAAAGACCACGGACTCTGTCTAAAACACTCACCTTTGGGTCGGATCCGTGCACCCGGTGTCAGTTTACCGTACCAGCAAGATGATTGACGAAGATGGGGGAACTGTGCCAAAGCTTGCACAATGGATGTTGATTGGCCGAGCAAACCAACGTTAAGCGCCGCACCCTATCGTCGATCAGACCAATGAGTCGCTTGTGATAATTACCCCCAGGAGCGCCATCTCGGACCAAAACACGAACCGAATAAGTGAAGACGCAATGCTGAATCTTTCATCAGTTTATTGCAAGCAGGGCGGAAATTGTTGGGAGAAAAGGCGGTTAGGATTCAAACAAAGAATCATTAACTCGGTACAAAGTCCTGACTCTGACTTGTTTATTTATCTATTAATCGTTTTACTTCGTCCATTTTTGCAAGTGCCGAAAGTGAAGCGGAACATTTTGAAAATCGACAACTGTGTTTCGAATTGTTAATCGAGCAAGCCATAAATAGGTCAATGATGGGAAAGGTATGCGGGAAAGTCCTCCCGTAAGATGCAGATAAAATGGTTTGAAGTTGATTGGGGTATGCCAACTGCGTGGGAAGGAAGGATAACCTGACATTTCATTGTTAACCCTTCTTTGGAGCAAAAGAGGCACACTATCCTTCACGAGCAAAGCAAGATCAGTCCTTCGTTTTGCAGATGGAGTAACTCAGAGTGATGGTAACACCAATCGAACACGTCAAGCTAGCTATTCACAGTACTCCACTTGGTTTGACCTGTCCACCAAATTGTTTACGCGGCATGACCAAAAGAGGACCTTTCGAGCAAATCAGCGGGTTGATCGTTTTGTCAATGGCACGGCAATATTTCCAGGATTTAGGACGAATAGAACGTCCACGCTGACCTGTGCAGCTCGCAGTTCTTCTTCCCGTCCCTTTTTTAATCCCCCATATTCACAATAAAAGCTTGTGCTCAAACAGTTAAAGTGGACACATTCCATGCTTTGCCTGGTCAATCCCGCCACCCTGAGGTGCGCATAACCACAATGTGGACTCGGCAACGGTTCAACTCTCGGCGTTAAAGTTGCGACATCTTATGCCAGGTGATAACCTTGTGTGCAGGGCTGGTAGGATAGCCCAGTGGTACTCACACTTGCTTTGAAGCTGTTTTGCCTGGGTTTGCATCTCGACCCAGCTTTAAACTGTCATCCTGGTGTCTCGCAGGTAAGGCATTTTTGTCACTGTGTGAGCCGACCCTCGGATGGACGTCAAACTGGGCTTCCCGTATGCCGGCATTAGTCGGTGGACGGTGAAGATTGCACGATGTTCTTCACGAAGAGTAGACGAGCTATCACTGGCACCCTAAACTAATTAAACATTCCAGCTTCAGCCTGCAGGGGGCATTGCAGCAGCATGAGAAGTGATGAGAAGAAGCCTGTGTCCTGTGGCCACGGATTAACTAAATAACAGCCAACATTTTCTTTCAGTTACGTCGTTTTGTGTCATGGTGGTGGTGGTGATCAGACACCATGACATGATCCTTATTAAGCACAGACCGTCGCAGTCGTACTGGAAAGCAAAATGTAAAAGTTCTTTGTATTTTTGGACACCATGGGTTTGAACAAAGGAGTGTTTCCCATTGTTTCCTTCTGCTTTGTTTTCACTCCCAATAACCAAAACGGTCGACCACCAAGAAAAAAAGGTTGAGATCCAACACGGATTTTCACTCCCAATCATCTACCCAGAAAATCTAACGCTGCAATACATTGACGGCAAAGGTAATTGTGGGAAAGAAACTTTGGAGGCTTTTGAGATTTTTATTTCTTTGTCACCTCTGCGTAGGTTTCAGCTGTGGGTCGTCGTCTTTGTGACTGTTCGGCTGCTTTCTATGACACTTGCTGTCCTCACCATCCTGAGCCTTTCTACTGCTCCACTAATGCTCAGGTATGACCACCGCTTGTTCTTGCATATGAACCTAACAGTTGAGCTTTGAACCTTGCCAGTTTTGTTGAAGGAAGAGTAAACTGTTTATCCCCCACCCCCCTCCACATGCCGAACCAACCCCTCTCCCAAACAGACATCATTATTCATTGGTGTGCATACACTGTATTAAGACTCTGATCCACTCCGGTCCATTTTAGTTTGTTTTGTTGCCCGCCAGATATTAGACAGTCATGTTGGAACACAGAGTGCAAGTCTTGCGTTCGCGCCCGGTTTGCAACCTTTATTCCCGCTTCACCTGTTAAATGATGCCGGCCCGAACAATACTTACCGGGTGAAAGAACCGGAATATCTGACCGAGGTCATCCTGGTTTTGCCAAGGCATTGCCTCACAATGTAATCAAACGGAAGACCAAGAAGGAACACGAAGAAGATAAGAGTCATCAGGAGGAACCTGGATAGGATTTGGGTTTCAGCCTCCACTCCACAACCTTCAGTCCACACAGCATCAGGATATGGCACAAAAATAATCAATAGTACATAAAGTACATGGTACCCCATCGTTTAGCACTTATTTACAGGCATTCGTTTGTGCTACAACAAATTCGCCATTTCCACGTAGCTCAGCAAACTGTTTTGCTGAGATGTTGGGGGAGGAGGGGTGGGGTGAGCTTTACTCTCTCTCTCTCTCATATCGTTTACGTGAGTGTTGTTTCGGCGATGGCCTTCCCTTTATTCGTTTTTCAATGAAGACATTTTAAATCTCGAGTTTCAAGGAAAGAAGCTCATTCCGGCTCAAAATGAATGTTTGAGCCGAGCTTTGCTCGCCGTTTGACCTGAAGGACCCCAAAGGGGGAGGGTGAGAGTCGCTTGCATTTCGATCCGGTTGAATTGCGGACGTCGATTTTGATAGTTTGCCGCAGAAGAGTTGCACCTCCTGCACCATGAACAGCTTTTCTATTTTGGCCCCACCGTACATCGTGTCCATTCTGTGTATGGTGAAGTCACCTGAACCGGCATGGTTCTGTTTTTGATTCCGTGAAAGAGAACCTTTGGAGGCGGTCACGTCGTGAGCTTCCTGGAGCATCGGCGAATCTATCTGTTTCGATGTAAATTTAAGGAAAGTACTTTGTATTGGGGAATTGATACGTAAAGTTGTTAATTGAACAACAACAAAAAAGGAAAACACGATAGGCTTGCATTTTTGATGGTTCAGAGGTTGCAGGTACAAAAGTAATCAAAGGCAGCAGTATTTCGGGTTTGACGTGTAAGCTTCTGGCAACCGAGCTCATTCTAGAATCTCCAAGTTGCTTTGGATTGTGCAATCGGCTCATTCCGTGATCCTTCAGGAAGGGGGTCATCTACCTGCCCTTCTCGGGCTGGACTACATGTCGGTATCAATCAGTTCGGTGATGGCTGTGTTCAGGAAATGTCCGTTGCCAAGGTGGAGCTCTCATTATTTTTACATATGGTTAGCGGTTAAAAATTATTTGCTACCCGGCCTTTTCCTTCGTCAGCACTTGTGTTGCAGCAAGAACCTCACCCTGTGTTGTGCGCAGGGTCCCAGTTCTGGGCATCGTCTGCTTTACTCAGGCCTGGCTACTCTGGCACTTTCTGCGGTTACAGATCAGCCGCTGGAGGGAGGCCCAACGGGCCACCACGCCAGTTTCCACCAATGCCACGCGTGCAAAGCAACGACCGGCACGCAAAGATGGTGAGGGGCTTTTTCCCACCGTCGGTTAGCTGGTGATGTGTATCGTGACTGTACAAAGCCACGAGGTTAATGGAAGTTGTGGAATTTTAGAAGGGCCAAAACTTTCTTGCCATATCCACGTCGACCAAGAGTCTTGAGAAACTCACTGCTCTTGATCAACAGTATAACTAGTTGATAAAACGAGAGTGATCCTCAAATTGACTGCATCTGTGCATGGATGAGACAGGACTTGCATGTTTATTTTGACTTTGCAATGACTCAGCATGGTATCGATGTCAATTTTTTTTGTTTTAACTTTGTTCTGTCATTCCTCCCATCCCCCACGACCTTCACATCCTGTCGCACTGAACCAAACCACACCTAATCTGAAACCCAACAGGGAAGTCTCACAACGGCACGACACGTGTTGAGCCTGTGAATCAGCTGAAGAAGATAAAGGCTCGGTGAAGGGATCCGTTGGGTTTAGGGAGGGTTGGCGCAAGTTCTGCTGGAGGGCTACGCTGATGGTTTGGCTCCTCCAAACGTATTTGTGGAACTGTCGTAGGTTATACATATGGTGGGGAGGGTGTTCTAAAGGGGCATTTACATATTACGTATATAAAGCTGGCATTGATCTAATGGCTTTCTTGACTGCCTTCTCTCCCTTCTTGTCTCTCCCTGACTCCCTTCTTCTCCCATCCACCCATCGCTCAGGCCGATTGCACATCCCTTCCCTTATTCTCGTCTTTCCAAATCCTCTCCGTTTTTATGCCGAAGCCGCTGGAGGAATGATGTTTTTGGGTTGGCTGTCCGGCTGTGCATGCGTCCATAGCGGATTTTCCTTCCCATGATCATTTGTGAACGACTGAAAGAATTCCAACAAAACTTGGCAAAAGCATGAACTGTAACACACAGGTCAACTGATTAGATTTCGGGTTCAAAAGGTCAAATATCTCTGGTCATGTGAACTTTAATTGAAAATCTTTGTCATCACAATAGCTTGTGAATCACAGAAGGGATTTCAACCAAACTTGGCACAAGTATAGACTGCGATACAAGGATGAACTGATTCAATTTTGGGTTCAACGGGTCAAAGGTCATGTGCCCTTTGAAAATCATTTTGCAGATCATAACTCGAGTTGGAAACATCTGACTTTTTCTCTCTCTGTCTCTTCTCTTCTCTCTCGCACACACGCAACCTTTAACGTTTTTTTTAAATTCAAACGTAACAGTGGGTTGACCTCCAATGTGGACAGAGACATATCCATTGATGCATTCGTGTCAAATTCTATTTTCTTTCCCTTTAATACCTCCCTGACTCCTTTATCCTCACTGCCCTCCTTTTCTTCCTCGTTTACCTCCCTTTTCACAAATTGTAATTTTTTTTCCTCCATTTAATCCGACCCTTCCCTCCTCTCTGGCCCAGCCTTGTGTACTGAATATGTAGAGGCCCTAAATGGAATTGGGACGGGGTGTATCTTGCAGGGGTCAGATGGTAACAGTAGTTTTGGGATCTCACAAGTGTTTTTTTAATGCTCCAAGTTTGTTAAATGCAAGCTTATAAATTTTGAGGGGAGTTGAGTGAAAAATGGAGCGGGGAGTCGTGTGTTTATTGCTCTAAGAAAATATTTGAAATTTAATGATCCTTGCATGTATTAAACTAAAGCATCGATTTGGCCAAAACTGGTGGATTGCCTGGTTGCTGACCAAACTTCAACATCCCTTTACCTCATCAGATGCTAAAGTTGCCATCAACATCCTCTACCCTTATATCGATCTCCATGAGGCCCGTTTCACATACAAGGTGCACCTTGTGCCCATCATCCGGGTTTCCCGTAATTCTGACACTATCGACCGCATTGTGGTTGTCGTGGTCACTTCTGAAACGACTCTCCACGACCTGACGCATTGCATGATTGCCAACCTTTCACTGTCCATCTCCCTTCCATCTGTCCTGTGGTTCTTCCTAAAAACTACTCTGCTACATGGTATCGGATGTCTGTGCCATCTCTCTTCTCTGTCTTTGTTCGAGTCGGCTCAAGCACAAACGTAACTTCGTCGTCACTGATGACTTTGTTCCGTCTTGAGCAGGGTGTGCACGTCAGCAAGACATAAAATACTTTCAAACGCTGCACGTGACCCCTCACCTGAGAGTCGATCCCTCTCATCACCACGCCAACCACTAGCATACAAGCACCGAGACTGGCATCCCTTCACCGAGAAGCCAATCCCTCTCATCACCCACACCAACCACTGGCATACAAACACCTAGACTGGTATCCCTTCACTTGGAAGCTAATCCCTCTCATCACCCACACCAACCACTGGCATACAAACACCTAGACTGGCATCCTTTCAGCTAGAAGACAATCCTTCTCATCACCCACAGCAACCACTAGCATACAAACACTTAGACTGGTATCCCTTCACCTAGAAGCGAATCCTCATCACCCACACCAAAAATATTTTTGACACTTTCTTTTTCCTGAGCTTGCTGTTCCCAAAACTTCACTTCCCCCCCCCCCCCCCCCCTACGTTTTGAGAATATAATTTGAGTACATATTCATTGATTGTCATCTTGTTGTGTTCCTACACATATTTCACTAAAACGCAAGTGTAAACACCGACATGATTTCAACTGGACCCATTTAAACGTCGTCTTCATATAACAGAAACAAGTCATTGACTCGTCGTGATTGGTAGCTCAAGGCAGGTTTTGTTAGTTTATTTATTTATAGTATTTTAAGGACTAACCGACTACCCTTGTGCAGCCCATATGGGTCTAAGCCGACAAAAGTCCGTCCTGGAATTTAAGTTGGATCAGAGAGAGCTCAATCCCTGCTTGCGGTTTTTGTTGTTGCCCCCCCCCCACCCTCCAAAAGATAGAGCCCACACTGGTTTTCACCAGCTTGCATTAGCTGAAAGGTACCAACGCACCCATCGGTGGCAAAGTCTGGGATCTCTGTTTCTGGTTGAAATCCAACCTGCCCGATCATTCAGGAGAAGGCTCGTTTCTTACCATTGATGAGATGACATGGAATGGCATTTTAAATTCGCTCTCTATGGATAACGAGCACCTATTACTTTGCACCGTCTGCGGTTCGTGCCAAGTGAACTCGTACCTGCATCCACAACTTCTCCAGTGGCGTTCACGTCTGCAGTTTGACATGTTCGGTGTTTTTATTTCACCTCTTGTGTATTCATAGCTTGTGCTTTTCCAAGCTGAATCTCCCATTTCTTGTTTTTAATAATAATTATTGATGCGGTGCTTATTCCATTGTTTAATTCCAGGCAATCCACCAGTTTGAGAGCTTGTTAGGTTTGGGAATCTGTGGTTGGGTTGCTTTGTTGAGCCATCCTGCACTGCTACATATTATGGGAGAAGAGGGGTGGTGGAGAGAGACTACTCCACAACACCCTTCTTCAGATGAAAGGTACACCATCTTGCTGTGAAATGACGTCACAATAATATAACCTTCCGGCGGGGGGGGGGGGGGGGGGGGTGGGGCGGGTGAGTGTTGGGATCACATTTTCAACATGCAAGCAAGGCCTTACCAGTCTGGACAGTGCCTTTGCATTTTTCAGCAGATAAGCTTGGAAAAGTTTGGGGTTTTACTATGGAGACATTAAGGTTATTTTGTGGGGAGGAGTTAGGGGATTGGGGGAGATTGTGGGAGGGCTTTTACTCAGACTCACAGGCTTGACTGTTCTGTTGCAGCTCTTATCAATGTGCCTCACACAAAGCTGCTCCGCCTTCAGAATATGGCACAAAGGACGATTTTTCCGTCTTTTCTCACTTTATGCAACAAAACCTCGAATTGAATGTCCAGGTGGTTAGAATTCTGCACTCTGCCTACCTTGTGTGGGAGCCACGTCGGCCTCACCCCTTCCCTTCCCTCCCCCACATAGCTTTACGTGCAGGTGGCTTGGCATGGATGATTGAGTCCGTCACCTGGCCATTTTGATGAGAGCCACGATTGACGTACGCTCTTCGCACAGCCGAGGAATACCAACCTCACGGTTATCGCAGCCCCGTGACTGCCACGGTGGCACGAGATCGGGCGGATCAGCCTCATGTATCGACGGGACGTTGTGAAACCTCGGTGGTTTCTGTGAGGTTGTTCAGCTTTTCTTTTCTTGTTTAACTCTTGGTCATTCGTGGCTCGTGTCTGATGGTGATTCATCGTCAAACTCCTTGGATTGTATGATACATGTGCATTCCACTTCTGTCCAGCAACTGCATGCACCCTCTGTTCCTTTTGAGTGTAAAAGCAAGCAATTTTATCAATAAAATGGCTAAGTACATTTAAAATCAGAAAAACATTCGGCCGGGAGTCTTTCTTTGATGTTCTTATTCCCTGAGGCAGTCGAGGTGTGCATTTTGACATCACAAAGCTGTCTTACAATGCCTGCTTGGGTGGTACTAACCATCCCAACAATGCAATCACTCCCAGGCCCAGAGGCACCTGCCTGGTACAGCCAGCCTTGTAGAACTTCTTCATGGTCGATTAGTTGTCAGACAGGTGTGATTGTATTTGTTCTTGGCATCTATCACCTCGATTTTTGCCAGATCTGCTCTTTGGGCTGATTTAATAACCCAACAAAAATTCCTCTTGATGATTTATTTGATGCCGACTTGTGTTCTCTCGCCTCCGCACTCTCGCTCCTCGACGACAGCTACGATTTGCTGGCCTGTGACAATCTTGCCAGAACACGTACCCCTCATCCTGCCTTCACGAAGGAGATCCTTCTATCTCACGAAGGAGATAGCATGAGTCGGCTGATGATGCAATTGCTTGGAAATTGTAATTGATTGCAGCTGTTTCTCCATCTCAAAAGAGACACCTCGCAGTAACCGGTCATTGATGAACGTCCTCATGCTGCCACCACGTATGATCAAAAATCAAATGTGATGGTCTTTGAACAGGAGAGTGGTGCTAGTGTACGCGGGAGTCCCTTAACCATCTGTTGGACATCGTTCGATTATAGTGAGATCAAATACAAGAGGAGATGGGGCCTGGCAGGCTCATATTGAGTGTAAGGGAGGTGCAGGAAAGGAAAGGATTACTATGAGTGTGTAACACCTGCCTCCTCTCAGTTCACTGCAAGTTGAATGATAATCAAATACAAATAAATATTAAACTACTTGCTTGGTATAAACATGGAGCTGGCAGGACAACTCGGCAGTAATAGTCTTCTCGTTTGAGCTGTCATGCTTGGGTTTGATTCCAAGCCCGACTGAACTGTCACTGGTATTTTGCAGGCCGGGCCTTGCGTCGCCGAGTGCGCTGCCCCTGTCCTCTCGCATGGACGTAAAACTGGCATCCCATCTCCCTGCACTGGACGTTCAAAGCTCCCACCGATCCTTATCTTGCCAAGCCAGCCGATCCTAATCAACCGTTTCATTGCAGTGCTTAACATCAAGCGAGCCTCTTCGTGAGCACTTAACAAGCTGATTGGTAATGGAACACACTTATTCTGAACATGTCCACCTTCTCAGTTGACAAGATTTTAAAGTTTTTTTTGTTTAGGTTTAAATAAAGACCAGCCTATTCACTTTCTTTCTTCACTGTCTGCAGCAGTTTCATCAAGTCCTCTACTTCCTGCCAACAGAGTAGCATCAGCATACCTTCGGTTGTTGATATATCTTCCTTCAATCCTGACTCCAGCCTCGGTCATCGAAGTTATATTTTTCGTCAAAATTATTCAAACCACAAATTAATCGGTCAATTCCGTCCAATGATAATGGCATAATGTTAATATTAACACGGGGGCTGGCATGATGGCCTCAAGCTGTGCACACTCTCTTCGAAGCTGTCTAGCCTGAGTTTGAATCCCGACCCAGCTGTGAGCCCGGTGTTTCACTGGTGGGGTGATTTATCAATGTGTGCCATTTCTCGGATGGATGTAAAGCTGGCATCCTGTCTGCCAGCATTAGTTGGTGGACTTTAAAGATCTCACGGTGTCCTTCACAAAGAGTAGGTAAGCTATCGGCAACATCCTGAACAAAGTCCGACCTTAATCGAATGCTCAGCCTGACCGACCGATTTATGAAAGATTTGGGCCAAGCTTCAACCAGCCAACCCCACAATAACGTGTAATTGTGGCCGTTAAACAATAATTATATTAACAAACCGCCGTCTGCATAGTGCGCGCACATACCCCAACCCCTCCCTCTCCCTTCCTCTTCCTCTTCCTCTCCCTCCCTCCCCCTTCCTCTTCCTCTCCTCCCTCCCCCGCTCCCTCTCCCTCCCTCCC
>CM068968.1:73955640-73968824 GCA_035128595.1 Eptatretus atami | reverse complement strand
GTATTCGGGACTGTATTTATTACGTACGCAAGCATGATAGATGAGGGAACCCCTACCTCTACTTACCCCCCCCTCCCTCCAACCACTCTTGACCAGCCGTGTACACCGGTCCAAGGTGAACACCACCTCTTCTCTCACCCCAACCAATTGTGCGTACGTAATAGATAGATAATCCGTTAATTAAATATTATCGAATGACCCGAATAAAGTGTGGGGTTTAACCCCCATTTTTGTCTTATTTTCATACTTGAGGGGTGATTAACAAGTCCATGGGTCACCGAGGAAACTTCAGTTAACGAAGCTCCCATGACTCGTCCTTCTACGACGCTTTCAAACCTTTACACCAGGTAACTGGGATACAGGTAGACCACTTTGTACATCATACCTGTGCCATATTCTCCTGGCGCCAGGTGCTGTGACGGGCAGGTATTTTGTCCAGGACACTGGCACACAACTGTTTATGCTTTGAGAAGGAGAGAGCAAGATCTTCACAACCCCAATGCCGCTAAAACAACTGAAGTGCGGACGGAGAACCGGGTCTGCGTTCCAAACGCGAGGGGCAGCGTGCTCTCAGATTCAGTCATACCATAAATACCATAAACACAAACAGCTTTGAGAAGAGAGAGCAAGATCTTCAACAACCACAAATGTGCTCAACAACTGAAGTGCGGACCGAGAGACCGGGTCTGCGTTCCAAACCGAGGGGCAGCGTGCTCTCAGATTCAGTGGTTTGTCGGTGATCGAGCCCGGCCGGTGCAGTTCGATGGAGCGAGTTGTCCTTTTTTCTCTCTTTCGAGTGCAGCCTTATGCCTGTTGGTTGCATCATTGGTTAAGGTAGGGACGCAGCTATGCCGCTGATGCATTTCCCTATTACCAGTAAGCTGGTACTCATTTTGCCGACCTCGGAAGGATGACAGGCTGAGTCAACCCACCTGGTATTAATTCAGTGGCAAAGGGGCCCGAACTCAGGACCCTAGGATCCCAAGTCAGCCACCCTCACGCTCGGCCAACACCAGGCTTCAGTTGTACTTTTAAAATGCTTCTTTGTTAGTCCAGCGACTTGGTATTCAGTCCACGGACTCCTTTATCCGTTACGTCACTCAATTGTTTGCGGGTCTGACAGTGTAAATCCGTTACACTGGTCATTATTTGGGGGTCCGACAAGATAGTACAAAGGTAGCGAACGCACTTTGTGTCCGGTAGTGGAGTAGCGGCTGAAACCCGAATCCTATCCAGGTTCCTCCTGATGACTCCATCTTTACTCTTCACTTATTCAGGTTCCTTTGGATGATTCTGATGCAGTGTTTGGTTTTCTATTTTATTATTATTATGATTATTATTATTATTATTATTATTTATTTGTAATTGGGGGAATTGGCCATAGGCATTTGAGCTGTCTAGCCTGGGTTCAAATCCCATCTATCACGCTGAGGCTTCACAGCCAGTCTGAGGCATCGTCATTGTGCGCATCGTCTCTCGGAGGGGGGATAAGCCGGATGTTCTGTCTGCTAATACTAGTTGACAGATGTTAAAGATCCTATGGCGGCGGCCTCGAAGAGTAGACGAGCTTTTACCAACACCCTGGATAAACTCCACACGATTATCCAGTGTCAGTGGCGACCTATACATGATTGTAATACCTTGACGTATGCATGCAAAATACCACGATGACAGTTTATAGCTGAGTTGGGATTTGAACCGAAGGTAGACAGCCTCAAGGTGAGTGTGCATACCCTGTATCTAGAGCCTACGCTATCCTGTCATCCCGATAATCAGAAACCAATAACGTCGATTAAAATCGAATCTTTTTTGAAACTAGCAAATACCACATATAAATATAAATATACATATATATAATATAGGGCTGCAAAAGTAGGTATACAGTAATGAAAAACAAAACGTGGCACAAAACGTATTTATCGATTATACAAGCATATCAATAATAACATACCAATAATAAACATATTAATCCCTCAAATGTTCAAATTAAATGAATTCTAGTATTAAATGAATCTTGCACACTATTATAATACTGGTAATACTGGTATAATCCTTACTGTATACCTACTTTTTCAGCCCCCTGTATATCTATCTATAATTCCAGCAATCTCTGTGTATGTGTGTCTGTATGTGTGTCTGCGACCGCCGTTTCTCGACAACCACTGGTCCGATCTGATTGAAACTTACCAGGAATTATGCCGGGGACCTGAGGATGTGCCTTTTCAAGGTTTGATATTAATCGGACCAGCGGTTCCCAAGTTACGGCCATTTATCTGTCAACCAATGACAGGACACGGTGCTATGACATCACGATTGAGGTACAATTAATGTATTATTTTTTTTTTTTTTTTTTTTGCAAGTACGGCCACGCACGTACGGGCCCGCACGTACGGCCCGCACTAGTATCTATAATTCCAGCAATCTCTGTGTGTGTCTGTCTGTGTGTCTGTGTGTCTGCGACCGCTGTTCTCGACAACACTGGTCCGATCTAATTGAAACTTGCCAGGAATATTGCGGGACCTGTGGATGTGCCTTTTCAAGGTTTGATATTATCGGACAAGCGGTTCCCAAGTTACAGCCATTTATTTGCCAACCAATGACAGGACACGGTGCTATAACATCACGAATGACTCACAATTCTTCTTCTTTCATTTATTTATTTATGTATTTTTGCACGTACGGCCACGCATGTACGGCATGCACGTACGGGCACGCACGTATGGGCACGCGAGAGCGAAGGAACGGCCTGTGTGGTTGTTGTTTCTGCGCTCGCGGTTTGAAAGTTTTTTTTTTTTGTTTTTTTGGGGGTTTGCACGTACGGGCACGTACGAGCACGCACCTACGGGCCCGCCACTAGTATCTATAATTCCAGCAATCTCTGAGTGTGTCTATCTGTGTGTCTGTGTGTCTGCGACCGTTGTTTCTCGACAACCACTGGTCCGATCTAATTGAAACTTGCCAGGTATATTGCTGGGGACCCGCGGATGTGCCTTTTCAAGGTTTGATATTAATCGGACAAGCGGTTCCCAAGTTACGGCCATTTATTTGCCAACAATGACAGGACACGTGTTGCTAACATCACGACTGACGTCACAATTCTTCTTTTATTTATTTATTTTTGCACGTAAGCACGCACGTACGGGCACGCACGTACGGCACGCGAGAGCGAAGGAACGGCCTGTGTGGTTGTTGCTTCTGGCTCGCGGTTTGAAAGTTTTTTTGTTTTTTTTTGGTTGCACGTACGGCCACGCACGTACGGCCACGCACGTACGGGCACGCACAGAGCGAAGGAACGGACTGTGGTTGTTGTTTCTGGCACGCGGTTTGAAAGTTTTTTTTTCCACGTACGGCCACGCACGTACGGGCACGCACATACGGGCACGCACGTACGAGCCCGCACTACTATATATAATTCCAGCAATCTCTGTGTGTCTGTCTGTCAGTGACCGCTGTTTCTCGACAAACACTGGTCCAATCTTATTGAAAACTTGCCAGGAATATTGCTGGGCCCTGTGGATGTGCCTTTTCAAGGTTGATATGAATGGAACGGTTGATAATGAATGGAATGATATAAATAAATGGCCATAACTTGGGAACCACTTGTCCGATTAATATCAAACCTTAAAAGGCACATCCACAGGGCCCAGCAATATTCCTGGCAAGTTTTAATTAGATCGGACCAGTGGTTGTCGAGAAACGGCGGTCACTGACAGACACACAGAGATTGCTGGAATTATAGATAGACAAGTGGTTCCCAAGTTATGGCCATTTATTTACCAAACCAATGACAGGACACGGTGCTATGATGTCACAATTGACGTCAATTCTTCTTCTTCTTTTTTTTTTTTCTTTTTTTTGCACGTACGGGCACACACGTATGGGCATGTGAGAGCGAAGAACGGCCTGTGTGGTTGTTGTTTCTGGCACGCGGTTTGAAAGTTTTTTTTTCCCCACGTACGGCCACACACGTACGGCCACGCACATACAGGCACGCGAGAGCGAAGGAACGGCCTGTTGGTTGTTTGTGGCACGCGGTTTGAAAGTTTTTTTGTACGTACGGGCACACACGTACGGGCACGCATGTACGGGCACGCGCGAGAGCGAAGGAACGGCCTGTGTGGTTGCTGTTTCTGGCACGCGGTTTGAAAGTTTTTTTTCCCCACGTACGGTCACGCACGTACGGGCACGCACTAGTATATATATAATGTTTATATATGAGTGAGGAGGGCTGGGGAAGGGAAGGCAGACATGCGGTGGAGCATAATGTCTGAAATCCATTTTCTACCGGTCATACCATAAACACTGCCCGGATATGTCCGGAGATATATACCGCCAGGACAGATCCGCGAGAACCAACACCGCCCGGAGATGAACAACACCCGGACACGTCTATGGACAAACACCGCCAGGACACATCCGGAGACAAAACACGCCCGCCCGGAGATGAACAACACCCGGACACGTCTACGGATAAACACCGCCAGGGCACATCCGGAGACAAACACCGACCGGAGATGAACAACACCGGACACATCTACGGACAAACACCGTCAGGACACATCCAGAGACAAACACCGCCCAGAGATGAACAACACCCGGACACGTCTACGGACAAACACCGCCCAGACACATCCGGAGACAAACATCGCCAAGACATAAACACTGCCTGGACTCGTCCGGAGACACAACACACACATAACATAACACAACACACACACACACACACACACACACACACACACACACACAATGTTAGTGCTTGGCCAATATCGGCAATTTTTCGGTAATCGGCTGATTGGAGTCAGTGTGATTACCGACTACAGTACGTACTGTATACAACCCAGAAACCTTGAGTAGCTTTCACCCTTGTTTTGGGGGAATTGCAACAAACAAATTATAAAAACAACGTTGCGTTATAAACATTTCAAAGCGATGTGCATAAACACTAATCTTTTTAAACAGCTGCCATTCAGTGTGGCAGGTAGAAAAAAATTTTGGCTCGATAATTTAGAAAACGTATTAATACGGCAAACGGCTCAGAAATCGGGCGTTATCAAATATATTTGGCTTTGAAACTCACAAATAGAAACCATATAACCTTTCTAAAGTACACACGAATCATATAAAGTAACATTCTTTAGAAACAGTCACGAGGACAAAGGAAAAAGTGATCGCTCGTACGCTGCTGAGGTTAAAAGTTAAAACCTCCACCACCCATTATATCATCATAAGATACAGGATGAAACTTTGCCACCACGGCACCCGTAACCGAGCATGCACGCATGCACACACACGCACAGAGAGTTCCTTTACAGATCCAAATCTACCCATAATGTGCCTTTACCTTGAAAAGCAACAGCCGACTGTACATCCCGATCGGGACACGAACTGTACTGCTATCGACTGTAGGGCGTTCACCAAGTGGCTTAAGCACTCAGAAAGCACTCCAATTAAATGGTTGATAAGGAACGGCTTGCTTGGCAAGCGATAGCAAGCTGATTGGTAATGGCACATACCCGCAAAAAAAAAAAAAACATTCCCAATTTCTAAACATTTTCAGATTTCACTCCAGATTTTTGACTTATTTAGTCCATGTGATCCGATCCTCCAAGCTCAAATTACATTTCTATTAAATACTTTAATTAGTCTGTGTGAGTCAATTGTGGAAAAATCGCATCATATAATGCATGAAATCGCTCCAAGCTCCTAATTTGAAAACTAAAGTACTTACAAAAGCAATGTATACAATGATTTGTAGCTATGATGCACAGGCATTCGATGATATGAGTGAGGAAAGTGAAACAAAAACATTTTGAACACTATATCGTTCATAAACCATTGCGGCCTGTTTTAACTGATGGCATTGTTGAGCAGGCCAAACAAAATGGTGACTTAAGACCCCATCGAGAGCGAGGTGGCCGAGGATGCACCTGATAAAGGATATCATTAATTACCTTCGAAAGGGGTGTTTTAATTAACCCAAACCCCAAATTTTCACTCATGCACTCACTTGGAGTTCCCTTAACATGCATGCAAAGTTTCAGGCTGCTCGGTTTCATGATTTTTGAGTTACGGAGGAGAGACCGACTCACACTGACACCCTCTGACATTTATTGGTATAGATAATACTGTAATAATTTTAACGACAACAACAAAAGCATTGACTATAATCACCATGACTTGTATTTTAAAATTTGACTTGTCATTAAAAGATTACAGGCAGCATCTGAAAATGTATCATGTGACTGGTCAAAGAGCAAAACTTCAAACTGATATACGTATTGGAACCGTCTTTGGTAAAACAAATGTGAAAACTTGGCAAGTGACCCTTTTGATAGGTGGCTCGTTCAAAATATCCTCAGAAATAAACAAACAAGCAGTCATAGACTGGTACTTAAGAAATCGTCAACTTGACCTCTGACCTTGTCTAATAAAAGCTGTCTCTCGAGAAGGTAGCGACGCAAACCAGAAGTTTCTACGATGATTCTGTACCAAACCATCAAAAATCGAATGTTTGACCTCACTGTGACCTTGACCTTTGACCGATTTTGACCAAAATCTAATCAGCACTAGCCATCACCCTCCTGAATCACGTGGTGTAATTTGACATTGGTAGCTTCTTCCGTTCTCGAGTTATCGTGCCGACAAACAAACAAACACACACACAAACAAACAGATGACGGAAGTCATCAATATACTTACGAAATCTAATAACTTCTTACTAGTTATTATGAAAAATATATAAATGTACACTGTGTCTGGGACTATTGTGAAGATCTCGTACGAAATCTTCAGAGCACTTCACGCATGAAACAATATTAGATTGCGCTTCGAGTACCTGTCTGGCCTTTATCGGAAAGCAAGGAGTGAGAGAGAGCATGTGGGACTGTCGACGACCCTGGTAACATGCGCGAACCGTGACCCTAACCCTAATATCACACCCCAACTCTAACATAATGCTAGTCGCAAACTTCAGCACAGGTGCAACGCGAAGGTTCACCCTTTCATGCTCAGATGAGCGGGAACTTTAATGACGAACTACAACTTTACAGCAAATTGCGAAAATTTACTTTTGCAGTGCACATCATTGCAGCGGCGAGCACACTCCTTTCACACTCGAATCATTTATATGATATAAAAGGGAAATTGGATGACGGTACCAGTACGGTGCCAATACTCTAATGTAGTTCAGCGCTGTGTACGAGGGGAAATGCACTGTTTGTTCCATTGCCTTTCTGATTCATCATACGGATGATGACAGCTGCACTCCACACAAAAACATTCGCACTCAAATTAGCCACAGGCAAAATGTTGCTCAGTTGTGTGAAGTAGTTGAGAGTTTGGCACACATGACTATATTCTTTACTCCCATTATGTTATAGCAGCCCCTTCGATCAATTCTTCTTCTTCTCCTTCTTCCTTCTTTCTTCTTCCAGAAACATGGTGACATGTTTGGACTCCACACTAAATTATGGTGAAATAGAAAGGAGGATGGGTATGATGGCGTGACACTGGAAGCGATGCTTCACCTTAGCACCGTTCGTTTATTATCTGCAAAATTGGAAATTACATGTTGAATCTGTTTTTTTCGCCATCTTGACTCATCCAAGCCTGGTGTTGGCTTAGTGGTTAGGGTGACGGCTTGGGATCCTAGGGTCCTGAGTTCAAGCCCCGTTGGCTGCTGAATTAACATCAGGGGGTTGACTCAGCCTGTCATCCTTCCGAGGTCGGCGAAATGAGTACCAGTGTACTGGTCCCGGTGTATGCCTTGGTTAGAATAGGTGTACCATATCCCTGTATGTCGTAAGAGGCGACCAGGGTTGGCGTCAGGAAGGGCATCCGGCCATAAAACATTGCCTCAAGAAAAGCTAACCCCTGCACAGCAGGGAAAAATGGCTGTAAAAACGGTCATTTTTTTTTTCTTGACTCATCCGTTGTGACCACTGCAGGAAGTCAGGGTTTGATTTCCATTGAAAAAGCAAGCAACACTGAGATGTCATACAACTACTATTGCTACTACACTATTGCTTCTTTAACCACCCTAAGTATTCCCACCTCCTTATGGGGTCGGCCAGGGATGGTTTCTGGCCAAAGTGTTTGACCAATCGGCTCTTCAGGCCTGACATTCGACTGCAGGTGATTTGGGCAAGAATTTCTAATTTGTTCACGAACGTCTCCGTCGCTCTCTATTCAAATTGGGAAGAGTGGTCTCCGTCCCTCTTTCTTCAAATTGGTAAGAGTGGCCTCCGTCCCTCTTTCTTCAAATTGGGAAGAGTGGTCTCCGTTCCTCATTCTTCAAATTGGTAAGAGTGGTCTCCGTCCCTCTTTCCTCAAATTGATTTGAGTGGTCTACGTCGCTCTCTATTCAAATCCGTAAGAGTGGTGTCTCTCGCCCTCTATTCAAATCAGCAAGAGCGGTCTCTGCCGCTCTCTATTCAAATTGGTAAGATTGGTCCCTTTCGTTCTCTATTCAAATTGATGAGTGCTCACCGTAATTGGTAAGCGTGGTCCCCATCCTTTATTGAAATTGGTAAGAATGGTCTCAGTCGCTTTCTATTCAAATTGGTAAGAGTGCTCTCCATCGCTCTCTGTTTAAATTGGTAAGAGTGCTCGCCATTGCTCTATATTCAAATTGGTAAGAGTGCTCTCCGTCGCTCTCTGTTTAAATTGGTAAGAGTGCTCTCCATTGCTCTATATTCAAATTGTAAACTGCTCTCCATCGCTTCTCTGCTTCAATTTGGTTAAGTGCCCTCGTCGCTCTCTGTTCATATTGCGTAAGAGTGGTTTCCGTCACTCTCTATTCAAATTGGTAAGAGTGATCTCCGTCGCTCTCTATTCAAATTCGTAAGAGTGATCTCTGTCACTCTCTGTTCAAATTCGTAAGAGTGATCTCTGTCACTCTCTTCAAATTGGTAAGAGTGGTCTCCGTCACTCTCTATTCAAATTGGTAAGAGTGATCTCATTACCAAAGCAATGTATACAATGATTTGTAGCTTATGATGCACAGGCATTCGATGATATGAGTGAGGAAAGTGAAACAAAAACATTTTGAACACTATATCGTTCATAAACCATTGCGGCCTGTTTTAACTGATGGCATTGTTGAGGCAGGCCAAACAAAAATGGTGACTTAAGACCCCATCGAGAGCGAGGTGCCGAGGATGCACCTGATAAAGGGATTATCATTAATTACCTTCGAAAGGGTGTTTTTAATTAACCCAAACCCCAAATTTTCACTCATGCACTCCACTTGGAGTTCCCTTAACATGCATGCAAAGTTTCAGGCTGCTCGGTTTCATGATTTTTTGAGTTACGGAGGAGAGACCGACTCACACTGACACCCTCTGACATTTATTGGTATAGATAATACTGTAATAATTTAACGACAACAACAAAAGCATTGACTATAATCACCATGACTTGTATTTTTAAATTTGACTTGTCATTAAAAGATTACAGGCAGCATCTGAAAATGTATCATGTGACTGGTCAAAGAGCAAAACTTCAAACTGATATACGTATTGGAACCGTCTTTGTAAAACAAATGTGAAAACTTGGCAAGTGACCCTTTTGATAGGTGGCTCGTTCAAAATATCCTCAGAAATAAACAAACAAGCAGTCATAGACTGGTACTTAAGAAATCGTCAACTTGACCTCTGACCTTGTCTAATAAAAGCTGTCTCTCGAGAAGGTAGGACGCAAACCAGAAGTTTCTACGATGATTCTGTACCAAACCATCAAAATCGAATGTTTGACCTCACTGTGACCTTGACCTTTTGACCGATTTTGACCAAAATCTAATCAGCACTAGCCATCACCCTCCTGAATCACGTGGTTAAATTGACATGGTAGCTTCTTCCGTTCTCGAGTTATCGTGCCGACAAACAAACAAACACACACACAAACAAACAGATGACGGAAGTCATCAATATACTTACGAAATCTAATAACTTCTTACTAGTTATTATGAAAAATATATAAATGTACACTGTGTCTGGGACTATGTAAGATCTCGTACGAAATCTTCAGAGCACTTCACGCATGAAACAATATTAGATTGCGCTTCGAGTACCTGTCTGGCCTTTATCGGAAAGCAAGGAGTGAGAGAGAGCATGTTGGACTGTCGACGACCCTGGTAACATGCGCGAACCGTGACCCTAACCCTAATATCACACCCCAACTCTAACATAATGCTAGTCGCAAACTTCAGCACAGGTGCAACGCGAAGGTTCACCCTTTCATGCTCAGATGAGCGGGAACTTTAATGACGAACTACAACTTTACAGCCAAATTGCGAAAAATTTACTTTTGCAGTGCACATCATTGCAGCGGCGAGACACTCCTTTCACACTCGAATCATTTATATAGATATAAAAGGGAAATTGGATGACGGTACCAGTACGGTGCCAATACTCTAATGTAGTTCAGCGCGCTGTGTACGAGGGAAATGCACTGTTTGTTCCATTGCCTTTCTGATTCATCATACGGATGATGACAGCTGCACTCCACACAAAAACATTCGCACTCAAATTAGCCACAGGCAAAATGTTGCTCAGTTGTGTGAATAGTTGGAGTTTGGCACACATGACTATATTCTTTACTCCCATTATGTTATAGCAGCCCCCTCGAATCAATTCTTTCTTCTTCTCCTTCTTCCTTCTTTCTTCTTCCAGAAACATGGTGACATGTTTGGACTCCACACTAAATTATGGTGAAATAGAAAGGAGGATGGGTATGATGGCGTGACACTGGAAGCGATCTTCACCTTAGCACCGTTCTTTATTATCTGCAAAATTGGAAATTACATGTTGAATCTGTTTTTTCCGCCATCTTGACTCATCAAGCCTGGTGTTGGCTTAGTGGTTAGGGTGACGGCTTGGGATCCTAGGGTCCTGAGTTCAAGCCCCGTTGGCTGCTGAATTAACATCAGGGGTTGACTCAGCCTGTCATCCTTCCGAGGTCGGCGAAATGAGTACCAGTGTACTGCGTCCCGGTGTATGCCTTGGTTAGAATAGGTGTACCATATCCCTGTATGTCGTAAGAGGCGACCAGGGTTGGCGTCAGGAAGGGCATCCGGCCATAAAACATTGCCTCAAGAAAAGCTACCCCTGCACAGCAGGGAAAAATGGCTGTAAAAACGGTCATTTTTTTTTTCTTTGACTCATCCGTTGTGACCACTGCAGGAAGTCAGGGTTTGATTTCCATTGGAAAAGCAAGCAACACTGAGATGTCATACAACTACTATTGCTACTACACTATTGCTTCTTTAACCACCCTAAGTATTCCCACCTCCTTATGGTCGGCCAGGGATGGTTTCTGGCCAAAGTGTTTACCAATCGGCTCTTCAGGCCTGACATTCGACTGCAGGTGATTTGGGCAAGAATTTCTTAATTGTTCACGAACGTCTCCGTCGCTCTCTATTCAAATTGGGAAGAGTGGTTCTCCGTCCCTCTTTCTTCAAATTGGTAAGAGTGGCCTCCGTCCCTCTTTCTTCAAATTGGGAAGAGTGGTCTCCGTTCCTCATTCTTTTCAAATTGGTAAGAGTGGTTCTCCGTCCCTCTTTCCTCAAATTGATTTGAGTGGTCTACGTCGCTCTCTATTCAAATCCGTAAGAGTGGTGTCTCTCGCCCTCTATTCAAATCAGCAAGAGCGGTCTCTGCCGCTCTCTATTCAAATTGGTAAGATTGGTCCCTTTCGTTCTCTATTCAAATTGATGAGTGCTCACCGTAATTGCGTAAGCGTGGTCCCCATCCTTTATTGAAATTGGTAGAATGGTTCAGTCGCTTTCTATTCAAATTGGTAAGAGTGCTCTCCATCGCTCTCTGTTTAATTGGTAAGATGCTCGCCATTGCTCTATATTCAAATTGGTAAGAGTGCTCTCCGTGCTCTCTGTTTTAAATTGTAAGAAGTGCTCTCCATTGCTCTATATTCAAATTGGTAAGAGTGCTCTCCGTCACTCTCTATTGAAATTGGTAAGAGTGCTCTCATCGTCTCTGTTCAAATTGGTAAGACTGTCTCCATCGCTCTCTGTTCAAATTGGTAAGAGTGCTCTCCGGCGCTTCTTGTTCAAATTGGTAAGACTGCTCTTCATCGCTCTCTGTTCAAATTGGTAAGACTGCTCTCGTCAACTCTCTATTCAATTGGTAGACTGCTCTCCATCGCTCTCTGTTACAAAATTGGTAAGAGTGCTCTCCGTCACTCTCTATTGAAATTGGTAAGAGTGCTCTCCATCGCTCTCTGTTCAAATTGGTTAGACTGCTCTCATCGCTCTCTGTTCAAATTGGTAGAGTGCTCCTCCGTCGCTCTCTGTTCCAATTGGAAGACTGCTCTTCATCGCTCTCTGTTCAAATTGGTAAGACTGCTCTCCGCTCGCTCTCTGTTCAAATTATGGTAAGACTGCTATTCATCGCTCTGTTCAATATGGTAAGACTGCTCTCCGTCGCTCTCTATTCAAATTGGTAAGAGTGATCTCTGTCGCTCTCTGTTCCAAATTGGTAAGAGTGCTCTCCGTCACTCTCTATTCAAATTGGTAAGAGTGTTTCCGTCACTCTCTATTCAAATTGGTAAGAGTGATCCGTCGCTCTCTATTCAATTCGTAAGAGTATCTCTGTACTCTCTGTTCAAATTCGTAAGAGTGATCTCTGTCACTCTCTTCAAATTGGTAAGAGTGGTCTCCGTCACTCTCTATTCAAATTGGTAAGAGTGATCTCCGTCGCTCTCTATTCAAATTGGGTAAGAGAGATCTCCGTCACTCTCTATTCAAATTGGTAAGAGTGATCTCCGTCACTCTCTATTCAAATTGGTAAGAAGGGATCTCCATCACTCTCTGTTCAAATTGGTAAGAGTGATCTCTGTCACTCTCTATTCAAATTGGTGAGAGGTGCCCTCCATCAGTCTCTGTTCAAAATTGTTAAGAGTGGCCTCCGTCACTCTCTATTCAAATTGGTAGCAGTGGTCTCTGTCACTCTCTATTCAAATTGGTAAGAGTGTCTCCGTCACTCTATTCAAATTGGTTAGAGAGTCTCCGTCACTCTCTATTCAAATTGGTAGAGTGTCTCCGTCACTCTCTATTCAAATTGGTAAGAGTGCCCTCCATCTCAGTCTCTGTCAAAATTGTAAGAGTGGCCTCCATCACTCTCTATTCAAATTGTAGCAGTGGTCTCCGTCACGCTCTATTCAATGTT
>CM068968.1:73912862-73937092 GCA_035128595.1 Eptatretus atami | reverse complement strand
CATAGGAAAAATCTGAAATTTCTTGAGCATCATCTACACAATAATTCACCAAAGAAAAACAATATTATGACGTCATAAGTAACTTGGTTCGGCAGCCATATTGTTTTGAAAAAAAATTTAAAAAAAACTTTTTCTCCAGAACGGCTGGACAGATTGAGGCGAAACTTTACACACACATTCCCCATGAGGTCTTTTTCCAAGTTTGTTAATTTCTTATTGATCGGTCACATGGTTTGGCGGCCATCTTTAATTTACCCTAAACCTTCAAACATCTTCTTCTCCAGAACGGCTGGTCAGATCAAGGGGAAACTTCACAGAAGTATTGCCCACGAGTAGAGAATATAAGTTCGTTAATTTCTAATTGATAGGCCGCATGGTTTGGCAGTCATGTTGGATTGAAGGATAAATATTAAATAATGTTTTCTCTGGAATCACATAACCTCTCGAAGCAAAAATTTACAACTATCATCTTCCATCATTTTTGCATACACAGCAAAAATTATGACGTTAAAATTATGACGTCACATGGTTTGGCGGCCATCTTGGATAGAAAAACGCACCTTATCCGATTAACACGAAACTTCACACCCACTAAAAGGATTGGAGGCAGAATCTAAATTTATGATGTCATAGGTCACATGGTTCGTCAGCCATCTTGGATTGAAAATTTAATAAATTTAAAAAATCTTCTTCTCCAGAACGGTTGGACAGATTGAGGCAAAATTTCACACACACTTTCCCCCAAGATATCCTTTCACAAGTATGTTAATTTCTAATTGATAGGTCACATGGTTTGGTGGCCATATTGAATTTACCCTAAAACCTCCAAGCATCTTCTTCTCCAGAACGGCTAAACAGATCAAGGCGAAACTTCACAACCATATTGCACACGAGCAAGTGAATATAAGTTTGTTAATTTCTAATTGATAGGTCACATGGTTTGGCAGCCATGTTGGATTGAAGGATAAATATTAATTAAAGTTTACTCTGGAACCGCTGCTTCTATATATGCGAAACTTCACAATTATAATTTAGCCGACATGTGAAACGTGGGTTTAAAATTTCAATCCGATCAGCCACGCGGTTTGGCAGCCAGAATTATTTAATTATTTGAATCTGAGAATTTTTAGATTTTTGTTTTTTTTTCCAGAAGGCTCACTTGGCTGCACCTGAATGCATTTGAGGGAACAGGAATAGCAATTCAATTGATACCGACAATGTCCCCAGGAAAAAGGGCTAACTGCATACGTAATAACTAGATTGAACACTTTGTGCTACCCGGTTCGTAACTCGTCAGTCCCGCGCTGTCCCGAAGCAAGGCTGCATTTGTATCACTATTAAATAATCTTTTCTCTGGAACCACTTATCCTATTGAAGGGAAACTTTGCAATTCTCATTTAAGTCTCATGTTGTATCAAAGGCGGATGTCTGGGTACCCGGTCATCACTGCCAGCAGTTATAAAGTGGCAGTTCTAGTTATTATTAATATTACGAAATCAGTGATTCCAGGTAAAATGGAATGGAAGGGACTTACCATCACAGATACTATAACTGAGCTTTGAAAAACCAAAAAGTAAAGTGAAATCTGACTTTTGGACATCCCTCTGATTTCTCAGGGAATCTGATGAGAATTTGATGAGAATGTCATCAGATCCCAAGAGTAATGCTTAACCCTTTGAACCCTGAGCTACTTGGGCCTTCGGCTCCCCCACCCTGGACTCCCTGGAGAAAAATCCTGCCGCTTGGGTATCTGGAGGTTTGAATAGCGGCTGGTAAAATGGCCGCTAGGGTTCAAAGGGTTAAGAGACTCTTTTTATCCTGATTGGAATCCAAAAGCTGTCATGCAGGAATGGAAACAGAGTCCAATAAGAAGCGTTTGCTTCCCACTTGTCCGGATCCGAGTTTGATTACTGCCGAGGTCCAATTTGATTTTTCCGTTTTAAAACTGCCATTCTGCATGGGTTACAGCAAGACAAGTTGAGACACAGATAAACCAATTTGCAAAGTTGAGAAGCAGATGAACAAGGAAGGATGTTAGATCATGTCAAATTATCAGGAAATATACAGCGAGGGTGTCCTGACCTTTTTCTTGAGGTTACATCCGATGCTGAGCTAGCAGAAAGAACTTGTCTCTGGTGGTTTGACCAAGATGGAAATCGACCTGGAGGCTTGTAATTAAAAAGTTAGACAACGGATCGGATTTGAGGTCAGCAACAATGATCGATTCCATTGCCTAGAACTTGATTGGCAGAAAGCTGACAAGTGTGGAGTTCAGAGGATCATTCTTGGCACTAATATTATGAATATGGCTGACATTGACAACCTTCTGTAAAGAGGTGAGGGAACGTTCTGAGAAAAATCTATAGAGGAAACTTGCGAATTTCCCAAAAAGACACCGTTCAAATAGTCTGTCTTGCCATGAGCTGTGTCTAGCACGACTCGATCTCCATCCCTGATGAGCAAAGGGATATGGAAGATGAGCACGTTCCTGAGCATTTGCCACAAGTATTTTGAGGAGAGAGCAAACTCTTACATATGCTCTCTGTTGAATCTTTTGTTAAGATATAGCTCTCAAGGACAGACAGAAACTGGTCCGTGACACAAGGTTGCCGTCCGTTGGGTTGACTTTGCAGGGAGACATTGTCTGTAGGTTGGCAGTAATTACATCTGGTACCAGGGAGTGGAAGACGAGCAGGAGGGATGAAACGGGAAGGAATAGTTAATTGGTGTAAGAGAGTGGGTAGGTCATTGTAGACGAGTTTCTGTGAGTCGTCAATAACTGCAGTAGATGAGAACCCAGAGCAGTCCTTGAGATGAGAGGTGACTTCAACCTGAGCTAATTGTTAAGCTGCAACAATCGGCACCTGCTTTGGGTTGTTCTCTCAAAACGGTTGAAGCTATAAACTGTCATGCTGGTTGGTGTTCCACAGCCTTAGTTTGTGGATGTTAAAGATCACACGGTGTCCTCCGTAAAGAGTCTGTGAGCTATCGCCGGCACCCCAAACAAATTAAAAATTCCTGCCCTGATTACCACTGGGAAGGCAACGGCAAACCACCAGTTGTAATCCTTGCCGTGAGGCTGCTGTGGCAGCACTGAGTCCGCCTTGAGCAGAATACCAGAATTTGTTTTTGATTTAGGTCAAAGGTCACAACCTAAGGTCAAAAAGATTGAGCTATGTAAGTGTAAAATAGTGAGCTTCCTTACCCCTAAGTCAGTGGGCCTTTTCTAACGAAATCTAACATGTCAGTTGGGAGTCCACCCGGAAATAAAGTTAAATTGTGGTGGATATGTCAAAGGTCAAGGTCAAAGTTCAGCAAAATGCATCCATAAAAAGGCATAACTGAAAAACCACCAATAATCTGGATGAAAACCTCCACCAATTTTTGACCTTAAGCTGTGACTTTGACCTTTCACCTGTTGCGAGAACTGGTATAACACCAATCTCATTATGTATTCATTTCTGTATATGTCTCTCTTTATCTGGTTTTAACCAAAATATCTCAGAAAGAAAGGATTAACAACAGTATCCAGTAATACAGAGCCGGGGGATTTCCGCTGTAATTTGCACCTCTCCATTTATCATTATTATCACGAGCAGAGACCCGCGGAACATTCACGCAATGTAGAATGTGATTTCAAGTCCTCAACTCTCCCCCCTCCCCCTCAGAAACCCCATGTCACAACCCCCTCCCAAACCCCAAGTCCTCACCCCTCAAAATCCTATGGTGTCATCCCTCCCAACTCCAAGCTTTCAACTTACCCCTCCGCCACCACAACTCCTCAACTCCCCCCCCCAAAAAAGCCTCAACCTCCCCTCAAAACTCTGTCCTATCTTTGCTCTCAACTTCCCCTGCAAACCTTAATGCATCACTCCCCTCCCCGCTTCAAACCTTCAAACCTTCAAACCGCCTCCCCACCCGTCATGGTCACCTGTCCAACTCACAATCCCGCAGGATATGCGGAAAAGATATGTGACCATGAGCAAGTTAATTGTGCTAATAAATGACCCGAAACCAATTACCTTCTTCCTGATGCATATATACTATACACACATCGTTAAAAGTAAACAATGACCTCGGACAAAGACCTTTATAATGACACGGGTTTAAGTCCTGCTTGAAAGAATGCCACATCGTTATTTTGGTGGTGCATAAGGCAACAGACCGCTGCCTCATTGACTGCGGCCTATCTTCACAAGGCCCGTGACACCTACTGGCATCCTTTTAACTGTCGCTTTTGTTATTTTACACCGAAGGGAAAACTTATCGGGAGGGCATGGCAATTGTGAACACGTGACCTCCGAATATATCTGGCTTCGCATAGCAGTAAGCAACAACATGGCGGCCATATGATTTTTCATCAAGTTGATATTTTGTGGGTGGAGTCAGGCTCAGGCTATCTGTCCAACCAATGGGTGGAACGAATGTTACGGACAGACACACACATGGACAAACGAGGTTATACATAGATTATTGTTGTAAAACATTCGTAAATCAAATAAATCGGTTCCTTTATAAATGTGATGTGTCAGTGCTAAAGTTCTTCAGGTTAATTTGGTTATTATAAACTGAACTGCGCAGAGTGAAGTAAATGGACAATTGGATGTGGATGTGGCACGGACAGGACAGGTCAAGTGCTCTTTTACTGCAACATGTTTTTGTACTCTTCTATGTTCCGGTTATTCTTAATGAAATGTGCTTTTCTTTCACAGCTTGCTTTATATTCCTCAATCTGGATTTGTCTTCCTCTTAAGTGGCACCTTTTCCACATCACCGTCCACAACCTTGATCTTTTCTACCCCCGTTGATCCACCCCAAACCCACTTTCAAATTCCCTGCTTTCCTTCCTGAAAGTCCCTGTAATGTCCATCTTGTATTCCCCGTGTTCCCCTCCCCATCCCTCTCCCTTCCACAGATCTCCTAATGTCTCTGTTCCCCACTGTCTTGTGCTTCCCTCTCCCACTCGTCTTGTTACATGTTCTGTGTGTTAGCTCTTATATGAGCCTCGACATTTTACACACACAAAAAACAAAATCACTTACCCACTTCTCCACTTCCTTTCTTAAATAGATATACAGTGCCTTCAGAAAGTATTTTCACACCCCTTGACTTTTGTCACATTTTGTTGTGTTACAGCCTGAATTTAAAATGGGCTAAATTAATCATGTTTGTCACTGATCTACACAAAATACCCCATAAAATGACAAATGGAAAAAATATTTTGAGAATTTTTTTGTTAATTAATTAAAAATGAAAATCTGAAATGTTTTGACTCAATAAATATTCAACCCCTTTGCTATGACACTCCAAATTGAGCTCAGGTGCATCCAATTTCCTTTGATCATCCTTGAGATGTCTCTACAACTTGATTGAAGTCCACCTGTGGCCAATTCAAATGGTTGGACATGATTTAGAAAGAAACACACCTTTATATAAAAGGTCCCACAGTTGACATGAAAAGGACATGTCAGAGCAGTGAGGAGGCATAGATCTAGGGAAGAGTATAAAACATTTTCTAGAATGTTGAAAGTTCCCAAGAGCACAGCGAGTTCCATCATTAGGAAATGGAAAGAATATGGAACAACCCAGACTCTTCCTAGAGCTGGCCGTCCGACCAAACTGAGCATCGGGGCGAGAAGGACCTTGGTCAGGGAGGTCATCAAGAACCCAATGACCACTCTGATAGAACTACAGAGTTCTTTGGCTGAGATGGGAGAACCTGCAGGAAGGACAACAGTCTCTGCAGTGCTTCACAAATCTAGGCTTCATGGAAGAGTGGCCAGATGGAAGCCACTTCTGAGAAAAAGACACATGACAGCATGCATGGAGTTTGCAAAATGGCACGTGAAAGACTCTGAGAGCATGAGGCAAAAGATTCTGTGGTCTTACGAGAGGAAAATTGAACAATTTGGCCTGAATGCAAAATGCTACGTCTGGTGGAAACTGAGCACAACTCATCACTCATCTAACACCATCCCTACTGTGAGGAATGGTGGTGGCAGCATTATGCTATGGGGATGTTTTTCAGCAGCAGGGATTGGGAGACTTAAGGATAGAGGGAACAATGAATGGAGCCAAATACAGGCAAATCCTTGAGAACCTGCTTCAGAGGGCAAAAACTTTGGACTGCGGTGAAGATTTACATTCCAACAGGACAATGACCCCAAGCATACAGCCATAGCAACACTGCAATGGCTTCAGAACAAGAACGAGAAAGTTCTTGAGTGGCCCAGCAAAAGCCCAGACTTGAATCCCATTGAGAATCAGTGGAAAGACTTGAAGATTGCTGTTCACCGATGCTCCCCATCCAACTTGACAGAAACTGAGCAAATCTACAAGGAATAATTGGGGGAAAATCCCCAAATCCAGATGTGCAAAGCAGATACAGACATACCCATGAAGACTCGAAGCTGTAATCGCTGCCAAAGACACTTCTACAAAGTGTTGACTCAGGGGCTTGAATACTTGTGGAAATTAAATATTACAGATTTTCATTTTCAATAACTTTGTAAAAATTTCTAAACACAAGTTTTCACTTTATCATTACGGGGTATTTTGTGTAGATCGGTGACCAAAAAATTTAATTTAATTCATTTAACATTCAGGCTGTAACGCAACAAAATGTGAAAAAAGTCAAGGGGTGTGAACACTTTCTGAAGGCACTGTACCTCCCTTTCCCTCACCATCAATATTATTTTTACAAATGCATAGCGAATTTGAAGGTACGATTAATAAGATGATGTATAACATTCTAACCTTATATTTGTGCCTTTCTTTTCTCCCCACCCCATGACTGAACACAGGGCCGTCCTCTCGCTTTTCACCAAGCTTATTGTCAGGCCGATCATGGCCTGGGTCTTGGTGCAATGCCACACCCCATCGGCCACTGACTGCTCTCCATTCATCACCACTCTCCGCTGTGCGTCTGTTCTCCCCATCGCTCACCAACTCCTCAAATCCACACCACCAGGCAAGCAACTTCCAACACACAAAGCAAACACCTTTCAACTCTGTTTCTTCGTCATTGTCAATAAACGGCCCTCATCGGGTATCCAAGACAGAGGTGCCATTCTCAGCGACCTTATCTCCCTGTTTGTCAAGAGACTTTCTGCCACAATCTAACTTCAATCGGCGGGTTTCTCCAAAAGAGCTTTGTATACCTCCCTTCCCAAGAAGCCGTGCTTCGTCTAACCTGACTTACACCCTTCTGACGTCTGCTACTGTTCGGTCAGGTAACGACACCCTCAACTGGTTGCAAAAAACGATGGCTTCAACGATCTGTGAGAGTCCTCAACCAACGCGCTCATCGTTGAAGCGCTCTACCACAGCAGGGAGCCCGAAGAAGGCAGTTTCATTTGACCCAAGTCACAACCAAATATTCTACATCAATGATTGCACTGAAAAACAATCCTCTTCCACAAAACTCCCCGGCGATATTGATGATGAGCCCCTTGGGTCAATTGAGGGGCACATTGTTGAAACGGAAATGTCTTGGAAGATACCAGAAGAATCGGAGCCTTCTTCTTCGTCTCAGGTTCTCCCAGCTGAGAGTAACGTCCCAGAGGATTTTGTGGAACGTCAGACCTTCCATGGATGGTTGAGATCTCCTGAGAGATATGGTTGTGATTCTCCAAAAGATGCTGGCGATATTTCAGGACGACCAGTACAAGGATCCTCGGAGAAAGAAACTTCAGGAATCACGGATTATGTTGTGCCGAATGAATCTGAAACCGGCCAAAATGTCGTCACTCCTGAAAATCAAGACGTTCCGAGTGATGTTGACGAAACCACTGACCTGCAGAACATACGTGAATGGGCTTTTCAAGCAGAAACGAATGAAAAAGACACGATAAATGTTCTGGAGGGAACTGACCAGACTGCGTGTAGTGTTGTGACAGGTCTGGGAAGCGAAGAGCATTCTCAAAGTCTCCATAACGTCGCCAAAGAACAGGATCGGCAGCAACCACCAGCCGTGTCACGTGGAGGAGCATCGATTCCAACTCCCATGCGCCCTGCATCTACTCAGCTGAGTCACACCATGCCAATGGCGGTTGAGCGCACTTCAGGAAATCGACTGCGAATGAGACACGGAACAGATCCTGGCTTTCTTTCCTACTCCAAACTACCCAGGTCAGAACCATTCACGCGTAGCTCACAGATCGGCCTCTCGCCATCACACATCCCTATCGGCCAGCCTCTTGGCGTATTCTACATGCCGTTGCCAACAATCCATCGGCTGCCATCAGCATTCGGCTCTCCAATGGCGACTCTCACCTGTCCCATCATGCCCCGGCCGGCCTGGCACAACTCGCCTCAAGTATCGCTTCACCGCCCAGCTGGCTACAGTCCATTCGCTAGCTTCGGAGGCCACTTTCCCATCAGGCCGACGGTCGCATCGCCTCTGACGGGTGGAGCATTCTACCCCAGATTTATGTGAAAACGTCTACAAACACCAATTGAGAAGACGTTTGTTTCCAAGGTTACTAAGCAAGGTTGTGTCTTTGATTTTGCCCTTCTTGATGTGTCACTAACATTCGGTAAGGATACAAGAATAACGTTTAAAGTAGCACGTCTCGTTTAAAAAAAATAATAATAATAATAAATCTTTGAGGACAGTTTGTCTAGGAATGAAGAACACTTGATATTATGATGATTATGATAATGGTATATTGCTTTGCTTTTCTATTTATACTTTTAAGAATGTACTTCCGGTAAGGAGAGAGTTGGAGGGACAGGCGTGGAGAAGATGAAGAATTTGATATTCTTGGTGACAAGATTGAAAGTAATGTGTTGGTTATGTTAGCACTTTATCCTATTTACTCTCAGGGGATAACAACAGTTTCCAGGCTTTTGGAAGCCAAGCTTGCGTGTCTTTTATGCCTTGACAACTAATTGAACCCGACAGGTAACCGGGCATGTTGAATTGCAGACCTTATACCCGACAGGTAACCGGGCATGTTGAATTGCAAACTTTATCCGTTTGGGCACGATTATTGATGGCACTTGAAAGACCCGATGGTTGGAGGTGTAAAATGGCAGAGCCGCAAATCGGATGGTTTTGCATCTCCGATTCGGACGTATGAGGCGGAAAAACTTCTTTTTTGGAACACTCGAGGACCTACAGCTCAGGAGTTATGATTCCTCAACGGGACCAGATTTCTGGAGACGTAAGTTGGTTAACGTAATAGTTTTAGAGATTTTTGTTTTTATTTTTAATTGAACTGTCTTGTCATGTCGTGCCATCTTTTCTGCGACATTTGACTGGAAGGAGGAACAACGGATGCCGCCGCAGTGTCTCAACGAGGACCCACAAGACGACTTCTTGGCGTCCACCATGAAGATGCATCGTCCCCTGGAGTTTGAATGAAACTGATCTGGTCGATCTGAAGTTGAGCGTTAATTCTCTGCATAAGTCACCAAAATACCGATAAGGTTTTGTGCAACTTGCAATACGATTAACTAATCGGATAGTTTTACTCGATTAACAAACCAATCACTTTACTTATTGTGTAGGAGTAAACTGGCCTGCATTGGGACATCCCTTCTTGCAGCTGGTCTTGACCGACGATACAATTGTAAGTGTAGGTTGCCCCTTCGTATTCGAAGAAAGAAACGCGCGAACGTGCGAACCACCCGGTCAATAACATGAAAGTGCAGAAACTGCTGCCCAGACCACAACCACACACAAAGATAGCAAGCGGTGTAACCTGGTGTTGAGCAACCTCCAAGTAGACTTGCTACCTGCAGTCCAGGTAGAAATTTGTAATTTGTTCATGGTACCGGTGACAGCTCACCAACTCTATAAAAAGGACACCATGGGATCTTTGACGTCCACCAACTAATGCCGGCTGCCAGGACGCCTGTTTAACGTCCGTCCGAGGGACGACACACATATTCATGAATCACCCTGCCTGTGAAACACCTGGATGACAGTTTATGGCTGGGTCGGGATTCCAACCGAGGCAAAATAGCTCAGAGGTAACCAATGATGACAAGTCCCAATGTGTTGGCCCTGAGTTAATCAAAACAAATTCTTTTAACCGCTGTGTTGCTACTTGATATCATTTACCAGACATGCCTACCCGAGGGCACGTCCCATAGCACCCCAGTTTCTCCTACTTCATTGTAATGGTTACCTTTACTGTTTACCAATTAACTATGTTACAGTATGCACCTTTATCAAGGTAAATAAAAGTTTGCATGATTATTATTTTAGTAAAGCTGTGCTTTAAAAATGATGGCCTTTGAACCTCTTAATGTGCAATTTAAAATGTATTCGCTTCGCCGTTGTAATACGAGGCAAACCTGACAAAGTGTTTACAGGTGCATTGGGACGTGCCCTCGAGCAGCAATTATTGGTCAATGATATTGAGTGCCGATACATTTACACTGACGTCACAACACCATAAGGGCCTATACGTTGGCACTTCTTACCGTTTTGCGGTAAGACAGGAGGATGTTGTGAAGGTAGTGCGCTTACCTTTGAGTTGTCTGGTCTGCTTTCGATTCTCGACCCGACTATAATCCACAGGATTGGTGACCCCCAGTCGAGGCGTTGCGTCACAAAGTTGTTGGGTTAGGGTTAGGGTTAGGGTTAGGGTTAGGGTTAGGGTTAGTGTGCCAAAGTATATCAATCTGGCGACCCTGGAAGTGCCGTAGCTGGCGACAATGGAATTACCGTAGCTGACGACCCTGTACGTTCAAGGTTTCTTGATATCTTTCCTAATGAGTTGGCGAGTTATCACCTGCACCCGAAACAAATTCAAAATTCCCACCCAAGCCTACAGGGGGCACTGCATCAGCTGTGCAGGTGGCTGTTGCAAGAATGATATGGACCCGAGCAAAAATAAACACGCCTTTTCATAAGATGTTGGAACTTGATATGATTGACCAAGAACATCTGCTCGAGACATCATAGTTAGAAATGTATATCAGTATTGGACATATTTATGGAAACGGAGGAAAAATTGGCCACAAAAGGAAAATTGCACATGATAGAATCACATGTCGCGTGTAAAATAAAAAATGCTCCATAGGGCAGTCATGTGTTGATATAGTCATGCAAGCAATCAGGAAGTGCCACACCTACAGCAGCACTATAAAAGGTACAGGTGGTGATATCATTGTTGTGTGGTGGATTCCAGATTTTTCTGCGGACAAGTCGATACTTTTCCCCCCCGGAAGACAGGGCCTCGACTCGTACTCAGAATCGACTTGTGTATGGTTTAAAACTGTGCTGATCTAATGATTCTGTAACTTGTAAATACTGTACCTCTACATGATAATAAGCATGTTGCAAAAACTATTTACATTCCTAATTTATCCCAAAAGTCGTCCCACAAAGTAAATCGGGTAATATGCACAAAACAGCTCATAAATATTCATGACCATGGAAGTGCCGTAGCTAGGGACCATGGAAGTGCCGTAGCTAGGGACCATGGAAGTGCCGTAGCTGCGCCCTGGAAGTGCCGTAACTGGCGACCCTGGAAGTGCCGTAGCTGGCGACTATGGAATTACCGTAGCTGACGACCCTGGAAGTGCCGTGGCTGGTGACCCTGGAAGTGTCGTGGCTGGGACCCTGGAAGTGCCGTAACTGGCGAACCTGGAGGTGCCGTAGGTAGCTGGCGACACCTGGAAGTGCCGTACCTGGCGACCCTGGAAATGCCGTAGCTGAGACCCTGGAAAGCCATAGCTGGCGACCCTGAAGTGCCGTAGCTGGCGACCCTGGGTACCGTAGCTGGCGACCCTGGGTGCCGTAGCTGGCGACCCTGGAATTACCGTAGCTGGCGACCCGGAAGTGCCGAAGCTGGCGACCCTGGAGTACCCAGCTGCCGACCCTGGAAGTGCCGCAACTGCCGGCCCTGGAAGTGCCGCAGCTGCCGACCCTGGAAGTGCCGCAGCTGCCGACCTGGAAGTGCCGCAGCTGCCGACCCTGGAAGTGCACAGCGGTCGACCCGGAAGTGCCGCAGCTGCCGACCCTGGAAGTGGCCGCACTGCCGACCCTGGAAGTGCCGCAGCTGCCGACCCTGAAGTGCCGCAGCTGGTGACCCTGGAAGTGTACCTGGGACCCTGGAAGTGCCGTAGCTGGCGACCCTGGAATTGTTGTAGCTGGCGACCCTGGAATCGCCGTAGCTGGCGACCCTGGAAGTGGTGCAACTGGTGAACCTGGAAGTTCCGCAACTGCCGACCTGGAAGTGCCGCAGCTGGCGACCCTGGAAGTGCCGTAGCTGGCGACCCTGGAAGTGCCGCAGCTGGCGACCCTGGAAGTGCCGCAGCTGGCGACCCTGGAATCCGTAGCAGGAGACCCTGGAAGTGCTGTAGCTGGCGACCCTGGAATTGCCGTAGCTGGCGACGTGGAAGTGCCCAGCCGCGGACCCTGGAAGGCCGCAGCCGCCGACCCCTGGAAGTGCCGCAGCCGCTGACCCTGAAGTTCCAGCAGCCGCCGACCCGAGAAGTGCCGCAGCCGCCGACCCTGGAAGGCCGCAGCCGCCGACCCTGGAAGTGCCGCAGCTGCCGACCCTGGAAGTGCCGCAGCCGCTGACCCTGGAAGTTCCGCAGCCGGCGACCCTAGAAGTGCCGCAGCCACCACCCTGGAAGTGCCGCACCGCCGACCCTGGAAGTGCCGCAGCCGCCGACCTGGAAGTGCCGCAGCCGTCGAACCTGGAAGTGCCGCAGACCCTGAAATGCCGCAGCCACCGACCCTGGAAGTGCCGCAGCCACAGACCCTTGAAGTGCCGCGCCGCTGACCCTGGAAGTGCCGCAGCCGTCGAACCTGGAAGTGCCGCAGACCGGAATGCCGCAGCCACCGACCCTGGAAGTGCCGCACCACAGACCCTTGAAGTTCCGCAGCCGCCGACCCTAGAAGTGCAGCAACCGGCGACCCTGGAAGTGCCGCAGCGCGCGACCCTGGAAGTGCCGCAGCCGGCGACCCTGGAAGTGCCGCATCCGCGACCCTGGAATTGCTGCAGCCGGCGACCCTAGACGTGCCGCAGCCGGTGACCCTGGAAGTACCGCAGCCGGCGACCCTGGAAGTGCCGTCGCCAGCGATGCATTGAGTGTCACGGAGGAATTGGTCTATATTGTTCTGACTGACAGTTTTGCTGATTACCGTAGTTGATTTTCCTTCATCTTATACTCCAAATCGACTTCTTCATGAATGAAGGAAAGAAAAATGGGAAAATTAGCCAATTCGACTTATTCTACATCGACTTTATGTCAAAAAATATGGTACTTTGGCACCAGCGAAGGAAATATCACATGACAAGTGTATTGAAATCAGTCTTACCTCACGAACGATACTCGATATGGCAGATTGAATCCAGATTCCAGGTTTCAGCAGGAGCTGTGTACAAAACTCTGAGGAGGATCTCTAATCTGGAACTGTTGGGAATGGAAGCGATTGAGGAAGAAAACACTAACTCTCTGAAAGTGATGATAAGAATCTCAGGGTATGTTCTCTCTGTGATAGACAATTATCTCCTGTGGATCTTGCAAATGACCTCGCTGAAAGTTTGGGTGTTCACGTTTCATCTGGACCAAGAAGACACAGATCCTTGAAAAGTGGTCTCGATGGATAAGGAGCTCCCGAAAACCTTTGTTTCCTCTCCCCATGCATTTCTTCTCCCCGGCAAAGGTTTTCGGGAGCTCCCTATCCATCGAGACCACTTTTCAAGGATCTGTGTCTTATTGTTCCAGTTGTACACAGCTCCTGCTGAAACCTGGAATCTGGATTCAATCTGCCGCATTGAGTATCGTTCGCGAGGTAAGACTGATTTCAATACACTTGTCATGTGATATTGTTGTGGGCCGGGGCTCAGTGGCAATAAACGACCACTAGGTGGAGCAGTGGAGTCGTCTCCCACCGAACACCCGGAATTTAGTTGTGACTCTCGGACAACTCCGAAAGGTCACGGGTCACTTAGAGGACCGTGGTCACCAATATTTCGACGGCGTGAGGTAGGGTCCACTTGTCCCCAATTTACCTAAGTACCCACGCGTCTAACTACCGGGGAAACCACACCTCGGCCGACTTTGTCCGAATCGAGTCGCTATCACCGACTCGGTCCGGCGTAACCGAGGAAAGTTACCAAACCGCGCCGGACCAAATGACAACTTACCGGCCCGAACGGCCTTACTATTTCTCATACACCCTTGCTAGGCCAATGAAAGAAAACACGAAACGAACGAACATTTAACAGGGGTATTCATAACAATAATCTGGAGGGGGAGCACAAAAAGAGCAGAGTTATCACGAATAAAAGAAATGCAAACCATGTACAATGAAAAACACTTAACAATTTCTACTTATACAGACTGGACCACACCCACACACACACACACACACACACACACACACACACACACACACACACACACACACACACACACACACACACACACAAAGAAATGTGGCCGCGGCCTGTATTTGCACCAGCCGCCTCGTGCGGTCTGCTCGAGCTTGTCCGGTGGCGGGACTTGAACCACCGCCACAACACAGCACCAAGCACGGGACAAAGAACGGCACCACGGACGCAGCCAGCCATGGCACGGACCGGATGAAACACCAGCAGCTTCCTCTCTTTCTCCTTTACGAAGGGGCGAACCTCACTTGCTTCGACGAGGCAACCTTGCTGCTCTTCGACGAGGCGAACCTTGCTTGCTTTCGACGAGGCGAACCTTGCTTCTTTCGACGAGGCGAACCTTGCTTGCTTTCGACGAGGCGAACCTTGCTTGCTTTCGACGAGCGCGAACCTTGCTTGCTTTTGACGAGGCGAACCTTGCTTGCTTCGACGAGGCGAACCTTGCTTGCTTTCGAAGAGGCGAACCTTGCTTGCTGATGACGAGGCGAACCTTGCTTGCTTTGGACGAGGCGAACTTCTGCTTGCTTTGGACAAGGCGAACCTTGCTTGCTTTCGACGAGGCGAGCCTTGCTTGCTTTGGACGAGGCGACCTTGCTTGCTCTTTGGCTTTACGAGGCGAAACTTGCTTGCTTTCGACGAGGCGAACCTTGCTTGCTTTCGACGAGGCGAACCTTGCTTGCTTTCACGGCGAGACGTTCTTGCTTTGGATGAGGTAACCTGAGGGCAACCTTGCTTGCTTTCGACGAGGCGAACCTTGCTTGCTTTCGACGAGGCGAACCTTGCTTGCTTTCTCTCCACGGCTCGCCACTTCCTCTTATCCTCCCCCTCCCCCGCGGGTCGAGGGCCCCGCTCTGAGGGACTCGCCTCCGGATTAGACGAGGGGTTGTCGGACGACTCTTGGCCGCCCTTCATTGGTCGGGCTGAACACTCCATCTGGCTGGGCGGGGCTGCCCCTGAGGTGGTCAGCCCCCCTGATTGGCTGGGGCGTGCGTGCGATGCTCGCCCTTCACTCATTGGCTGGAGGAAACGCTCTATGCCCCTCCTTGGAGCGGAGCCTCGATCCGAAGAGACGGAGGCTCCGCCCACGCCCTCAGCCAAAAACACGTGGGCATTGGCGACCGGGTTGAGTGCGGGACGGTGTTGCTGTTGTTGTTGTTGTTGTTGTAGATGTAAAAAACCTAACTAAAAAATAACTCACAGCGCACACACGAAATTCCCATTAGACAGAAGGAGGGATTCTAACTAAAAACACATACTTATCGAAATAACTAAGCTACGGGGACTGCTGTGTGCTTGTGTGCAAAAGGCTTCCAGATTCGTAACAATATTTCCTTCCCTGGTGCCAAAGTACCATATTTTTTGACATAAAGTCGATGTAGAATAAGTCGAATTGTCTAATTTTCCCATTTTTTTTCCTTCATTCATGAAGAATTTGATTTGGAGTACAAGACGAAGGAAAATAAACTACGGTAATCAGCAAAACTGTCAGTCAGAACAATATTGACTAATTCCTCCGTGACACTCAATGCATTGCTGGCTACAGCAATTTCAGGGTCGCCATCTACGGCACTTTCAGGGTCGCCATATACGGCACTTTCAGGGTCACCATCTGCATCACTTTCAGGGTCGCCAGCTGCGTCACTTTCAGGGTTGCCATCTATGGCACTTTCAGGGTCGCCAGCTGCGGCACTTTCAGGCTCGCCAGCTATGGCACTTCCAGGCTTGCCAGCGAGCACTTCCAGGCTCAGCCAGCGACGAACTTCCAGGGTCGCCAGCTATGGCACTTCCAGGGTCGCCAGCTTCGGCACTTCCAGGGTCACCAGCTGCGGCAATTTCAGAGTCGCCAGCTGCGGCACTTCCAGGGTCGCCAGCAATGGCACTTCCAGGTCGCCAGCTTCGGCCTTCAGGTCGCCAGCTCGGCCCTTCCAGGTCACCACTTACGGCACTTCCAGGGTCACCAGCTACGGCACTTTCAGGGTCGTCAGCTGCAGCACTGCAGGTCATCAGCTGCGCACTTGCAGGGTCATCAGCTGCGGCACTTTCAGGGTCACCAGCTGCGGCACTTTCATGGTCACCAGCTGCGGCACTTTCAGTCACCGGCTATGGCACTTTCAGGGTCGCCAGCTATGCACTCAGGGTCGCCAGCTACGGCACTTCCAGGGTCGTCAGCTGCGGCACTTCAGGGTCGTCAACTGCGGCACTTTCATGGTCGCCAGCTGCGGCACTTTCCAGGGTCGCAGGCTACGGCACTTCAGGTCGCAGCTACGGCACTTCCAGGTCGCCGGCTACGGCATTTCCAGGGTCGCCGGTTAAGGCACTTACAGGGTCACCAGCGACATTACTTCCAGTGTCGCTCCGGTGCAATACCTCCGGGGTCGCCAGCTGCGGCACTTTCAGGGACGCCGGCTACGATACCTCCAGGGTCACCAGCTACGTTACTTCCAGTGTCGCTCGGAACAATACCTCCAGGGTCGCTAGGTACTGTACTTTCAGGGTCGCTAGCTATGGTACTACCAGGGTCATGAACATTAATGAGCTATTTTGTGTATATTACCTGATTTACTTTGTGGGATGACCTTTGGGATAAATTAGGAATGTTAATAGTTTTTTAACATGTTAGTTATCATGTGGAGGTGCAGAATTTAAAACAAGCTACAGAATCATGAGATCAACACTGTTTTAAAACAGATAAGTCGAGGTCCAGACTTCCGGGGGAAAAGTATTGAGTTATAATCCTAAAAATCCGGTATTCACCACTCCATAATGATATGGCACCACCTGTACCTTTATGGTGCTGCTGTAGGTGTGGCACTTCCTGATTGCTTACATGACCACCAATCACAGTGTATTATGTCAACATATAACTGTCCTCTGGAGCATTTCGTGTTTTTACACGTGACATGCGATTCTATCATGTGCTCTTTGCATTTAATTCCCAGATTTTTTTCTGTTTCGAACATTGTGTGTAGATATAATATCACATTCACGCACACGGGCTGGCACTATAGCCAAAAGGTGTGAACGCTCGCCTCGAAGTGGTTTGGCCTGGGTTTGATTCCCACTGCAGTTATAAAACAGGCACCCTGGTGTTCGCGTCTGTGTGTGCACCGACCATTAGAACGACGTGAAATCGGACCTGTTGCCGGCTGTGGATGCTAAATATCCCACAGTGTCTTCTGCGAAGCGTCGGCAAGTTATCGCCGGTCCCGTCGAAATTACAAACCGCTTCTTTCGTCGAATATCAAGCCTAGCCAGCCAGTTCGTGAAAGACATGGGCCAAAATAAACGTTCCCTAACCGACCCCAGAAAGAGTTGGGAACTATCTGAGTAGGAGTAGTCGTAGATGATGACACATCCATACAAAATGTGGATGAAAGAAGAGCTGCAGACAGAGAACAGGGTGATCCTAAGGAAGGGCCAATTAGATGGAAGGAGTGATTTTGGAGGAGAAGAAATTCCAATTTTCCTTTTCATTCCCAAGCACAGTCAAGTCAGGAGTTTAGCTCCGATGTTGGCGCATAATGTCGTCCTCTTTAAAAGGGAACACAAAATGGTATGATGATTATCGACGTCATGTTGTAGTATTCTGGAATCTTCTCTCCCTTCCTCTCTCTCTCCCTCTCTCTCTCCATCTGTGTGGTTTCCAGGCTTGTTGAGGAACCTTTGTGCGTATTACATGAAATACATCTGAATACTTAATCGGGTCTCGCATTGATTTTTTCATGTCAGCAGAACTACCTGCAACTGGCTTTAATAATTATGATGCAAAATATATATTTGGGGGAATTGTGGGTATCCTGAACTTGTAGTGGTCATGAATCATCATTTGAAGAGAATCTTTGTTGTAGAAAAACAAACGCTTTGCAAGTGGAGTTTCGTTGTGTTCCATATTGAGTGAACTTGAGTACAGGTGTCCACTCCGATGACTTTCATCGTTGTGAGTTGACCGGATGGCCTAGAGGTGCGCACACTCGGCTCTGACCCGTTTAGCCTGGGTTTGAATCCCAAACCCAGCTACAAACTGCCATCCCGGTGTTCCACAGGCAAGGTGATTCATCAATGTGTGTGCCATCCCCCGGATGGACGTTGAACTGGGTGTCCCGTCTTGCCGGCATTAGTTGGTGGACGTTAAAGATCCCACGGTGTGTTCTTCGCGAAGAATTGGCGAGCTATCGCCGACACCCTGAACTAATTACAAATTCCTGCCCAATCGGAGGTTCCTTCACCCCAGGTTACCATTCTCCAGCGATCCCTCTCTTTTGTTGTGCATCCGTTTGTGGTTGTCCCATTGTCCCACCCTTTTATCTGTCGACCGATTGCTCCCTGATGTTCTGCTATTCTCCGAGCATCGATACCTCTCTTAAAAACAAAACTCCAATTTATAATCCGAGTCTTATTAATTCATATGCCAAAACGTGTAACGGATTATTACATGTTACATATTAGGGGCACTCCATCATTGATACCGAGAGGTTTGGAGGGGACGCAAACAAAATGGGGTTCTCCTGTTTGGTGTTATGGGGGTGAGTTTGAACCTCTCCGACTCCACCTCGTGACGTCTTGTCCTGACTGTCTCTCCCAATACATGTGGTGTTCACAATAACCTCCCACCCATCTTTAAAATCAGTGAAAAGAACACGAGTCAACAGCACTTCACATTTTCTCAAGATCATTTGAGCTTTTAAGGGTCTCTCAAGTCCACAGTGACTTGGCTTGGCACCAAGGGTCCACCTAGCCTGGCCTACAGCCAGTGCCACAGGCTTTTGGTCACTCTACAAATATCTGTGGAAGTTTTCGCGTGAAAATATCGTTTACAACTCCAGTTTGATAATAATATTTCGAATGATCACCTCTTCAAATTGATTCGGGTAGTTGAACGTCGGTTGAGGTTGTCGTCGACTAAGATAAAAAAAAATTCAGGAATTTTGAGTTGCAGGAGGAATGCAATAACCTTAATCTTTCAGGATGACCTCCTGCAAAGAAAACGAGGAACTGTAGGAGAAAGGCTCGATTAGAGGAGAGCTTAATGATCTGGGCCTTGAACGGCTGGAGGTCATAGGTAGCTGGGAAAGCAGAAAGGGAGCTGTGCGTGCGAAGAACGAAATAGGATGCAAGTTTGATTTTCTAGATTTGATGAGAGACTCGGTAGGGATGGCCAGGTGAAGCCAGGCGAGCAGAGTGATGAGGCATCGTGGTTGGAGGGATTGTATCTGAAAGTTCCACTGAGCAATGGCCAAGGTAGAGGACTAGGGGATGGAGAAGAAGAAAAAGAAGAGGGACAGAGAGGAAACTGCCCCAGGTTGGGTTAGGAGCTGAAGGATGACAGGAAGTGGCTTGTCCCCCACGGGTCTTTTTCTCTTCGACTGCACTCGATCGAGGATGCACAGCACAGACGGAGAATCTCTGCCCAGAATGTGAAGTATTCCATTGTACCCAATGTGCGGTAGTTGGGCCAAGTTAAGCATGTATCAACACAATTTGGGCTGTGTGAGCCAAATTGACCAATGCCGCACTTCACGTGGACCACTTGCCACACTACATCAGGTTAAAGAAGTGTTTGCAGGGCTATTGGTGTTTGGCACGGAAACGTACACGCGGGATGATTGTCAGTGCAGATAATGATCGGCAACAGAAACGTACACGCGGGATGATTGTCAGTGCAGATAATGATCGGCAACAGTTAGAGACGAGACAAATCCTGAACGCTATCCTGATCTTCTGAGGTCGTCACCTTGGAGCAGGAAGAATTGCGTCTGCATGATGCAGAGGATGCTGGAACCATGAGCTGATTGGTCGTAAAGTGTGATGATGTTGAAGAACGTGCGTATTTTGGACGATTTGGAAACGCAAGCAAGTATGGAGCAATTGTCCGAAGGATCATGTGATTGTTCCATTGACACAAGTGTTATGGAGGAGCATGATGAGCTGGAGTTGAGCATGTTGATATTGAAGCGAATCCTGGAGAATTGTATAAAGCTGCAGCGGTTCGCAGGTTGCTGCGATAACCGGACCAGTTGACCCGAATCTGGACTGGAGTGGACGTTTAGAGGTGTGGTAGGTAGAAGGTATTTAAACTTCCCCACAAAGCCCTGCAGGTATTGGTGGATTTTAAAAGTACAAGGAAGTCAATGAGGAAAAAATGGAAAGAGTACAGGATGTTGATTTTGGATTGTTTGAATGGACGTCGGGATAAGTTGACACTTTATTGTTCAGTTACATTTGTCAACCCTCAGTTGATTGAAGATCTCTGACACTCGCCGTAAGAGGTGAAGTGAACCTGATATTTTGAACATTCGCCCTGCATCAGGGCAAGAATGGGTCATCGACGGAAGGTTAGCCGATGCCGGCCTTCGCAAAGTCTAGTTGATATAATCGAATTGATTACAATCCTAGTTTTGGTGTATTGGATCATATATTTGCTTGTTATGGCTGGCTCGAGAGTTGACGATCGAGAGATGATTCCTTGTGTTGGTTTAGACTTTATAAGGACGTGTTGCCTTCACAACGGTTTGAACTTTGAGGTATAACTTCAACTTTCAGGTGGAGAGGTTCTGTGAGGTCGTGAACATCAAAGTTGGTGTTTGTTTGAAAAGCCGAGGGTGTTTGGAAAAGTTTTAAACATGCACCTGTTGCTGGGAAGTTCTATCGACTGGTGCCAATCGTGGGCTGTGGTTCAGTTGCGTTGATGGAGGAATTTTAAGGTCGAGTTTGTTGAGCTATAGTTGAGGAAACTCCTGAGCTTTGGGGACTTGACAGTACAAAGGGTTTTTTTTTTTAATATGGAGGTGCCTTGTTCATCGCATTGCACACAGAGTTCTGCGTTGCCCTTGCGATGGCATCGAATGCGGATGGTAGACCCGAGGAGGTCCAACTTCGGTTTTAGTTTTCAGGGTGCTGTGTGGAGTTTAAGCAAGCAAGTTTGTTGATACGGAGCATGGTAGTGAAGGTACAAGTTGTCACTCTCCCTTCACAAAAGCCAGGCTTATAGAAGAGCAACCTATAACTGACAGTGGGACAAACAACAAGGGAATTAATGAATGAATGGTCAGAAAAGGAGGAGAGGGAGGAAACACTGAAACGAGCAAGTAAGATAGTTAGGTTAGGAAAGGTTAATGGTGATAATAAAGATTATGGGTCAGAATAAGGGATGGCAGATGACGTTTCACTGCCTGCTTAAAGCCCTGGAGGGAAGAGTGAGACAGAACAGCTTCTGGCAGGTGGTTCCACGGACTGGAGAAGTGAAGAATATAAGAGGTGAGGTGTGCAGTCATCATGGATTTTGGTAGTTTAAGCAGGAAGGGGTTTCTGGAAAAACACGTGTATCCTGGAGTAGATAGAGAGGATCGGAGGACTGAGAGAGAGAGAGGAGGGAGGGAGAGAGGAGGGAGGGAGAGAGAGAGGAGGGAGCTATGTTGGAGAATAGATGGAAATGAACAGAGATACCACCGACCTGCCTGCGATGTGAGACCAACAGACTTTGTGCTTCGGCCTCGTCACGGGAGATTCCACAGGATCCAGGAGAGACGGACGTGGTGCTGGGGCACCAGCCCGTAGCAGAGAGCAGCATTCCATCGAGCTACTGACCGGCATTCAGATATGATTCGTATGTTATCGTTGAATTGTTTTGCAACTTGCGAGTGATTTTTAATGTTTCATTTCCTTCCCATTTCTCTATGTTAAAAACAAAAAAAGTTTCGATTTTGTTTTTTCTCTCTTTTTCGAATACGACTGGTTAGTTGGGAAGAGGGTTATGGTGCAACTTGGAGGAGTATATAGGGTCTTACAGTTGTGATGTTTATATCCCCGTTATATATATATATATATAATATATATATATATATATATATATATATATATAATATATTATTAATTTACTGATTGTTTACCTGTTTAAAACTTTGCTGGTGAAGCTTTGCAATTCACACTGGAAGTAATTTGTAATTGCCACTCCAATTATTATAATATCGATTATTAAAGTGGGTATGTGGAGTTGTTCATTATTAATTATTATTATTTTGTTGTCATGTGCATTGGACGTTGGTATGAGGGAATATATTTGCAAAATGGCCTGTGGTGGTGTTGGTCCGTTGAGTCGGCACAACTGTGGAGCTTCTTACCAGAGAGCCAATTACACGACGGTACTTTCAAAATGATATAATCTGCCCCCAACATGCTCGGTGTGCAAGCGCAGGAACTCCAGGAAACTGAAGAGTTCCCGGGATAAGGATTGCAACATGGAATAGGTCACCAAGCTTCTGAAAGATGCCAAAAATACTTGGAAATTAACTTCAGAGAAAGGCCTGTGGCTCCACACAATGAGAAACTTGGAGAACGTTCTCAACTCATAGTACAAACTCACGACCAGGTGGGTTGGTGGAAGGTATGAGTGGAGGGATGTGTCCTGTACAAACCCTCGAATGATCGCTGCCAGTGAATGGACTGTGTATCTGGATTAGGTTCTTCTGAACACCGACGGGAAGGACATATCCGGGGATTGTGCACGTACCGGGTACATTTAAAATAGTTCCTATTAATCATGCTGGGAACAGGTGGCGGTGTTGGGGGCTAGGAGGACTGTTATCTAATATATAAAGCTCATTCTAATCACTGACTGATCGATAGATAGATATTAAAGTTCGGTACCTACACACACATACACATACACTGTATATATATATATATATACATATATATGGAAAATATATATGTATAAATTGTATATATGTATATATTTAATATAATATATATAATATAGTATATACAAGTATATGTACAGTATATGTATGTATATAATATATATTATAATATTGTTACGGCTGTGAATTCGCAATACACCATAAAGGGTCCTTAGATCAGTTATGACGCTAAGTTTATGTGCAGATAGTTCCCCACGTTGTTTAAAGGAATTCGTGTGATTCATCGGGCTGCGACTCTTGAGATAGCCGTTTTTCTGTTCTATCCTTATTTTGGACCGTCCGAAGACTTTCAAACGAAGCCCCGTGAAAGGCCTACAACGCGCGTGATTTTCCCGCCTTTTTTGCGGCGCCGGGCTGACGGGAGAGCTGCGAGAGCTCGCTGGCGATTGGTGGATACGGGGTGTGAGGCGGCCGTGAGGAGGAACGCCCCTTTCGAGGACTTCTCGAAAGGGCTAGAGGAGAGGCGGAGCCAAAAAGGGGGTGGAGCGAAGGGGCGGAGCCCCGCGCTATATAGGGCGGACCGTGCGTGGGCTCGGCCTCTCTCCTGCCTGGATCATCGTGTTGGATTCTTCCTCTCTCTCTCTCCGTCGACGTCACCTCTCCCTTGGTCGCCAGGGTCGACGTCACTCTCTCTCTCTCTGGTCCGAAAGCCCTCTCTGCCTCTCTTCTTCTCGGTGCAGCGCTCTCTCTCTCTCTCTCTCTCGTCCTGCGCTCGTGGTCGGCGAGCGGCCTGTTGGTGGAGACGCGGACGGAGGCGCAGCAGTGCCGGCTGTCTGGTGGACCTGCGCGTCCGGACGAGGGGTGCCGGAGAGGGTTCGCGGCCGCGTGGGAGGCCGGAACCAAGCGCGACCACGAATGACGGTCGTGGGAGAGAGACTGGACGACCACTAAAGGGAGGTCTTTTCTTTTGTTTGTGTGTGTGTGTGGGTGGCGCCGTGTCTGACAAGTAAACCTGTGTGACTGTACATCATCGTAGTCGGTAGTAGTACTTTCTTTGTCGCTTGCATATTGCATGATTCCTTGCTTGTGTTGTGTGTGTAATATGTGCTTGCTATAATAAATGTCTTTGTGTGAAATGTATCCCGTTCCTCGTCTCTTTCCCCATTGAAAGTGCCATCTTGAATCGCGGAATAAATTAGTAGTGGGTTTTGAACACCCGAGTAAAGAAGAGAAT
>CM068968.1:73836785-73891861 GCA_035128595.1 Eptatretus atami | reverse complement strand
TAATTTTATTGTTTGTGTTTTTCAAATTCCCTCTGTTCCTCATTTTCTCCATCTCTGACGACTCTCTTACCGCCCCATCTGCGTTTTCAGCACGCATTTCATCAGCAATGTACACCAGCCCTTCCAGTGCTCGATGCAACCCATCCGGCAGTCCTGTCGTTCCCCAGATCCCTCCGGCCTCTCCAGTATCTTCAGCTTCCCCGAGTCGCCATCTTCTCGCAGGCGAAGGTCCGCAAGCGGGTGAACTGGCTGCTGTGAGACCTGATACAACCGCTATCTCTTCGGGAGCTGACGATAAAGCCACTTCGCCATTCGGTCTATGTGAGCACACCGAAATATTGGGAGAACCATGCTGTCTTCGGTATTGGTGCTGGAGGTGATGGCGGCTGGGCAGCACTGGTCTTTGCATCACGAGTAGTCGGGGAATGACGCGTAGGAAGCAGACGTGTACCCAGGCAGGCATGGCGTGTGTGCCGGTGGAACGATGATGAACATTAAGCACAATGACAGTCACAACAATAGACAGGGTTACAAAAATCATGGTGAAGAGGAGGTATTCGCCTATCAAAGGGATCACCAGTGAAGTCGATGGGATGATTTCTGTGATGAGTAGCAGGAAGACCGTGAGTGAAAGCAGGACCGAGATGCACAAAGTGATCTTCTCGCCACAGTCCGATGGAAGGTAGAACACGAGCACAGTGAGACATGAGATAAGAAGGCAAGGGATGATGAGATTGATTGTGAAAAAGAGTGGCATCCGGCGAATTATGAACGAGTATGTAATGTCCGTGTACGTTTCTGGACAGCAGTCATATTTCTTGATGTTATAGTTGGCCACTGCTCGCTCGATGGACCACTCCCCACTCTCCCAGTAGTCTTTCTGATCGACATGACTAGCCATGGAAATCAGGTCGATCTTTGCCTGATCGTGGGTCCATGAGCCGAATTTCATGGTGCAGTTCTGACGGTCAAATGGGAAGAAGGTGACATCGATGGAGCAGGAGCTCTTGTAGATTGCCGGTGGTGTCCAGCGAACTCGGCCCGAGTAAGAGATGTGGGCCTTGGTCATATGAGTTACCCCAAAGTCACCATCAGCGCTGCGAGTGAGATTAGCAGAGTGTGTAAAAGAGGGGAGGATGCGAAGAGGTGATGCAACAATAAAGCAGAATGAAATATGGATAAGTGGCCTAACATGTAAGGAACAGAAGCAGATATTAACAGACTAGTCTGAAAACGAGGCTGAACGTCTACTTTCTAGCGAGGTACTGACTTGTTGTAAAGAACGATGTCTGGACGCCAGATCATCTCAGAAGGAACTCTGACTGATGAAATATTCTCAAAATTCTCCGGTTTCCAGTGTAGCTTATAGTCATCCCACTCCTGCACATGATGGATCGAGTGGGGAAAAAAGTTACATTCAAGCAGAAGTCGTTGACACACAACATTCACACAACACAGAAGTAAGGTAACGTCTGTGCAATCAACTCAGTTATTCAACGTAATGATCTACCGCTTGTTATTATTACAAGCACGGACCTGCAGAACATCCGCGCGATATAAAATGCGACTTCAAGTCCTAAACTCCCCCTGCCACCCTCACAAAGCCCAAGTCCTCAACCTCCCCCTCCCAACCCTAAGGCTTTAAGTTTAAACCTTTTCCCCACCACAACTCCTCAACTAGAGTCCCTGTATAAAGAAAGTTGCAATATGACGTTTCTGGGAAATTCATATCACGTGGTCCATGTACGCCATTTTGTTTCCATCCACCGTTAATCGGTCGGTTCCATTCCGTGAGAAAATCATCAATATGACATGATTGCACGACGTTTTGGTAGCAAAATATGATAAAACATCAACATGGGAGAAAGACCTTTTTCTTGATGGCCTAATACAATTTAAATGCTGTCGCTCCATTTCATTGTTGTTCTTTTTTTTCTCCTTATAATTATTTATTGTCTTCGCTCCTTCCTCATGTTCACTGTCCATCTTGTTCTCTCTGTATTTCCATCACTTTTGACTTTCATCTCTTCAGCTTTTTATCTACTTGTTCTATTTCTCTGCCCATCTTCATTTCTGTTCCTCTCCATAACTCTTAATTTACTTTGTGAACATAGATTATGTTGCATCAACAGAATAATGAACAAAATATATCTAATCGCCATCTTGGATTCAGGGAAAGTTTGATGAGGTGCAAAAGCCACAGTGCTGATCATGTGCACACTGGGCCAGCATAACAGACAGGCCATTGTGCAGGCTGCACTGCACTAGGCAAGGATAGATAGACATACCGTCGTCCCTGTGCTTCACAAGTCAGGTGATTCATCAGTGTGCGTGCCATCCCTCGAATGGATGTGAAGCCAAGTATCCCGTCTGCTATCATCAGTTGGTGGATGTTGAAGATCCCACGGTGTCCTTCACCAAGAGTATGTGAGCTATCACCAGCACCCTGGCCAAATTACAAATTCTTGCCTTGATTAACTGCTGGGAAGGCTGTTGACCTTCCCTGGGAAGGTGACCTCCCAGTGTCACTCTTGTCATGTCTTCAGGCAGACCACATATCAATCAATCAATCTTCTCAAGTTCTTTCTCTTTTTTTCATTCACAATATTGTTATCTTTTCTAATTCTCCACTCTCTTGAAGGTGTGTACATCCGGCTTGGATGGTGTGCATCCATTTCTGTCTTTCACTTTCCTTCTTTCAAATTTCTCCATTCTGTCACTACCTGTGTGTTTCTTCTACTCACTCGCTCTGTACACCTGGAATAAGGCACTCATCAGGTGTGAACCATTACTCGCTCATCGCACTTCACTTTGCTGCGGTTTCTGTGATATGTTTCCAGGTTAAATCAATCCTGTCTGATTGTATGCTAATTCTCACGTATTAGAAGAATGACATAAATCATTAAGTAATATCATCTCCCTTTTGGGCGCAGAGAAAGACATGTTGATGAGAAAACGGAAACAAAATGGCTTCTAATTGCAGGTTGTCGTGACTATATATAGGGACTCTATCCTCAACCTCCATCCCTCCCCAAGCCTCCACCCACCCAACTCTGTCCTATCTTTGCTCTCCACCTCTCCTCTCAACCCAAACTCTCTATCCTTCCCACCTCCACCCCTCATGACCCTCCCATAAGCAAAAGGGCATTCCCACATCAATCATTACGTATTTCTTCACTGCCTCATTGAAGCAGCAGAATATTTAACTCTTTCCCCTCCCCGATCATACTATCACTGACTTCACAGAAACTGTGATCGAAACCGCAACAGCATGGCTCGTACATGTCATGGCACATCATGGTCGCCTGTCCAACTCACAATCCCGCGAGATATATTGCTCGGATAGATTCCAATTGCACTGGCCCAGAGGCTGACACCAGAGGCCTGAAGCCTGTAACTACTGTGGCCCTCACAAGGTCCGTGATGCCTATCGGCTCCAACCTATCGATATTTAATGACCCTTTAAACTGTCGCTTTGGACATTTTACACTGAACGGAAAACTTATAGGGAGAGCATGGCAATTGTGAATATGACAGCTTTGAAGATGTCTTTGGATTGGCATATCACCAAAATAGTGCCCGAATGATTTTTTTTGAGGTTACAATTGTGGGTGGAGTCAGGCCAGCTGTCCAACCATTGTGTGGAAAGGAGCGTTATGCACGGATGAACGAACAAGCGTATCATTATCTAGCTATAATTCCAGCAATCTCTGTGTGTGTGTCTGTCTGTGTGTCTGTGACCGCTGTTTCTCGACAACCAACTGGTCGCATGTAATTGAAACTTGCCAGGTATATTGCTGGGGCCCTGTGGATGTGCCTTTTCAAGGTTTGATATTAATCGGACAAGTGGTTCCCAAGTTATGGCCATTTATTTACCAAACCAATGACAGGACACGGTGCTATGACGTCACGATTGACGTCACAATTCTTCTTCTTTTTTTTTGCACGTATCACAATTCTTCTTCTTCTTCGTTTGATATGACATCACAATTGACGCTGGGGACCTGAGTGTGTGCCTTTTCAAGGTTTGATATCGTTCTTCTTCATCCGTTTCAGCTGTTTCCCAAGTGTTTCCCAAGTTATGGCCATTTATGATATGGTTGTTCCGATCTAATTGAAACAATGCCCAATCCAGTCGTCGTTTACGAGAGCGAAGGAACGAAGCTGCGCGTCATGCACGTGCAATGAATCGGGCGAAGCACGAGCTGCTCGCTTGACACGCGACGCTACGCACGTGACAAGGCGTCGTGCAGCTGAAACGGATGAAGCACGAGCTGCTCGCTTGGCAGACAACACTGGATGCGAGGCAAGGCGTCGTGCAGAAGAAACGGATGAAGCACGAGCTGCTCGCTTGACACGCGACGCTACAACGCGTGAAAGGCGTCGTGCAGCTGAAACGGATGAAGCACGAGCTGCTCGCTCGGCAGACAACACTGGACGCGAGGCAAGGTGTCGTGCAGAAGAAACGGATGAAGCACGAGCTGCTCGCTTGACACACGATGCTCGCTTGACATCTGTGATGGGTGTACGGGCATGCACTACAAAAGCAAACTACAAAATCTGTGATGGGTGTACGGGCATGCACTACAAAAGCAAACTACAAAATCTGTGATGGGTGTTCGGGATTACGCACGTACGGGCAAGCACGTACGGGCCTGCACTAGTATTAATCAATGTAATGATCCACCACTTGCTCGCAAGCACAGCTCCCATCTCCCCAACACCATCCCAATGGAGAGATGCATCAACAGCAAAGCATGCAATGTGTGTAGTCACCTGATGAAAGCAATGCTGTTGGTAAAACATTGAATCTGACCCTTGACCTTGCAATAAATGATGAGGTGCTTTTGCGAAGACTGAAAGAATTGCAAGCCGTAAAAAGAGCCTAGCTGGTGTGATTGAAGACGTTCATGTTCATCTCAGTAATCGAGGTGTGGTTGGTTTTGATACCTCAAACAAGAAGATTTCCATCAATATGAACTCTATGACATCAAGAATACCACCTACCAGTTTCAGCCAAACATTGGTCGTCATCATCTGCTTCTTCTCATCCTTCAAAGAGATTGACCAAAGCATTTTGCATCATCAACATCATCAACAGTCATCTGTTCATCTTTATCAAAACAAAATGTTGGCAACATCAATTTCCATCATCTGAAAGCTTTCCCTTATCACTCAATATTCACCAATAAACCTTACCGAATGAATAATCCGCTTTTTTTTTTAGTTACAAACAAGATCTACTACTATGTCTAGTACAACTATTGTGGCCCTAATTACTCCCAACTTCTTGTGGGGTCAATTGCATGGGTTTTCCTCTACATACCCATCTATCCCGAGCATGCTCTCCACACCTAAATTTCTATCATGTCTCTGTCCACCACTTGTTTCCACCTCAAGTTTGATGTGACCCTTCTCTTCCTGCCAGGTGCCTCCATGTCAGAGTCCTATATGAACACATGCCCAAACTAATGCAGACGTGCCTCCTCATGTCCTTTTTTTGTATACGGAGTCCATTCCATTGGGACCATACTCTGTGCAGAGCGTTGATGCTGCCTAAGCAGTCTCCTTGGCTATTGGACACAATCCTGGACAGGTCGCCACTCCGACACAGGATACCAGCAAGCTGGCACTCATTTTGCCAACCTCAGAAGGATGACAGGCAGAGTCAAAACCACCTGGTATTAATTCAACAGCCAAGTGGGATTTGAACTCGGGATCCTTGGATCCCAAGCTCACCACCAGAAATACGGAGTTGAGGCTCGTGGAAGAGCTAGAACACTAAACGGATGAGGACGCAACAGAACAAAAGTAACAGTCGAGAGAGGAAAAACACCAACAGCAGGTTTTAAGGATAAAATAGAGGGAGATTTGGACAAATAATGGGTATGTGGAGGAATGAGGGGTACGGGAGGCTGCATGGGGTTGATAAGATGATACAGAGAGAAGCCTCTCAGGGATGGAAAACTAGAAATATTGAAGGAGGCAGAAGGGTGGAGGGAGTTCACGGTGGGGGGGGGGGGGGTGGGAGAAAGATCATTGGTTTGGATGGAAATGATCTGAGAGATGGTACCCGCTGTCTTGAAGAGGATGTGGAAGTTGGTTCCACGGGTGGGAAAAAAAGAGGAACAAATGAGTGAAGGTGAGCAGTGATGCTGGATTTAGGTAGTTTCACCAGAAGGGAGTTGAAGGTGTACCACGTGCACCCTGCAGAAACCTGGGGGGGGGGGACAATCACGTTAAATAGCAGAGGGTGCAAGACCAGAAAAGAGGCGGTAGAAGAGAGAAAGACCACCGATCTGTCTGTGATGATGAAGTGATAAGCCCATAGAGGCCTTGATTTCCACGACGTCAAGCTGAGCAAGATGTGAGGCCGGGGCAGGGAGAGCAGTACTTCATCAAGCTGCAGATGAAGGCGTTGTAGGTGGATAGGAGTTCAGGTGTGCCAAGGAAGGACTTTGTACGACGGAGGATGCCCAATTGGCGGCTGGCTTTGGAGTCCAATTTTGAAACATGGTTTGCCCAAGAAAGATCATGGCTGATTGTGAGACCCAGGAGTTTGAATGACTGAACTTCCTCAAGAGGAATGTTAAGAAAGTCGACAGGAGATTTTGCCAGATGGTCCTTTTGGAGAGACATTGTGAGAGTTTGAGATTTATCAGGATTGAAAGATATATTCCAAGTGTTTGACCAAGCTTGTGATTTATTTTCAAGGTCTGAAGAGAGGGAAGAGGATGTAGCCTTCCTGTCTGAAGGATGAGGGACGTCATGGCAGAGGGTGGAGTCATCATCAAATAGATAGAGGATTTTCCAGAGAATCAGGGAGATTGCTCTCCTCTTCCTTCAGACAGGGAACTTAGGCAATGATGGCCTCCTCCTGTGTCCGTATTTTAGCCCATCACATTAATTTGATCAATTCGATTATTTCATCGATTTCATTTGGAGAGGGAGAATGGAGGAGGAGGAGAAGATTTGAGCAGGAACAGTGACATCAGGACGATGTTATTCATTACCTCCGTCTCTGAAGGTGGAAGGAGGTTGTTTTCACCCTTCTCTGTTTGTTTGTGTGCAGGATATCTCAAAAAGTTGTGGACGGATTCAGACGAAACTTGGTGGACAGGTTGGGTGTGTGACAAGGACAAATGGGCCTGATATGTTCTTGTGGATCAGGCATTACGTGGCGGAGGTATGCGCTCTACCGTGTGCCCTTCTAGTTTTTTGTACATTTTCAGGACAGGGAGGGTTGTCGAGTGATGAATGAACAAACACCGACAGCACATTCGGTTTTTAACAAAACCTCTCACAGACATCACAAAAAGTACCCAGCTCACATTGCTTTTCTACCTTTACTGTCAGGTACCGACCATTCCTGCCAACCTTCCTCTACCCCTCTATCCCCAATGCTTGCAGGTACCTATCTAATTCCAATTTAAACTTATCTACCCTTTCTACCACCACTACCTTTCCAAGTAGACCATTCTATGCATCAACTACTAAGTGAAAGGCCTCAACCGTACCACTGCCCCAACTCTCCTCTTCTTTACTCTCAGGTTATGGCCCCTGGTCCCATTACTGTCCACTCTGTTGAATAATTCATCTTCACTTATTTTATCTACACCTTTCATTATCTTAAACATCTCTATCATATCTCTTCGTAACCACCTCTTTTCTAGTGTATAAAGCCTTGTCTCCTTCAGCCGCTCCTCATAGATGAGTCCAGCTAGGCCCAGAATCAATCTAGTAACCCTGCGCTAAACCCTCTCTCTGGCATCTATGTCCTTCATGAATTGTGGTGACCAAAACTGCACACAATATTCGAGATGGAGGCTAACGAAATTCTGGTACAATGCCAACACCACCTCTTTTGATTTATTAATTTTTATCCCCCCTACGAATACTACCTGAAGCCCCATTAGCTTTACCTATACCTGACCCATATCTATTACCACCCCCAGATCCTTCTCCTGCGTGACATGATCCGAGACTGCCCTTTGCATCATGTAATCTCTATTTTCATTATTCTTACCCATCCGCAGTGCTGACAGAAGGCCCTAGAGCTTACAGGTACGCACAATCGCCTCTCAGCTGTCTCGCCTGTGTTCGAATCCCGACCAAGCTACAAACCGTCATTCCAGTGTTTCACAGGCAGGGTGCTTCATCAATGTGTGTGTGTGTGCCATCCCTCAGATGGACATCAAGTTGGTGTCCCATCTGCCGGCATTAGTTGGTTGATGTTAAAGATCCTACAGTGTCCTTCATGAAGAGTAGGGGAGTTATCGCCGGCACCCTGAACAAATTCCAAATTCCTGACGAACCTACAGAGGGCACCGCATCAGCGGCACAGCTGCGTCCCTGGCAAATGATGCAAACCGACAGCCATGTGCTGCACACAAAATCAATGAACGACCCACCCAGCCCCAGCACCTCACGTGAACCTCAGTTAAACTGCATATGCCAATATATGAAAGCATCTCGACTTTCCTGAATCTGATGATCTTTTCTCCGAACGTGTGATCCCATGAGCAACACCTGCTATAACTTCAACAGCATATACACCAAACCAGCACTTCTACGTTCTCCATGAATGAAATGTCCAAAATCATGTCTTATCTTTATCCTCATGAGCCCTATCTTCCAGTTGCTCCATGTTGAATGTACCACATCGATAAGCTGGGCTATGGATAAGCCAAAGTGAACGCAGACGACGTCCGAGGCATTGGCGACAGGTCGCGACCACTTGTGGTAGTTGAGGAAGAGGGAGCGGAGTAGCTGTTCCTCTGCAATGTGCGTGGCTGCCTGCTCGCTCGCTGGTGAAGAGAAAAAACTGAATTAACGAAGTAAGCGTCAAATGGGAAAACTAGGGGCAAGTAATACCACTTCTCTGTTAAGCTTTCCTTGCCCACTGTGAAAACTGAATAAACATGGAGAAAGGGAAACTTGAACCACAAAGAATGAAACCTATCCGACGAGAGAGAGCTCGTGGAACACCGGAGCACGATGGTTTCCATTGTGGTTTCCGACCACGACATATATTTTACACGAGCCGCCATTTTGTCTGGATCACGATATCCCGCAGCGATGAGAGTGCGAGCGGCAAATTTGATTGGTCGACATGGTGTAAACTGGCGTGATATTTTGTCCAAGTATTGCTAAACTGGATGTTTTGGAAAGTGCCAACAAGACGATTTGTGTTCCTCAACATTCGAGTGTATAATTGATTTGGAATAAAATTAAGATTTGGAAAGTTGTAGAAAAAAAAAAGGTCACGACCTGCGATGCCAAAAAAAAAACTAGAAAGCGTCTGAAAATGCAAAGCCCGTCCACGCCTGCTTTGTACTCGAACGAAACTTGACAATAACAACATTAAAAAAAAAATTGTACATTTTATTAATTTGTGTTCTTCACAATCTCATAATAAAGGCACGTTGAAGATTTGATGACAAAAGCTCAATTGATAAAAATGTTACGGCCAAGACGTACACACTGAATCTCAATGGTGAACAGGGATTTCGATTAAAACATTCATGGCTGGTCTACCACATCACCGATGATGTCATCCTTACAATCCTCTATTTCCCATTGGGATTAGAACCAAATGTGCCAAGTTTCAAATTTTTCCGATCAGTGATTTCAGATACGTTTAAAATTTTTTGTGTTAAATCCAAGATGGCTGCCATACCACGTGACCTATGACGTCACAATTTTTCTTTAAAATATTCTCCAATGGGAGTGGGGGTGGTTGCTCCTACATTAAAAATTTTGTGTCAATCCAGACAAGTGTTGCTTAGATTTTTTAAAAAGGTTAAAAAATAAAAGCAACAAGTCTGAAGACGACGATGGTTCACGAGCGGTATTTGACGATGTAGATTGTTTCAGAAGTCAAGGATGAGACAATGTGATAATTTTTGAACAAGTTATAAAAATGATCAACATGATGTGGTACGAGTGACAGGTTATTAGCTGCAAAATGTCGAAAACCCGGTTTCGTTCAACAACTTTCAAAATTTGACCTTTGCATAACCTTTAAAGATCAAAAATCAATGTTGTGGACATTAAAATAAGGAAACAGGATACGTGCTATAGCTTATTGGAGTTAGTTCGTCGAAGAAGGTCGAAAACCCGGTTCGATTCCCACAACTTTGAAAATTTGACCTTTGTGGCCTTTAAAGGTCAAAGGTCAAGGATTATGACCTTTGGTGCAAAACTTCCTCCGGAACATTCCAGGAACAATATAACGTCATATAGGCTATATGGCATTTCGCACTCTCGGATTATCCATACTTTGATTAAATCAGCGTAAAAACGAACTTGAAGGGGGCGCCACGGGCAAGGTGTTCGAGATCGAGCAAAATGGTTTCAAGACTTTAGGTGTGAAATGACCTCAAGATTATGCATAAAAAATATTGTCATCCTAGCTCTCAAAGTTTGGGCGGTCGTATGATTTTTATGTCAAAATTCGCGATTTTCTAAGTTTTCGACCTTGGGACGAAAATGAAAAATCGGACAACGACAAGTTTTAGATAATTCATTTTGCTATTCAAATACCGAAGAACCCATTCCATTCAGTAAATTCCTAGGAGAAGATAGATTTTTAAATCCGAATACCCCCTAAAAATGGCTATTTTTTAGGCGTGGCTCCGCCCACAATGGGCGTAGCATGCCCTAATCCAGGAAAAACAACTAGACATTGATATTGAACACATAACCAAGTTTCATCAAAATCGGATCAAAGTCCACGGAGTTATGCTCTGGACAGACAGACACACAGACAAGCCGGTAGGCGGACATGGTTAGTCGCCTACCAATAGAACCTGACGCGATGGGCCTGTTCGAGTGGGAATGACCTGAAGATTAAGCACAAGAAAATTCATGATTCTAGCTTCAAGGGTTAATGCTACAGATTGTTTTTTCGTTAAAATACCCCCACATTTAGAGGTTTTTCGGCCGTTGTTAGGCAACGGAGGGTCCATAGCAACGGTTCTTTCTCACACATAACTAGGACATACTATGAACCTACCATACCAGTTTCATGTATATCTGACTCATAGTCTCTGAGATATAACGAACTTCGTTTTTTTATTGTTTTCGACCAGGGTTCATTCAAAGTCTATCTTCTCTGACAGTTTTCATAGGATCCGGCTGGAAATTTTTGACAATATGGCTGAATGTACTGCCCACAGTCGCTCGTGCCCGATTTTTGATTTTCGAAAAAAAATTTTTTATGATTTTTCAAAATTTCAAAGTCCCGTTGCTAGGCAACGGTGGTGTCCATAGCAACGGTTCTCATTTGCACACAACTAGGTCATGGTATGAACCTACCCACCAAGTTTCATCGAAATCGCCATTGTATTAACGGAGCACTGGACCGACAGACAGACATACAGACATAAGACATACAGACATACAGACATACAGACAGAATACAGACAAACATATCGACGGAAAAAGTGATAATAAGGGTAGATCAAAAAAATAATTTTTTTTTCGACTTTATCGACTACCCAACAAGCCGGTTGGCGGACATGGGTGGTCGCCTACCCAATAGAACCTGACGCGATGGGCTGTTCGATGGGAATGACCTAATGATTAAGCACAATAAAATTCATGATTCTAGCTTCAAGGGTTAATGCTGAGATTGTTTTTTTTTAAAATACCCCCACATTGAGGTTTTTCGCCCGTTGCTAGGCAACGGAGGGGTCCATAGCAACGGTTCTTTCTCACACATAACTAGGGCATACCATGAACCTACCATACCAGTTTCATGTATATCTGACTCATAGTCTCTGAGATATAACGAACTTCGTTTTTTTTTATTGTTTTCGACCAGGGTTCATTCAAAGTCTATCTTCTCCGACAGTTTTCATAGGATCCGGCTGGAAATTTTTGACAATAGGCTGAATGTACTGCCCACAGTCGCTCGTGGCCCGATTTTTGAAAAAATATTTTTTTTATGATTTTTCAAAAATTTCAAGTCCCATTGCTAGGCAACGGTGGTGTCCATAGCAACGGTTCTCATTTGCACACAACTAGGTCATGGTATGAACCTACCAACCAAGTTTCATCGAAATCGCCATTGTATTAACGGAGCACTGGACCAAACAGAGGACAGAGGGACAGACAGACAGACAGACAGACAAACATATCGACGGAAAAACTGATAATAAGGGTAGAACAAATTTCAAAAAAATTAAAAAAATTTTTTTTTATTTTTCCACTGGATCGACTACCCAACAAACATATCGATGAAAAAACTGATAATAAGGGTAGAACAAATTTAAAATTAAAAAAAAATAAAAATTTTTTTTTCGACTGGATCGCCTATCCAACAGACAGACAGACAACATATCGACGGAAAAACTGATAATAACGGTAGAACAAATTCAAATTTTTTTTTTTTCGACTGGATCGACTACCCAACAGAGACACACAGACATAACGAATATAGTGGTCACTCTGGCTGGCGCTTGTGAACCAATAAGAAGGCCAGAAAAGAGTTGAAAAATCATAATTATGAAAATTACGTTAGGCCTAATGTGTTAGGCCCACCATAAAATCAAGATGGCCGCCAAATCATTTTGCCAGTGTGCCATGGTGGGTGGAGTCAAACGACCAATGTGGGTGTGGTCCGGCAGCTGTCCGACCAATGGGTGCGCATTTCAAAAATCGAAGAAAAGCAACAACAACAACAACAACAACGTGGAGCTGTTGTTGACCTGCCACATGCAGCAGGTAAAACAAATTCAGAAGTTTATCGCCGTTGATACAGCGTCTTTTACACCGCCTGATTTAACAAATTAGTATTCATGCCTGTTGTTTGTGTCCTTTTTAACATCCTTAAAAACAGTACATTTCTTGTTTGGAATGATTTTCAATTGAAGTTATTAAAGTAGTTCCTCGATCATGAGATTGACGTCTGGAGACAGACAAACAGACAGACAGACAGACAGTGAACCAATTGCTTGACTCCGCCGCTTTTCGCTTCACGTGTGCGCGCGCGGGGTAATTACACACAGAGAATGATGAATGCACTCCAACCCAGGTCCTTCTCATTGCTGACATGCATAAAGTAACCGCACATTGCCGTCGATGAACGATCAACGTGTCGAACTTAGACGTTTGGTGGTTTGTCTCATTCGTGAAGCCACCGTCTGATTTGATGCTTCACAGGCAGGGAGTGCGCACGTTAAGCCGGCCGTCCCCTCCGCCAGCTATCAGCGGGTGGACATTATAAAGACCCGACGGTGTCTTTCGCGAAGGGTGGGCGAGTTATTGCCGGCACTCTGAATCACAACCTCCTGCTCAAATCGGCTCCAGTCGAACGGCAGGCCTGGCCAGCTGGTTCGTGAAAGACTCGGGGCAACGATATTATTCGCTCGATGAGCAACTTCATGAGAAAATGGCGTTCGGAGGGAGATGGGCAAATAAGCCGTGGGTACGAGTACTGATCGGGTATAATGGGTAATAAACAAGTTTGACAAAGACTCGATGTTGATTTGAAATCTTGGGCCTTGTTTGTTTGGTCGATCCGACCACCAGTGACGATCACGATGCTGGGATTCGGCTCCAAATCGCCAACACCGCATTCGTTGACCGCCATTACCTGCTGTTCCCCGATTCGGTACAACGATATTCCTCTTACACGGACAGAGGTCGCCATGACGATCGCAGGGTGTCGAGGGCGCCGTTTCCATGGCAACTCGTGACGCAGACACCACCGCACTCTGATTTCCATCGCACGATTTCATGAGATAATAATCGTCATTTATATCCCGTTCACGGAGGGGCCCAGGTGTCCGAAGGTGAGGATCGGCGTGAAATTTAATCGTCCGCGGGTCGGCTCACCTGAGGAGAGGAGGCGGGAGAGGAAAACAACCGCCGGGAGACACCGCAGCGAGAAGGAAAGGGAGCGAGTCATGGCGACGTCGTTGGGGAAACGGACCGGGGGGGTGAAGGGAGGTGATGGGAGACCACTCGGTGAGGGTTTGTACTTCAATCGAGGGAACGGGAGGAGAACACTGCACGACGGTCATGGAGGGTCGACCCAGGACCGCTCAGAGCATCCTTCCGGTGGAGATTGGTATAACAACAAGAATGTCCCTCAACTCGAACCGTGTACACAAAATGGTGTTCCACAGAGGTGGTCGAGTGTTTCAATGAGAGAGCTTGTTTCGACGTCGATTGTCCACCACAAACGCTTTGATCAAGTGTCCCGATTCGATAGAGGAAGATCATTTGAAGGCAAGACCCGATTGTTTAAAACTGAAGGCACCACCACCACCGAGTACACGGGATCGAGTGTTCCATAGGTCTACTCAGTGGTCCATAGGTCTACTCAGTGGTCCGTAGGTCCCGGGTGAAGACCGCCCGGTGGTCTACTCAGTGGTCCAGTGGTCCGTTGGTCCTAGGTGAAGACCGCCCAGTGGTCCATAGGTCTACTCAGTGGTCCGTTGGTCCCAGGTGAAGACCGCCCAGTGGTCCATAGGTCTACTCAGTGGTCCGTTGGTCCCAGGTGAAGACCGCCCAGTGGTCTGTAGATCTACTCAGTGGTCCGTAGGTCCCAGGTGAAGACCGCCCAGTGGTCCGTAGGTCTACTCAGTGGTCCGTAGGTCCCGGGTGAAGACCGCCCGGTGGTCCGTAGGTCCCGGGTGAGGTTGTTGGCCCCATTGCGAATGTCCATGTTATTGTAGGAAGTACGTACGTTTGTTGATGTTGACGTCTGGTGTTCTGCCCCTGCCCACAATGCCCCAATTCACAAGACTTGTTGAATCGGGGGTCACATCACCAGTGTGGCTTCAAACGGTTGAATCGTCCACCATTGCAGCGCAGAATGAGTTGTTTTTCCATATTGTGAAGGGTCAGCTGCATGGTAAACGGTTTCAAGATGATTCCTCACATGGATATACAAGGAACCTTCACACAGGAGGCCATTTGGTTCCATCATGCCTGTGCTCCACCGATGCATCAATGGAGGGTTTTCAGAGATTTCCCATAATGCCGTGCGCGCCGCCATGTTGGTTAATTCATTTCCACGGCAACGATAGCGTCAATACCTCGACAACCTATCACGTTTGTCTCGTTACTAACTTACTGCAATGGAAGGTTACGTGATACTTCTTTGGCCTTGTTTACCTTTTCTCAATTGTTTCGCTTGCCAACCATATATGGCGCCTGAGCACTGCATCATGGGTACTGACACCCCTCCACAATTTCATGGGAGCTACTCTCCCATCCTCTGGTACCTGTCCAGACTCCAGTGAGCTCTCAAAGATATCTTAACATCACGCTCATCTGATCCGTTAACATCACGCTCATCTGATCCGGAAACATCACGCTCATCTGATCCGTTAACATCATGCTCATCTGATACGTTAACATCACGCTCATCTGATCCGTTCACACATGCTCATCTGCTCCGTTCACATCACGCTCATCTGCACCGTTCACATCACGCTCATCTGCTCTGTTCATCATCATGCTCATCTGCTCTGTTCACATCACGCTCATCTGCTCCGTTAACATCACGCTCATCTGATCCGTTAATATCACGCTCATCTGCTTCGTTAACATCACGCTAATCTGCTTCGTTAACATCACGCTCATCTGCTTCGTTACATCACGCTCATCTGCTCCGTTAACATCACGCTCATCTGCTCCGTTAACATCACCGCTCATCTTGCTCCGTTAACATCACGCTCATCTGTTTCGTTAACATCACACTCATCTCATTCGTTAACATCACGCTCATCTGATTCGTTAACATCACGCTCATTCTGATTCGTTAACATCACCCTCATCTCATTCGTTAACATCACGCTCATCTGATTCGTTAACATCACGCTCATCTGATTCGTTAACATCACGCTCATCTGATTCGTTAACATCGCTCACTGCTCCGTTAACATCACGTTCATCTGCTTCGTTAACATCACGCTCATCTGATTCGTTAACATCACGCTCATCTCATTCGTTAACATCACGCTCATCTCATTCGTTAACATCACGTTCATCTGATTCGTTAACATCACGCTCATCTGATTCGTTAACATCACGCTCATCTGATTCGTTAACATCACGCTCATCTGATTCGTTAACATCACGCTAATCTGCTTCGTTAACATCACGCTCATCTGCTTCGTTAACATCACGCTTATCTGCTCCGTTAACATACTCTCATCTGCTCCGTTAACATCACACTCATCTGCTACATTAACATCACGCTCATCTGTTTCGTTAACATCACGCTAATCTGCTCCGTTAACATCACGCTCACCTGCTCCGTTAACATCACGCTCATCTGCTCCGTTAACATCACGCTCATCTGCTCCGTTAACATCACGCTCATCTGCTCCGTTAACTCACGCTCATCTGCTCCGTTAACATCACGCTCATCTGCTCCGTAACATCACGTTCATCTGCTTCGTTAACATCACGCTCATCTGATTCGTAACATCAGCCATCTGATTCGTTAACATCACGCTCATCTGATTCGTTAACATCACGCATTCTCATCCTGATTCGTTAACATCACGCTCATCTGATTCGTTACATCACGCTCATCGATCTCGTTAACATCACGCTATCTATCTGCTTCGTAACATACGCTCATCTGCTCCGTTAACATCACGCTTATCTGCTCCATTAACATCACTCTCATCTGCTCCGTTAACATCACACTCATCTGATACATTAACATCACGCTCATCTGTTTCGTTAACATCACGCTAATCTGCTCCGTTAACATCACGCTCACCTGCTCCGTTAACATCCACGCTCATCTGATCCGTAAAGTCACGCTAATCTGCTTCGTTAACATCACGCTCATCTGCTCCATTAACATCACGCTCATCTGTTTCGTTAACATCACGCTCATTCTGCCTTCCGGTTAACATCACGCTCATCTGCTCGTTAAATCACGCTCATTGCTCATTAACATCACGCTCATCTGCTCCGTTAACATCACGCTCATCTGCTGCCGTTAACATCACGTTCATCCTGCTTCGTTAACAATCATGCTCATCTGATTCGTTAACATCACGCTCACTGATTCGTTAACATCACCCCTCAATCTCTTTCGTTAACATCACGCTCATCTGATTCGTTAACATCACGCTCATCTGATTCGTTAACATCACGGCTCATCTGATTCGTTAACATTCACGCTCATCTGCTCCGTTAACATCACACTCATCTGCTCCGTTAACATCATTCTCATCTCATCCGTTAACATCACGCTCATATGATCCGTTAACATCACGCTCATCTGATCCGGAAACATCACGCTCATCTGATCCGTTCACAACATGCTCATCTGATCCGGAAACATCATGCTCATCTGATCAGTTCACATCACGCTCATCTCATCCGTTAACATCACGCTCATCTGAACTGTTCACATCACGCTCATCTGATCTGTAAATCACGCTCATTGATCCGTTCACATCACGCTCATCTCATACGTTAAATCAACGCTCATCCGAACTGTTAAATCACGCTCATCTGATCAGTTCACTCACGCTCATCTCATCCGTTAACATCACGCTCATCTGAACTGTTCACATCACGCTCATCTGATTCTGTTAACATCACGCTCATCTGCTTGTTAACATAACGCTCATCTGATCTGTTAAAATCACGCTCATCTGATCGTTCACATCACGCTCATCTGCTCCGTTCACATCACGCTCATCTGCTCGTTCACATCACGCTCATCTGCTCTGTTCACATCAACGCTCATCGCTTCTGTTCACATCAGCTCAGCTGCTCCGTTAACATCACGCTCATCTGATCCGTTAATCATCACGCTCATCTGCTTCGTTAACATCACGCTAATCTGCTTCGTTAACATCACGCTCATCTGCTTCGTTAATCAACGCTCATCCCATTAACATCACTCTCATCTGCTCCGTTAATCACGGTCATCTGCTCCGTTAACATCACGCTCATCTGTTTCGTTAACATCCCACTCATCTGCTTCGTTAACATCACGCTCATCGGCTTCGTTAACATCACGCTCATCTGCTTCGTTAACATCACGCTAATTCTGCTTCGTTAACATCACGCTCATCTGCTTCGTTACATCACGCTCATCGCTCGTTAACCTACGCTCATCTGCTCCGTTAACATCACGCCATCTCATTCGTTAACATCACGCTCATCTCATTCGTTAACATCACGCTCATCTCATTCGTTAACATCACGCTCATCTCATTCGTTAACATCACGCTCATCTGATTCGTTACATCACGCTCATCTGATTCGTTAACATCAGCTCATCGTTCGTTAACATCACGCTCATCTGATTCGTTAACATCACGCTATCTGCTTCGTTACATCCTATTCTCCGTTAACATCACTGCTCATCTGCTCGTTAACATCACACTCATCTGCTAATTAACATCACGCTCATCTGTTTGTTAACATCACGCTATCTGCTCCGTTAACATCAGCTCACCTGCTCCGTTAACATCACGCTCATCTGATCCGTTAAAGTCACGCTAATCTGTTCGTAAACATCACGCTCATCTGCTCCATTAACATCACGCTCATTGTTTCGTTAACATCACGCTCATCTGCTCCGTTAACATCACGCTCATCTGCTCCGTTAACATCAGCTCATCTGCTCCATTAACATCACGCTCATCTGCTCCGTTAACATCACGCTCATATCGCTCCGTTAACATCAGTTCATTGATTCGTTAACATCACCCATCTCATTCGTTACATCACACTCATCTGATTCGTTAACATCACGCTCATCGATCTCGTATAACATCACTACTCTGATTCGTTAACATCACCTCATCTGATTCGTAACATCAGCTCATCTGATTCGTTAACATCACGCTCATCTGATTCGTTGTAACATCACGCTCATCCGCTCCGTTAACATCACGCTCATCTGCTCCGTTAACATCACATTCATCTGCTTCGTTAACATCACGTTCATTCGATCGTTACATCACGTTCATCTGATTCGTTACATCACGCTCATCTCATTCGTTAACATCACGCTCATCTGCTCTGTTAACATCACGCTGATCTGCTCTGTTAACATACGCTCATCTGATCGTTAACATTAACATCAGCATCTGCTCGTTAACATCACGCTCATCTGCTCCGTTAACATCACGTTCATCTGCTTCGTTAACATCATGCTCATCTGATTCGTTAACATCACGCTCACCTGATTCGTTAACATCACCCTCATCTCATTCGTTAACATCACGCTCATCTGATTCGTTAACATCATGCTCATGCTGATCGTTAACATCATGCTCATCTGATTCGTTAACATCATGCTCATCTGATTCGTTAACATCACGCTCATCTGCTTCCGTTAACATCACACTCATCTGCTCCGTTAACATCATGCTCATCTCATCCGTTAACATCACGCTCATATGATCCGTTAACATCACGCTCATCTGATCCGGAAACATCACGCTCATCTGATCCGTTCACAACATGCTCATCTGATCCGGAAACATCATGCTCATCTGATCAGTTCACATCACGCTCATCTCATCCGTTAACATCACGCTCATCTGAACTGTTCACATCACGCTCATCTGATCCGTACACATCACGCTCATTCTCATACGTTAACATCACGCTCATCTGAACTGTTAAAATCACGCTCATCTGATCAGTTCACATCACGCTCATCTGAACTGTTCACATCACGCTCATCTGATCTGTTAACATCACGCTCATCTGCTTTGTTAACATCACGCCCATCTGATCTGTTAAAATCACGCTCATCTGATCCGTCACATCACGTCATCTGCTCGTTACATCACGCTCATCTGCTCCGTTCACATCACGCTCATCTGCTCCGTTCACATCACGCTCATCTGCTCCTTTAACATCACGCTCATCTGATCCATTAATATCACGCTCATCTGCTTCGTTAACATCACGCTAATCTGCTTCGTTAACATCACGCTCATCTGCTTCGTTAACATCACGCTCATCTGCTCCATTAACATCACTCTCCTGCTCCGTTAACATCACGGTCATCTGCTCCGTTAACATCACGCTCATCTGTTTCGTTACATCACACTCATCTGCTTCGTTAACATCACGCTCATCGGCTTCGTTAACATCACGCTCATCTGCTTCGTTAACATCACGCTAACTGCTTCGTTAACATCACGCTCATCTGCTTCGTTAACATCACGCTCATCTGCTCCGTTAACATCATGCTCATCTGCTCCGTTACATCACGCTCATCTGATTCGTTACATCACGCTCATCTGATTCGTTAACATCACGCTCATCTCATTCGTTAACATCACGCTCATCTCATTCGTTAACATCACGCTCATCTCATTCGTTAACATCACGCTCATCTGATTCGTTAACATCACGCTCATCTGATTCGTTAACATCACGCTCATCTGATTCGTTAACATCACGCTAATCTGCTTCGTTAACATCACGCTTATCTGCTCCGTTAACATCACTCTCATCTGCTCCGTTAACATCACACTCATCTGCTACATTAACATCACGCTCATCTGTGTTTGTTAACATCACGCTAATCTGCTCGTTAACATCACGCTCACCTGCTCCGTTAACATCACGCTCATCTGATCGTTAAAGTCACGCTAATCTGCTTCGTTAACATCACGCTCATCTGCTCCATTAACATCACGCTCATCTGTTTCGTTAACTTCACGCTCATCTGCTCCGTTAACATCACGCTCATCTGCTCCGTTAACATCACGCTCATCTGCTCCATTAACATCACGCTCATTCTGCTCCGTTAACATCACGCTCATTGCTCCGTTAACATCACGTTCATCTGCTTCGTTACATCACGCTCATCTGATTCGTTAACATACGCTCATCTGATTCGTTAACATCACCCTACTCTTTCGTTAAATCACACTCATCTGATTCGTTAACATCAACGCTCATCTGATTCGTTAACATCACGCTCTTCTGATTCGTTACATCACGCTTCATTGATTGTTAAATCAGCTCATCGCTCCGTTAACATCACGCTCATCTGCTCCGTTAACATCACATTCATCTGCTTCGTTAACATCACGTTCATCTGATTCGTTAACATCACGCTCATTGCTCATTCGTTAACATCACGCTCATCTGCTCTGTTAACATCACGCTGATCTCCGTTAACATCACGCTCATCTGATTCGTTAAACATACATCACACTCAACTGCTCCGTTAACATCACGCTAATCTGCTTTGTTAAAATCACTGTTATAATCATCTGAGTTTTGTGCCTTTATACCCGATCAATTACTTTCACTGGCAAGTTGCCCGTGCCCGCATGGGATTCCAAACGGGGTAGGGATGGGGAGGGCAAAAATGCAAATGGTATCTTGTGTCATCAAGCCGGCAAGCTGGGAGCAGCAATTCCCATTTATTGCCACATCTGATGCAATTAAAATGCTCTAATGGCCGTGAGATGCTCCATTTGAAACTTTGTTCCATATGTGTAGCTTTTTGATGCCGAAGTTCCGTAATAAAAACTTGTATTGGTCTCAAAGCCAGTGACCAACTGCCAATTTCATTGTCGGATTTACCTCTCATCGCACGAGCAACCCTTCTCTTTCAACCTCGAGCATTTACACGTCATGAGAATATATGTACTGTGTACAAACTGGCTTGAAAGTCACTTTACCTCTACCCAGTAAAACATTCCTTCTTAAACTTAAACATACTGGGTTTATTTTGCAGTACTTAGAATAATTATTCAATCTTTAAATCTGTATGCACTCCATCGGTCTACCTGTACCCCTGAAATCCTCGCCAAGTCCTCTTAGACATCTTGTGTGGCATTGTGGAGTCACAAAGAACAAATGCTCTACTGGGGAGAGGAAAAGCGACCTTTCAAGCCACCCCTGTACATTGTGCAATCATCTGAAGCTGCGGGGGTTCGGGAGGGAAGGTCGACGAAAATTCTCTATATAAATGTGTATCGTGTAGCACCACCCGGTGGTGGTGGCGGAATAGGGTATTCAAGTCAGCTGTGCAAATAACTTGCATTTTTGCACTGTGCACATCCCCAGAGAATGGGAAGCAACAAAGCCAACCTCCACTAATCAGGGGAATGTGGGTAGGAGTATGGAGGGAGGGGAAGGAGGGAGGGGGGGAGGTGGGAGAATCCATCCATTGGGACCATACTCTGTGCAGAGCATTGGTACGACCTATGCAGTCTCCTTGGCTCGTGGGTACAATCCTGGACGGGTCGCCACTCTGACACAGGATACCAGCAAGCTGGTACTCATTTTGCCGACCTCAGCAGGATGACAGGCAGAGTTATCCCCACCTGGTATTCATTCAACAGCCAAGGGGGATTTGAACTCAGGATCCTCGGATCCCAAGCCCACCACCCTAACCATTAAGCAAACACCAGGAATATGGTGAGAATGAGGGAGGGGAAGGGACGGAAGGAGAGAAGGGGTAGGAGGAGGTACCCGGCGTTGCCTGGCAACGCTAGGCACCCCTGTCAATGTGTATGTATGTATGTATGTATGTATGTATGTATGTATGTATGTATGATTACCGTTTTACACAGCACACCCTCAGCCAACATAGCTTGAACGTCCTCATCTCCTCTGCTTTCAATCTCCTTGATATTAAAAAACAAATTGTCCATTGAGTAAATAAATAACTTTTCTTCCCTTGTATCACAAACTCTATAAAAGCATCTCAAGTCCTTCACGATAATTTCTTGCAGTGGTTGGCAGCATCATCTGGAGGTAAGCACACTCGCCTCTAAACGATGTAGCCTGGGTTTGAATCTCGGCCCAGCTATAAACTGTCATCCTGGTGATTCCTCAACGTGTGTGCCCGTCCCTCGGATAGACGTCACTCTGGGCATCCCATCTGCCGGCATTCATTGGTGGACGTTTAAGGTCCCACGGTGTCCTTTGCGAAGAGTCGGCGAGCTATCGCCAGCACCATGAACGAATTCCTGCTCTAACCGACAGGGGGCACTGCATCAGCCACATCCTCAGCCAACGATGTCACTCCACAGCCTTGTGCGACATCCAAAAAAACAAAAAGAACACTTCTTAAAAGCCACCTTTGCCGAGTGGTTAAAGGAGCACTCAGATCTGTCATCACAACATGGAGAACGATCGACGTAACTTATTTCCTGTATTATTGAAGCTGCTGTAAAACATTTTCGTCACCTTGTTACAACAACCTCAAACTCAATCATCAACATTGTCTCGTTTTCATTCCTCCAGCACATCAACAGGTGTATTGCCTTTGAAATGCATGTTCAGGGCACAACAAGTTGGTCATAGAGAGTTTGCATTCCCACCACAACACGTTTCTTCACCACCAATGAAACCACCACACAGACCGTTGTGTGAAAATGTAATAAAAAAAAATAAACCTTGTAAGAGGCGAGAGTTCATCAGGATAGTTCAATCTGTGCTTGGCCTGTTCAACTGCTGCATCCTTGAGCATGCGGCTGAAGATGAACGGCATACTCTATGATGCAGCACCCTTCGTGCCAATGGAACAAAAACACGGACTCAAAGCATTCTCCGTGTATCCGCAACTGCATCACAAACTCGATGTTCTGTTTCATTCACGTTCACAGTCCTCCACCACGGTCGCTTCAGATCAGCTCAGCCGAAGCACGGGCATCACAAGGGACCGGCGAATGTCCTTATATTAACGGTGGTACTTCATCGTCGTCTTGAAATGTCGTGTCCACTTTTGACCTGCGAGATAGTGAAGGCAGATGAGCATGGTATGCGGAGGCACAACTTCCTTCTTCTGGGGGGGGGGGGGGCTTCTTGAAGGGGAAAGTTGGAAAAACAAGCACACGGCAATTGATGGAAGACTACAATGATGTAAAACAAAAGAAGGCAACCACATTAGTGTTTATATTCTTCCATCATACATTTTAATAACTGGAAGGGCACTCGGTAGAGAGCATACCTCTGCCAGGCTGATTAGTTTACGTTTTGTATCCCACTGATAGGCCAGATCTGGATTCGGATCTGAACTAAAGTTGAATCAGCTTGTTCTCGTCACCGAACCGACTCATCCGCCAAATTTCGTCCGAATCCATCCATAAATTTTTCAGATATCTCGCTATATGGTCTTTTGGCCCCATCTCTCTCAATGGTGAAAAAAATCACTTTAAAAATACTCGGATCCAGATCGCGATTCGGATCTTCACAAAAATCGAATCGATTCTTCCTTGTCACGCACCCACGGTCTTCACCAAATTTCGTCCGAATCCGTCGCCAACCTTTTGAGATATCCTGTTCAGAAACAAAAACAGGCAAACAAACAGACAGACAGACAGGACAGACAGGGGTGAAAACGAAACCTGGAAGGATGGCCGAGAGGTATGCACACACCTCCGAGTTGTTTGTCCTGGGTTCCAATCCCGACCCAGCTATAAACCGTCATCCCGGTGTTTCACAGGCAGGGTGATTCATCAATGCGTGTGCCGTCCTTCAGACGGATGTTAAACGGGTGTCCCCTCTTCCACCATTAGTTTGTGGAGGCTAAAGATCCCGCTGTGTCCTTCGAGAAGAGTAAGCGAGCTATCGCCGGCACCATGAACAAATTACAAATTCCTGCCCAACCTTACAAGGGGCACTGCAGCAGCTGTTCCCCCCAGCAGACAAATGACAATCCACAGCCAAGTGCTTCACAGCAACGAGGACAAATGGGAAAATGATCACTAAAAGCCACAACATGACAGCTGGGGGGTGATATATAGGAGGTTCAAATGGAGAGACCACATTTCTATTTGCTTTTGTAACCGAAGACCTATTTTACAACACTGCAAACTGAAAGGTCCTTACATCGCCTTGCTGTCCGGCTGATCGCAAGCCTGTCTCGAAGGTTCAGCACGAGGTCGTGGTTTCACAATGACACCGACCTACGAACACAGTCCCTTCACTTAACCATTTGTGTCAAATTTGCTTCCAAATTATTAATAACTAGCAAATACAACCCGTCGCTTCGCTGATGGGTCAATAAAGTTGGGGGGGGAGAGGAAGAGGGAGGGGGGAAAGAGAGGAAGAGGGAGGAGAGAGAGAGAAGAGAGACAGAGACAGAGACAGAGACAGAGACAGAGACAGAGACAGAGACCAGAGACAGAGACAGAGACAGAGAGAGGAGGCAGGTGTAGGATGAGAGAAGGAAGGGTAGGAAGAGAGGAGGAAGGGTAGGAAGAGAGGATGAAGGAGCGGGAGTTAGGGTGGAGGTGAGGAGAGCGACACCTCACCAAACATTGCTATTCACTGCAGGAGGGAGGGGTGCGCGACACACACACACACACACACACACACACCGAGAAAGCAACAGAGGTGTGGGAGGAGAGTGCTGCATTTTATGAGGAGGGGGAGCGAGGAGGGGACACGGTGAGAGAAAAGGGTGGGGGAGAGGAGGAAAAAAAAAAGAAACCCAGGAAAAGACAGGTGAGGGGTGGAGTGGGGTTAGCAAATAGAATGTGTGATGCTTAATGACTGAACACGAAAAAAAGAAAGAAAAAAAACGTGTCAGAACAGCTGTACACACAACGACACAACAGAGTTTGCAAAGTAATCCGCTGGTACATCTGCAAAAACTTTGATATTCCAGTTCCAGAAAATTTATGGGAAAATGAACCAAAAGCAATCACTGAAAACATTGAAGTACCGCTCACGTACGACCTAATGATTCCATCGGGCGTGAACATCGACAACAAAGCTTTGCGCCCAGATATCATACTTAGGTCCAAAAAAAACAAAGAGAGGAAGGCATTACGAACTGAGGTGTTAATACCAGTGATTTTGGACTAATGATGCAGAAATCAGGAAAATGACCAAATATCAAGACCTCAAGCATGAAGTGAAAAGATCCTGGAAGCTGAAAAATGCCGAAGTTGTACCAGTGATGATGAAGAACCTCAGGGGAATGATGAAGAAGAACCTCACAGAGATTTAAAAACCATCCATGGGAAAATCACTACAAACGAACGACAGTTGGAAGCCGTCCTGGGATGTCACGATCCTGAAGAGAACCCTCGACACAAAACTTTGAAAACAGAAAACTTCACAGCTTGGTCTGTGAATCGTGACCTCTTACTGAAATGAAGGTGGATACTTTGAGCTCACCCTTGGAGGACTCCATTCCACATTCTGAAACCCCGTATTACACACACCACACACACACACACACACACACACACACACCCTTTTATTAGTATAGCTGTATCAATCTATTAATCTCTCTCGCGCTTTCAAGGTTTTGAAAAAAAAGGTGAAAAGCAAGTGCAGGAATGCTGAACTAACTGAAGACGAGAAGTCCAAATTATTAGAGATCAAGATGAGCACGCGGAGGGCTCGAATGGTATTGGATGAAAGAGGATGACGGGGAAGGTAGTGAAATTAGAAGGTGGAGGTGAAAAGTGCAAAAGTGAAATCAAACCCTGGGCATGGTGACCTCCAGATGACCTGTGGTTTGAGATCTTCGAGCAACGCTGCTATCAGGGGACACTTCGTCAGGGAGGACAAGTTGGAAGATCTAGAATAAAACACCATTTGGAATTCCTCAAAATGTATTTTCTCCACACACACTTTTATATATTTATACAAAAATATACTTTTATATCTATATATATTTATATATTTATATATGTAGATATCAGATGCACCGCCTGACTGTTATGGTGAGCATCGCCACGGATTATGTATGACACGGTAAAACCGCATAATCCGCACAGAGTAACCATATGTCTGCCACCCAGACAATTGTTCCCGCTAATGCAAACCGTTAAATCAGAAGGCATGTGATGTGATCGGCAGGCAAATATAAACATGTGGAGTGTGACGAGCACTCCCCCGATCCCCAATGGACACAGTCCCTCACCGTATTATCTATATAACACAGTTGACCATATAATCTTTGTCTGACAGAGTCGCCGGGCCGAGGCCTTTGTGTTGGAGGTGACGCTTTGGTGGAGGACGATGTCCAATGCGGATCGGGGGAGTGCTCGTAACACACCACATGTTTCGATCATACATATATACATATTGTTGCGGTTCTCGGAACCGCATGCATCCAACAGATAGTGGTCCCAAGACAGTTATTCCATTATTATACGTGTACATAGTCCCTTTCCTTTTGTCTAGCGGGACAACAAGGGAGTGCGTTGCGATGATCTCATAGCTAGGTTTGCTTACATCATTTTTTTCTTCGTTTTGTCCCTACTCTTCTTTTTGTCTGATTATTCCTTAGGTAAATCAGCTATGTGCGCCTTCGCTGTGAGGTGGGCCCTCATTAAGGCCAGCGCGTGCGGCGCCGCTGCAAGGAAACGATAGCAGCGCAGAGCCCTCGTTCCAAGCGAGCCCTAAACCCAACGTGTGCAGCGAGTCATATAGTGCCTTAGCAGTGCGGGATTATCGACTCGAGCTTCCGATATCTGGGGAAGATTGCCGGTTGCATTAAAAAGGCATACGAATGAATACCTCTTAAGAGGCTGCACGAATGGTGTTTTTCACAACACAGGAAACACAGCCAGCACGACGCCCACACTGCACGAAACGCGTATGGAGGCCGATAAAGACGACTCCACGCCATGTTGGGCGGGATACGAGTGTGCGGAGTAGAAGCGGCTCGTTCCTTTTCAACCTCAATATCCGACACATATTGGTGTTCGCCCCGCCACACGCTAGCAGAGTCGTGCGAACCGAGCGCTGGCCATGTGCGTAATGGCCGAACCCCGTGCACTGTATCGAATGTGCTCGAAGGCAGACACGTACGCCGCTCACGAAACGTGCATGGATTTATCCATAACGATGTACTTCGGCCTTCGCTGGCAGCAGCGGATTCCCCATGGATGGTGAACGTCTTCTCGTCTCTACGGCCAGCAAGGGCTGCATCGAGCCAGGGAATGTACAGTGCGGGCCGCGTTGGCGCGTGTTGCGGCGCTGGTCGGGCATGCGGGACCCTCGGCGGTCGCCAGGGCATGGCCCGGGGTTTTTTGCAGGACTATTCGCGTGCCAATTTCGGTGTGGGCGATTCGTGTCATGTCGTGGGGTCGGAGCGGAATATTGCTGCTGTCTGAGGTGACCTTGCCGGAAACAAAGTGAGGCTGTTTCCGGCCAAAGTTAGCGGGCCACATGAGGGGTTGGGGCCAATCGGAGCCCCGATTCAGGTGATGACATTCGCTTCAGGGTGGCCTCCCCCCGCGCTGCAAGTCCTATAAAGGTTGGAGCAGTCCTCCACCTTTCTCTCTTTTCTCTTTCGCTCGCCCGATCTGGCCTCACCCTCATCCCTCGCACGACCCACCTCCTGCTGTCTGGACTCCGCCTCCTCATCTCCGCCCACACGACGTCAACCCACCCGCCTACCTGGTCCCGCCAACCACTCCGTCCACGCACCCTGGACTCCGCCCCTTCTCCACTCAAGCCCCTCCTTCACGAACACGGTCTCCACAGCTCTGCTGAAGCCAGAGACGACACGCCAGCTGTCGGATGCCGCACTACGGAGCACCCCCCTCCCCCGAAACGTATTGGTGGCGCATCGTGCTATCAAGCACAAAGGTACCAAGAACTAGCTCAACTCCTTTACCTTCTCGTTTCAATACTCCTCTTCATCGGTTTTCTGTGTCTGTGTGTGTGTGCGTGTCCTGGCGCCTGTCTGCTTAAGTAAGACTGCAGAAGATCGTTATTGTTATTATTATTATGTTGTTATTATTTTCGCGTTAAGTCTGCTCTGTGTCCGCTTTTGTAAGTTGCTTGTTTATTTGCTGCATCACACTCTCTCCCCTATCTCTTCACAACACACCCCAATAAATCTTGATCGTGCCACATACCTTTCCTCGCCCAATGTAAATAAATCATTATTAGGAATGTTCCCTGCTCGTTTTTGTCTTTTCTACCATTGATCCAGTATGGTCCGAATCCTAGCTTAGCCGGGACTTTATTCCCAACGATCCGTTCCTTTTAGCCGGTATGTCCTTGGCAGTGTCGCTCGGCTGCATCCGATCCGGAAAAGTGATCCGGTCCGGTGGAGTGATCCGGTTCGGACAAGGCGTACCGAGGGCGTATTCCCGGTAATTAAACCAGGTGATTAATTAGGTAACCCGATGAACCCACAGACGGGAGGACCCGAGGTCACACGGTTGAGTTATTGGCATCCATGGTCGGTTAAGTGACCCGTCGCGTCACGGAATTATCCGTGTGCGACGGCCTACAATTCCGGGGAGTCTGGTGGGAACGGAGATAGCTTCCCCACCTAGTGGTCTTCTCACCCGACCCCCGGCCCAACAATATACATATATATATATATATATATATATATATATAAATATAAATATATAAATATATATATATATATATATGTGTGTAAATATATGTATATCTTTATATACTGTATCGATAAATACATATATATATAAATGGTGCATATCAAACACACCTCAACAATGCGTTTTCCTTTTCTCAAGCCTAATTTGTAGTGAAGATTGAACTGTACCTTGTTTTTCACCTTCACTCTGATGTATTTGGGTTGGACGTCAACATCGACCAGCGAGGTATCCAAGTACCTGAGAGTTTATGATGATAAAGACAAAAAGTAACAGGACAATGTAGAAAAACAAGTTTCTTTCATGATTACCAGGGGGGCTCATTGGGTGCGATGGGCAAACGGTGGGGGATGGGGTTGGGACGGGCAGAACGGAAGGGGAGATGGGGACAAATTAAAGGGTGGGGCAGGTAGATGGGGGGAGGGGGAAAGATTTCTGAAATAGGGGTGGGGGAAAGTGGTCTGAAATGTGGGGGGAGGAGCCTCAGATAGCCCAATAGCAGGCTCAGTTCTGTTTTAAATGGGTCAATCTTTCCACATTTATGTTTCCAGTTGCAACTAGAAGGGCACTCGGGAGAGCACATACCTCCGCCAGGCTGATTAGTTTACATTTTGTATCCCATTAACAGGCCGCATCTGGATTCGGACCAGAACTAAAATCGAATCGGCTTCTTCTTGTCACCGACCTAATTCATCCACCAAGTTTCATCTGAATTCGTCCATAACTTTTTGAGATATCGTGCTATATATCGGTTTAGCCTCATCACTAAATGGTGAAGAATCACTTAAAAAATTATCGTAGTCGGATCTGGATCTTCACCAAAATCTAACCAATTCTTCTTTGTTACATACCCAACCTGCCCACCAAGTTTCATCCAAATCCACCCACAACTTTTTCCAGTAATCTTGCTGTATGTCGTTTTTGGCCTTATTTCTTAATGGTGAAACATCACTTTAAAAATTCTCAGATCCAGATCCTGATTTGGATCTTCACCAAAATTGATCATTTTGTCTGTGTCTCATACCCAAGCTCTCCACAAAATTTCGTCCAAATCAGTCCACAACTTTTTGAGATATCCTGTTCACAGACAGACAAACAGACAGATAGGGGTGAAAACAAGGTGGTGGAGGCAATTAGTTGTGATTAATTATTGGGAGTAATTGTGTGTGGGGGGGTACTTTGTAACCACTTAACCAAGATAAAAGGTTCCTATTGTAAGGAAAGGATATATTACATTACTCGAGAGATGAGTAAGTCAGAATGACACCAGTTAATGTTTCCATAAAGGTTAAAAGTCAGGCAAATTGATGTAACCGACCGGATCAGTGAATGAAAAGGTAACGGCTTTTCATGGAGTTACCTGCGCAGACTCACACTTACCTGTACAGAGCAAGGTCAAGAATGAAGGAACTGTCATCATCTGCCTCGGTAAGTCGGAAATCGAACCTGTCGCAATGAAAGAAAAATATCTCACAAAATAAAATTGAGGTACAATGATATCTGTAACATCCAGTTCTTTTGTATAAGTCTCACTGAGAAGCCGTCTGGTCCTGGATTAGATCGCACATTAACTGGTTGTCTCCTCTGCATATATGTTGTGGGCATCAAAGTATCTTTTATGAAAGAATAGGCTGTTATGTACCTGGGCCTGAGCCAAATTTCGTACTTGGTGTCATAATTAATAATATGGAGTTGGCCTCCTCCACTCATGAGGCTCCCTCACTGAGAGAATCTGGTGAGCAGGATCAGCGTCAGGAAAACGAGCTACATGTCCATCCAGCCGCAGCTGACTCACGGACGATGCAGGTTACACATCTCATTGGAGTCTCTCTCAGCAACTGCTTGTTGGACACAAAGTCAGGTCAGCGATAGCCAAGGATTCTCCGAAGAGACCTAGTACCAAAGGAATTAAGTCTCCGTATTCTCATAATGGGATTCAGCTCATCCCCCATCCAAAACAATGATATTTTCGACCTCCGTCAATTTCCCCCACCCCTAAACCCACCCCCTTCCAAATTTTCAGTTTTTCCTTCCTAGGAGTTTCCTTCTGCATCCATCTTGTCCACCCCTTGCATTCTTTTCTACCCCTCATTCCCCCACACAACTTTTGTTGGTCCAAATCTCCCTCTATTTTGCCCTTAAACCTTGCTGTTGGTGTCTGTCTGTCTGTCTCTCTCTCATTTTGGTCTGTTGCGTCCCAATACATTCTATGTTCCAGCTCTTCCACGAGCCTTAACTTTGTATACAAAAACAAAAACCTTCATTATGAGAATATGGAGGACACAAATTAATGAAGTTTACTTTTCTTTTTTAGCTGTTGTTTTTGTCAAGTTTAGTTCAAGTACAAAATGGATGTTGACAGGCTTTGCCTTTTCAGATGCTTCCTAGTTGTACCTGGGTTCATTGATGTTGAGTATGCGCCCGTCTGTACCAACGAGGGATCTTGCGTGATCTTTCCCTAATTTCTGCTGCTCCCTGCATGCAGTCAGACAAGATTGTACACGACATCCGTGACCTTCACCACTTGCGGCATGTGAAATGGGCAATTCGCCGGTGTCGGAAGGAATCTGGGCCTGTGGTGAGGCTGATACAGGGAAGAGGTTTAAAGATCGCAAAGCCTTCGGGCTGCGCCTCAAAATCGAACCACGAACCTGCTGGTTCTCTGTGTTTTCCGCCGCTCTTCGATGAAGTTGTGAGCTTCGATCCGCGATTCAGGAGTGAATTCCGTCTCTTCCCTCCAGAATTTTCGTTCTTCATCTTGATCCATAATAACAGACCTGCGAGGCAACAACAACGCGGTTGATTCTTGGTGCTCTCGGAAAATAACTTGGCAAGTCAAATGAGAACATGAAAAGGACAGAGCCAAAAATATTAAACACAACAGTAAGGTATTCAAGTATATAATGGGTAAAGAAAGGGTTATTAGGGAAGTGTGGGCCCACTGACGAATAGCGCAGGAGAATTGGTGAATGATGATGGTGAGATGGCAGGCTTATTAAATATTTTTTGCTTCTACATTTACACAAGAACAGTCAGAGGAATTGCCAATAGCTGAGAGTATCTAGCTCCTGGGTGAGCAAGGGCTTTTAGAAAAGATCATTAAGGGATGATAAAGTTCCAGGGCCAGATAATATAGATCCTAGAGAATTATGGGAGGTGATGGAGCAGATCAGTGAGGTGTTAGCAGATATATTTAACAGCTTGTTGGAGTCTGGACAGGTACCAGAGGATTGGAGACGAGTAAATGTAATAGCGTTATTTAATAAAGGTTCCAGAGAAGAATTGGGGAATTATAGACCTGTTAGTTTGACTTCAGTTGTGGGAAAGATGTTGGAGTCGTTAATTAAGGAACGGAGAGGGAACTATTTATTAAATTTAAACTAATTGAAGGTATTCAGCATGGATATACTAAAGGGAGATGATGTTGAACAAATTTGAGTTCCATGAAGCAGTTTCTGATTGGGTGGATGAGGGAATGGCAGTAGATGTCATTTAAATCTAGACTTTGAGAAGGCATTTGATAAGATACCACATTGGAGGTTGCAGCTCAGGTGAGGGCTTGTAATGTGGCTTTCCAGGTAACTAAGTAGATTGGAAACAGGCTCGATGATAGGAAGCAAAGAGTAGCTGTGAATGGGCGGATGTAAGTAGTGGGGTACCTGAGGGTTCAGTACAAGGAGCATTATCTAATATATAAAGAAGAAAGTTTGTTTGTGTGTTTGTTCGTGAATGCATTCGGACCCTGCATGAGCCAATGCAACCAAACTTTGCATGGCCTCCTCTTGCATCCAGAGGAATGTCGGGGATTATGTTTGGTTAAAAAAAACACAAAAATTTACCCCAGATAAAACCAGATAATTGGCCTCCAGGCCTCGATAGGGTATTGTGCTGATACACTGCCTGGGCTTTTTCTCTCGGGAGCGATCGAGTAATATGTATTGTGAAGATCGTATGTTGAGAGTTTGTATGTAGTGATTTGTTGTCAACAACACAAATTTAATTAACCTCCGCCATCGAAGATGGACGGAGGTTACTGTTTTCACCCCTGTCTGTTTGTTTGTTTGTTTGTTGTTTGTGAACAGTATTACGGAAAAACTCCTCGACGATTTCGACGAAACTTGGTGGGGGATTAGGTATGGTCCAAGGATCATGCCATTAGATTTTGGACTGGTCCAAAATCCAATATGGCCGCTATGGCGGCCATTAAAAAAAAATATTTGAATTTTTTTTTTGCATTTCTACATGTTTTAAGTGATTTCCAACCAAAAAAAAAAACTAGAAAATTTTGCAACTTTTTTTTCAACAAAATTAAATTTTTTTTTTGCATTTCTACATGTTATAAGTGATTTCCAACAAAAAACATGCAAAATTATAATTGCGGCTGATTTTGGAACTTCAGGTGGATATACCCCGTAAAATCAATTTCTGTCTCAAGGAATCTAGTTATGACGAATGAATTGAGTATGTAAAAGTTAAAAGTAAAAGGGAAAGTTGCAAACTATAACTCTGTGAGCACTGTTGACATCAAATTGAATGAATAGGATATCAGGTTCCACTTGAGTGACCTAGCAGTATTGGCGGCGGAGGTTTTGCACTCTACCGAGTGCTCCCACTCTAGTTATTATAGTGTTTACATGTGCACCTGTTATTAAAAAGATTACTTTACTGAGAAAATCTCAGCAACAAGTCAACATTGCTTCACGGACATTTCACGAATGTCTGGAAAACCTTGAAAGAAAATATTTTTAAAATAAAATTAATAAAAACAAGGTAAAAGAAGGGACAGTGGTCCAAGCGCATTTTGCAACCCCCAAGATTGGTAATTCATACGAAACAACAAGGCCAACATTCCCCAATTTGTCATGCAGGCAATACTTAAATACATATTTCATTGAATTTTCTCAGGCAATGCCGGATACTTCAGCTAGTTATTTCAAAATTATTCCGTTTATTTATGATACGTGTAACACCCAGCAACCCATGCCTGCAGAAAACACTTTTTGGAACGCCAGCCGCATTTTTCCATCCAATCTTCATGTAACTTTGTAGAAAAAAAAATAGCCATGGGTAGGCGCTCATACGTTGAAAGTTTCGTGTAAATTAATCAAGCGGTTGCGGAGAAAACAAATTTAAAACCGAATAAAGGTGAAAATTGAGGGTGGAAGAAAAAAAAAGTGAGGGCCTCGGCCGACGTTCCACAACATGGTCAAGGATGGTTGTGGACGCCTGTTACTAGTTTACATAAATGATTTAGATAGTGTGTTTAAGAGTAGGCTTTCTAAATTTGCAGATGACACTAAGCGTAAAGGCAAGGTACAAAGCAGAGAGGGTGCTGATCAGATTCAAGAAAGTCAAAATACCATCAGAGTTTGGGGAAAAGATTGGCAGATGCAGTTTAACATAAATAAAGGTAAGGTTTTGGGGATGGGTAAGAATAATAAAAAAGAGGGATTACATAATACAAGGGGTAATGTTGGAGCACGTCACACAGGAGAAGGATCTGGGGGTGGTAATAGACGCGGGAGATCAGCAGACAGGACAATGCCAGGCAGCTATAGGTAGAGCAAATCGGGTTTTAGGCTGTATTCGGAGGGGGATCAATTATAAATCAAAAGAGGTTGTGTTAACATTGTACAGGAATTTAGTGAGGCCACATCTAGAATATTGTGTGCAGTTCTGATCACCACAGTTCTGGAAGGACATAGATGCCATAGAGAGGATTCAGAGCAGCGCTACTAGATTGATTCCGTGCCTAGCTAGACTCAACTCTGAGGAGTGGCTGAAGGAGACAGGAGTTTATACATTCGAAAGGAGGCGGTTACGAGGGGTTTATCATAGAGATGTTTAAGATAATGAGTGCAGAAGAGTTCTTCAGCAGAAGAGACAGTGATAGGACCATGGACCATCGCCTGAGAGTAAAGATGACAGTTAATACAGTAGTAAGTCAGGCTCTTTCACTCAGAGAGTAGCTAATGCATGGAATGATCTCCCTGGAAAGGTAGTGGCATAAGAAATAGTAAATTTATAGGTTCAAATTGGAATTGCATCAGTACCTTGATGCATTGGAGATAGAGGAAGACAGGGATATTGGCAGAATTTGTAGGTAGCGTGAGTATGGATGGGTGATTGTATCTGGTGTTGGTGTTGCGTAGGCATGATGTCCCAAATGGCCTCCTCTGCACCAAAGTTTCTTGTACAGTGCCTCTACAAAGTATATACCCCCTTTCAATATTTTCACCTTTGTTGCCTTATAACCTGGGATGAAACTTCATTAAATCAGACTTTCCACCTTTATTTACACATCATAACCCACAACTTCCAAGTGAAAAACAAATTCTACTAATTTCAGAAAATTAATTAAAAATACAAAACTAGAATATTGTTGCGGACCCGGGGTCAGGGGCGAAGATCATGAGGGGTGAGCTACCTCAGGTTCCCAGCAGACTGTCCAGAATCGCAGGCCATCGCACACTAATAATTTCTTGATGCGGCAGGTCGCTAATCGACCATGAATGCCAATAACTCGACCACGTGACTTAGGGTCCTCCATCTAATACCGTTTACCTAAAGGTCACGTGATCTAAATACTGGGGAAATGCCCTGGGTACGCACTTGCTCAAACCGGATCACTTTACCAGATCAGATGCAGCTGAGCGGAACTGCCAAGCACGTACCAGCTAGGAAACAGATCATTGGGGGATAATGGCCTGGCTAAACGAGGGTGCGAACCATGCTGGACCAATAAAAGAAAACATGAAAATGAGCTGGGAACATTTCTATACAAAGCATTTATTCACAATCAAGCAAAGAAAAGTATGTGGCACAGTGAATTGGGCTTATTTTTATGTATAGCAGGGGATAGCAAGGAATTCGTGGGGTGCGGCAAAAGGCAACAAATTACAAAAGCAGACATGGAGCAGAGTTGTCTCGTGATATCTTCTACAATCTTAATTTATGCTAGGACAGGCACCATCATGCGCACACACACACACACACACACACACACACACACACACACGAGGAAGATTAGATATAGCCCAGAGAGAAGAAAGCAGGTGAGGATAAACGACCTCTCAATACCTGGCGCAGTTGGCAGACCAACGCAACCAAAACGCTTATGGAGAGGTAGGTGGGAGGATTACTGATTGTGTCTAAGGTGGGAGTGAGAGGTGTGGTGTAGTGCAATGTGAGAGGTGCGGTGTCATGCCAGAGGAAAATGGGATTGCGAGTCAGTAATGATGCTCTTTGTGCATCCAAAGAAGAGGGGATGGAGGGTGGAAAGAGAGGGGGAGAGAGAGAGAGAGAGAGAGAGAGAGAGAGAGAGAGAGGAGAGAGAGAGAGAGAGAGAGAGAGAGAGAGAGAGAGAGAGAGGAGAGAGAAGAGAGAGAGAAGAGAGAGAGAGAAGAATAGATGCGTAAGGAGAAAGATCCCTAACCTAGCTGTGTAAAGGTCTGTATGTGTAGCGTGTACCTCCATGGGACGCTCCGCCTGAGCGTTCCCACCTCCTGATATGGCGCGTTATCTCCTGCTTAATTATTTTGCCGAGGCTCCTGGCAACGTGCGCTCAGCACTTGTCCGCCTGGCTGCACGGGGGTGGCAGAACATTGACAGCATGGCAGGGGGTCTCGGCAGTCACCCCGGATCAGGTTCTCAAAAAAGAAGCATGTCCTGGCAATTGTACATCAATTGTGAGACAGGGAGCGAAGCAAAGAGGTGAGAGGCGAGCGAAGAGCCAGCGAAGAGACTAGGCAGCAGAGGAGAGAGCTAATAGCTCCGTGCTCCCTCTTTTATAAGCCCCGGGCGAAGGGTGAGGTGATGACTGGAAAGCGACGTGCTGTGACCCAAATCCTGCTCCTCTAATAGGCCACAGCGGCTCTAGCCACGCCCTGCCTGGCTCCGGGACCGGAAACTGTCTTAGTTGCCCATCCGCTTCGGCACGGGTCAGTGCTCCTGACTCAATATAGGGCATGCTCCCTGAGCCGGCACCCCGGCCCTGAACATGCTCCGAGTGCAGTCTGAATGTCGAATAGCAACAAACTTTCCCCACCACCAACGGGCCCCCTCATGAGCCAAAATGCACACCCGGGCCCCAAACCAAACTCCCAGATCGCCCTTCTTGTGACCCCTCCTTGTCGCCCCCGTCTTGCCGTGGTCTGGCGACTGAACGAGGGTTGTAACAATTCCACGTGCTCACCCGAGACCTCCCCGGTGAGATGCGGTCAAGCTATTAATGTATGTTGCTTGGCTAAGCATCGCACGGTGCCGAGGACAATCCGAGTCGTGCAGTACTCTTCAAAACAGAGTGGTGAATTGTAGCGATGCAGAGGTACGAGGGGGTGCGGGAATATTTTTCCTGTGTGCGGGAGGCGTTTGTGGTCGAAGTGGTAAGGTTTGGTGAGCGAGGTGTGAAGTAAGGTGAGGTGCTGGTTGGGAATTGGTGCACAGATTTGAACGAAATAATGGCGCACGATGCCCGTGCGCGGGTTGTGTAGTGTGTAGTGGAGGGAGTGTGGTGGATCCGAACCACGGGAGGCATCGTGGTGTGCTTATTACCAATCGCCTATTGAATGGCTTGTGTGCTTGCATGCTTGTTTTGTACCATGGCTAAAAGGAAAGGGTTGGAGTAGAAATCAGAATATGAATTAGAGATAGTTACTCGACCTAACGATGAGACCCATGCAACGCACTTTGTCTCGTAAACCCACTAGACATGAGGGGAAGTCTAACTACACAAAGATTAATGGAATAACTGCCTGGAGATCATTGTATGTTGGGTGCCATTGCCTTAGAGGCATACGGTTTTGTAGAACCGCAACAATATCTTGGTTGGATAAGTGTCACCCCCCCTGAGTTAACACTTGGTGGAAGCACCTTTGACAGCATTCACAGCTGTGAATCTGTTGGGATAGGTCTCTACCAACTTTGCACACCCTGTTTGGGCAATATTTTCCCATTCTTCTCCAAAAAACTGTTCAAGCTCTGTCAAGTTGCCTGGGGAGCATATATGGATCGCAATGTTCAAGTCATATTTTTCATTTGGATTTCGGTTGTGGCTCTGACTGGGCCAGTCAAGGACATTTATCTTTTTGTTCTTTAGCCACTCCAGTGTAGCTTTGACTGTGTGCCTTGGGTTGTTGTCATGCTAAAAGTTGAACTTCCGTCCCAATTTCAGCTTTCTTGCAGAGGGCAGCAGGTTTTCCTCTTGGATTTTTCTGTATTTTGCTCCATCCATTTTCCCTTCTATCTTGATGAGTGCCCCAGTCCCTGCTGATGAGAAACATCCCAATAACAGCATAACATGAGGCTGCCACCACCATGCTTCACAGTCAGGAAGATGTTCATTGGGTGATATGCTGTGTTGAGTTTGCGCCAAACATAACGTTTTGCGTTTAAGCCAAAAAGTTCCATCTTGGTTTTGTCAGATCACAAAACTTTTTGCTGCATGGCTGGAGTGGATTTTTGCACACCTCAAATGGGGACTTTTTTGAGTAATGGCTTCCCTCTTGCCACCCTACCATACAGGTCAGACTTGTGGAGTGCGTGAGATATTGTTGTCACATGTAGACAGTGACCAGTCTTTGCAATGAAGGTATGTCGCTATTTCAAAGTTGCCATTGGCCTCTTGGTGGCCTCTCTAATCAGTCTACTCCTTGCTTGGTCATCCAGTTTGGAGGGACGGCCTGATCTAAGGGCCCTGTCACACCTTGACGTTTAAGCCAGCAATGGCAACGTATAAAAATTGATGTAAAACGTTGACCTGTACGCTGAAATTTTGATGGTTTTTTTTTTAGTTTTTGGCGTATTCAAAACGTGTTGGTCGTTTGCATAACAATTTAGTAACGGCACAGAACGTTTCGTTGGATACATAACTTTTACCAACGAATGCTTACTTGTGATCGGCGTTCAAACCTAAGACAAGCGATAGTTCAACTTACCCTTTGCGCGCTATACGTATCGCCGGCGAACTCGTGGCGTAGCCTGTTGAGAACTTGCCGGACGCCGATTGAAATCAAAACTGCCCGAGATTTTGAATTGTCAACATTGCAGTCACACCTTGACGATTTGCCAGCGTATGCATTCTATGAAAAATGTGTTTACAACGCTAGGCACACGTCAAATACGCTATAGGAAAGTTGAGTATCGTTAAGATTATGCTCGAAATCATTGAAGTACGCTGGCATATTACCTAGTCCGTTCGATACGTCGTGAAATTTCAAGCATGCTGAAAATTTAAAACGTACTCGACGTAAGGCTCACACGTTTCGCATGCGTTGGCATCTGTCTTGCACGTCCCGCGATCGTTTAAACACGGCGAACACACGTTACTTGTAGGTTAGTCATAAGTCGAAGCACGTCAAGTTAATGGCAACCAACTTGAAACCCAATTTATAACCGTTGAGTAACGTGCTTTGAACAAATGAGTAACGTCAGCTTAGCCTATGTTTAACGTGCTTGAGAAGTATGAGTAACGTGCATTGAAACTATGTATAACTGGCCTTGAACCAATGGCTACCGTGCTATGAACGTAAGAGTAACGTGTGTTTAACCTATGTGTAGCATGTTTTGAACCGAAGTAAAACGTGCATCTAACCATTGAATAACATGCTATGAACCTATTTGTAACGTATGTATAACGCACATTGTCGTATGTAGACGAATTAAATTGACGTCTTCCGGACAACCACAGAACTTACTGAAAGTGTTTCTAACTTACATCTACCGTGTACTGACTATTGGCAGCGTTTAGGGGAATTGGTACATACAATGGGCTTCACAAGAGGAACCCATCATTGTTCCAGACTCCATGTTGAGTAGATGTCATGCCAGTAGTAGTAGTAGTAATACTATTAGCAGTAGTTGGTGTGCGTGACAGTAGTAATAGTAGTAGTAGTTTGTGTAGCATTGGTAGTAGTAGAATGTCTACATCAGTAGTAGTAGTGGTATGCTATGTCAGTAGTAGTAGTAGTAGTAGTCTATGTCAGTAGTAGTAGTAGTAGTAGTAGTATTCTATGTCAGTAGTAGTAGTAGTAGTTGTAGTTAGTAGTATTGGTAGTAGTAGGTCCATGTCAGTAGTAGTAGGTGAGCGTGATGGGGAGGTGTGGGTGATGATGGATCCTCTTATCGTCCACGAACAGGAGACTACTTTGCACCATTGTTCGATGTTTTTTTCGCTAATTTTTTTTCTCATTCCACGATGAAATATTTCTTTGTTTTACTTTTTAAAGTATTAAAAACGACTTTGACAAATGAATAATGTACTAGTAATGAACACAGAACGCTTCGAGAACTTATACATAAGTTATACCAACGATTGTTTATCGTGTTTTAGGCGTCCACAACCTATGCCCAACGATAGTCCAGCGTATGGATAGCGAATGATTCCCAAGCACGTTATTCATAGGTTATAAATAAGTCACGGGTACCCTAAACATTACTTTGATGTGTTTCGGCGTATGAGGAACTTTGAAGTAGCGTGTTGCGAAGTGTGAACAACGTTTGTGTAGCGTGCTTACAAAACGTTACCCATAGGTTAGAAATAAGTTTCGGGTATGCGAATGTTACCTCTACGTGTTTCGACTTATGAGTAACATACAATTAACGTGTGTCAACGATCGCATAACGTGCCTAAACCTTATGTCCGGCGTAGCGGAACGTGTGAGCCAAACGCCGAGTACGTCGTAAAATTTTAAGCATTCGAAAAAGAGAGACAAGCACAAAAGTCAACGATTAAGCCAGCGTACAACGACTTTATGGCAGTGTTTTTCAGGGTATTCCTAACGTATACAAACTTACCAATAACGTATTCGACGTGTGCCAGCGTATTCGGCAAATTTGGTAAAAAAAAAACGGCATACGTTCGCTAAATCGTCAAGGTGTGACAGCCCCTTTAGCAGGGTCTTGGTGGTACCATACACATCCACCTCTTAATGATTGTCTTGACTGTGCTCCAAGAGATATTCAAGGCCTTTGAAATATTTTTATACCCATCCCCTGATCTGTGCCTTTCCACAACTTTATCTCGGAGGTCTCATGAAAGCTCCTTGGTGCTCATGGTTGAGTCTTTGCTGTGAAATGCACTACCCAGCAAAGGAAACCTACAGAAATGGCTGAATTTATTCTGAAATAATCATAATCACTGCAATTTAACACAGGTGGAGGCCAATTAACTTGGTGTATGATTTTGAAGGTGATTGATTACACCTGAGCTAACTTACAATTGCTATTATAAGGGGGATGGACACTTATCTAACAAAGATCTTCAAGTTTTGTATTTTTAATTAATTTTCTGAAATTTGTTTTTCACTTGGAAGTTGTGGGTTGTGATGTGTAAATAAAGGTGGAAAAAGTCTGATTTAATGCAGTTTAATTCCAAGCTATAAGGCAACAAAATATGAAAATTTTGAAAGGGGGTGTAGACTTTCTATAGGCACTGTATATCCTTGTATAATCTGTCAAGACTTTTGATAGTAGCATCCCCCATTTATACCCTTACCGATTGTTGGTTTCTCTTTGCTTTTCTGTGTTGGCCTTCTTGTGCTCTCTGTCTTTCTTTCTTTTCTCACCCTCTGTTCGTTCTCTCTCACGCTGTTTTTTGTGCTCTCTTTCTTGCTCTTCCACCTTCGCAGTCACTCTCTCAATATCCTGCAGAGCACGAATCCTCTCTGACCTTTCGATCACCTGTCCATCCAAAACCTGCACACGAGGTCGTTTTCAGAAAATGGTGAGGAAATTTCACTTGGCTGCCCGTATCAACGCAGCCTTTTCTTGACCGTCGGCTCGGCCCCGCATCACCTTCAACCGTGGTAGGGTAGCAATCACAAACGCTCTGTAACCGTCAAAGAGAGCGCAGGGGTTCCCCACAAGGTACAGCTCCTCCAGATGCAGGGAATGGCACAAAGACTGCACGCTGGTCAACTCACCCACAAAGTTCAATGTAAGATCCAGCTTTCGCAGGTCTTCACAACCTGGGAATGATGACAAGGACATTGGAGACCTTGAATATATATTTGTACCATCACACATCTTGCATGAATGTCACCTATTGCTGTAAGGTTTCCACCTGCACCAGTAAGATCACTTTTCATCAAGATAATATTTATGCTACTCAGATTCAAACCACCCTTATTTGGCATGTTTGGAAAGTATGAGTTGTGTGGACATACCATTTTATTTTGTCCATTTGATGATTTAGGACCCCAGCCAGTGGGTTGGCAGGATGGCCTCAAGGTATGCATACTCACCTCTGAGCTGTCAACATTGGGTTCTAAGCTCGACTCAGCTATAAACTTCTAACCTGGTGTCTCACAGGCATGGTGATTCATTAATGTGTGTGCTGTCCTTGGATACACCTTAAACTGGCTTTCCCATCTGTTGGCATTAGTTAGTGGACATTAAAGATCCGACGGTATCCTTCGCGAAGCGTAGGTGACATTTGCCAGTGCCTCACACTATCTGTGAATGTGCACCTACCTTACTTACACTGACATCACCTAGCAAGTGCTAAGAATTACCTCTGAATTGAGCTATTAGTCAAGTTTAAAAAAACAACTAATTTTAACGACCTTTCCATGTAATGAGTTACACAAAAGCATACGAAACTTGAAAGAGAAGAAGAAACATCTCGAAGAAATGCCCCCAGTAATATTTTATGAACAAAAAAATAAGACAACTACTCGCAAAAATGACAAGCTTCAAAAGCCCTGGCCCAGATGGGACTCCAAACTTCTGGCTGAACCAATATTATGCGCTCCATGTTCACTCTGCTCGAGCACCCAACTAACTTATCCAAGGGGATCAGAAAATGGATGAACGGCTCAAAGAAGGTAACACCTTCCTCACCCCAAAATCAGAAGAAACCCAACTACCGCACAAATATCGGTCAATAACCTGTCTACCAACATACAAACTTTTAACAGAAATCATCAGAGAAATGACACACCACCACCTAAAACAACAAGGTGGCCTAGAGACAGAACAGAAGGGTTGCAAACGAGGATGCTATGGAACAATAGATCACCTACAACTTCTTCCTCTTCTTCTTCTTCTTCTTCTTCTTCTTGTGTATGGCAGCTTGGCTATCATTTTGTTGGGGCGCGACTATACTGCTGATGCTGTGCTCCCATACCAGTACACGGGTAATCATTTCGCTGACCTCAAAAGGATGACAAGGCTGAGTGAACCCCACCTGGTGTTAATTCAGCGGAAAACAGGGCTCAAACTCAGGACCCTAAGATCCCAAGTCAGCCACCCTAACCAATAAGCCAACACCAGGCTTATCTACAACTCAACAAGGACATACTCGAAAACTGTAAAACGAGAAGAAACAAATTGTCCACAGCTTGGATGGACTACAAAAAAATATTTTGATAGTGTTCCACATTCATGGATGATAAAATGTATGCCATTGTAAAAGATCAACCCCAAAATAATCAAACCGATTGAGAATCCAATGGAGCTCTGGAACACCACATTGATATTACAGCACTCAGAAGGAAAGATCGAAATACCAGGAGTGAAGATACGACGTGGGATCTTACAAGGTGATGTCCTTTTTCTCCTCCTATTTTGCCCGGCAATGGACTCACTGAGCAACCTCATTAATGACACGGAGCAAGGACACGGATACACTATAACATCCAACAAAAGAATGTCCAAAGAGACAGAAAGGTGATACATCTACTGTACATGGATGATTTAAAACTCTTCGCACCAAATGATGAAATATTTGCAGAACAACTCAAATTAGTGAAACGGTACTCTGACGATATTCAAATAGAATTTGGCTGAGATAAGTGTACCTTGTGCTCATTCATACAAGGTAAACCAACAAAAAGACAACATAAAAATTGACTTAAATACAATACAACAACTTGAAAACGAATCAACAGACTACTGAACCCAATTTGTAAGCAAACACGAAGACAGCAAGCCAGCAAGCCAAAAAAGATACCCCTAACCCACCTAGCAAAAAATTTCCAAACACGGTCACAAATGGAAGATGTCACACATGAAACCGAAACAGCAATGAATACAGCCCCAACAATTGCAAAAACGACAAAAGAAAAATATAAAATGAAATATCAACAAATATACACTGCCAACTGGGAAAATGATAAAAGAGCATGAAGGTACAAAAAGAGTGGACAGATTGGGCAGAGCCAAATAAGGCTCATTGGAGTGGCAAAGAGGAGGTCAGCTCAACTGGAATGGAGAACAAATCATAATAAATGTCCAAGAACAAGGGCACTACACAAATGGCTTTAACAGGATGGTAGGACTGAGTCAATCGGATAAGTGTAGATTCTGCAAGGTGGAAACAGAAAGTACGAGCCACCTCCCATTGGGATGTAAAAAAACTCATGTCAGAACAGTTGCACACACAGAGGCACAACAAAATATGTAGAGTAATCCACTGACACATCTACAAAAGCTTCAATATCCCAGGTCCAGAAGACTCATGGAAACATGAACCAAAAGCAAATCACTGAAAACAAGGAAGTAACGATCACATACAGTACAACCTGATCATATCGAGCGTGAACAGAGAAAAGAAAGTATTGCGACCAGATATAGCATTGAGGTATAAAAAAAATACAGGAAAATAAGTCATTGCTAATTGAGGTTTCAACACAGCAATTTTGGCCTAAATAACAGAAATCAAGAAAATGACCAAATACCAGGGTCTCAACTCTCTCTTCATCATATATGGTGATTTCAATGGCCACCAAGCAAATTGGCTGAGTGTTGGTGCCTCTCTCAGCAGCCATGGCATTTCAGCAAAGGACTTCGATGACTCCATGGGACTGACTCGATCTGTAAAATTTCCAACCCGGATTTCTCCCAATGGCAAATCCTCTCTTCTGGTCTTGGTGATGACTAACTTTCCTACAAATATCTCCTGCTTATCCTCTACTCCAATTGGTTCATCTGATCATGTGTTTGTGAAAGTCAACATCGCTATGGCTATTCTCAGGCAGCTGCCTCAATGCTGGCGAGTCTGGCAGTTCACTTAGGCAGATTGGCAAGGGCTATAAGCAGCCATCTCTCTTCAGGACTAGCCTCCCATATCTACTGCCCTTGATGTTAACTCATCCTGAGAATTCTTCCACAGAAACCTGCTCTCATGCACAGATTATTCCCATCTCACCTCCAATTATGCTACCCTTCTTCCCATACATGGTACACTGAATTACTATAGTGAGGCAGTTGCCTGAAAACAACTTGCATTCCCCCTCTGGAAAGCAAACCTAACTGAAGGCAACCTCAGCTCATTCCACAAAATTCATGTGTGTATCCACCCTTAGGAGAGCCGAGAAACATCTGTCCAACCTCAAGAATGAACTTTCAAACTTGTCTCCCTCCTCAAAAACCCAGTGACACCTTATTAAGTCGGTCTCTGGTGTATGCTTCCCTTCCATCTCTTTCCTCTCTTCAAATGTCACCACAGCCGACTCCGCTAGTGAGAAGGCTGAATGCCTCAATTCTGTGTTTCCTTCAAAATCTTGTGTCCCCAAAACCTCACTCTCGATACCCATCCTTCCCTGTTGTACCCAACTGCTCCTAGACTCTGTATCTCTTGCACCTCAGAAGATAAAGAAGCTTCTTTAAACCCGCTACTCTGACTCTGCTACTGGACCAGATGGCATCAGCTCACATGTCCTAAAATCCTGCTCTGCTGCTCTTGCACATCCTCTCTCTGCCCTTTTCACCCTATCATTTGTGCTCGGCCATCTTCCACCTGCTTGGAAATCCACCAACATCGCTGCACTACATAAAACAGGTGCAAAAACTGATGCCCTGAACTAAAGATCTATCAGCTTATTTCTAATCATCAGCAAGGTCAAGGAATCCATCAGTTGATACGAAATCCTTCCTTTTCTCCAACAACCTCATCTCAGATCAGCAATTTGGTGTCAGACCAGGTCACTCCACCTTGGACATGCTGCTTATACTCACCCAACAATGGATGAGGCCCGAAATGTCAAACATGAGATCAGGGCCATCTCTCTGGACATATTGCATGCTTTTGATAGTCTGGCATCCTGCCTTACTCTCCAACCTCTCTGCCTAATGGTGTCCAAGGCCAACTCCACACATGGCTTACTGACTTCCAACACTCTCCTAGCCAATGTATGGCACTCAACAGAATCCTTTCATCTCCTCTCCCTGTCAAGGCTGGAGTGCCCCAAGTGTTTCCTTGGAGGTAGTGTTCTGGGCCCAGTCCTATTGCTGATCTTCATCAATGATCTGTCTGACTCTGGAAAATCCCTTTATCTTTTTGCTGATGACACTGCCGTGACATCCCGCATCCTTCAGACAAGCAGGCTGCAGCCTCTTCCCTCTCTTCAGACCTTGAAAAAAAAAATTACAAGCTGGTCAAACAACTGGAATGTCCTTCAATCCTGATAAATCTCACTCTCACCATCTCAATCCAAAAGGACTGTCTGGCAAACTTTCCTTTCTACTTTTTTTAACAATCCTTTCGAGGAAGTTCAGTCATTGAAACTCCTGGGTCTCACTATCAGTCATTATCTTTCTTGGGCAAACCACATTTCAAAGTTGGCCTCCAAAGACAGCCGCTGACTGGGCATCCTCTGTCGTACAAAGTCCTTCCTTGGCACAGCAAAACTCCTATCCACCTGCAAGGCCTTCATCCCCAGCATGATGGAGTAGTGCCCTCCCCTCTGAGCTGGCTCCCCGGCACCATCTTGCTCAGCTTGATGCTCTAGAAATCAAGGCCTTCAAGATTATTGGAATCTCTCATGATAAAGCTGAGTCTATGGGCTTATCACTTCACCATTGCAGACAGACCAGTGGTCTGTCTTCTACCGCATTCTTTTTGGTTTTGCACCCTCTGGTCTTCCTGTGTTTTGCCCCCCCCCCCCCCCACCCACCCCCACTCCACTCCCAGATTTCTGCAAGGCACACACAGTCCACCATCAATGCCCTTCTGGTAAAACTACCCAAATTCAGGATCACTGCTCCTCTCCACTCATTTGTTCCTCTTTTTTGCTCACCTCCACAGATCATCCCCAATCCAAAACTATGATGTTATCTACCCAAATTAACCCCACTGAAATCCCTCCTCCTTCCAATTTTCCAGTTTGCCCTCCTTGGAGTTTCCTTCTGTATCCATCTTGTCCACCCCATGCGTGCATGTTTTTTTGTCATGTTTTTGGCTGTTACATCCTGATCCGTTCAGTGCACTCACTCTTCCACGAGCGTCGACTATGTATACCAAACATAGGACCGCCTGTCCTGATGCTCACCTGGATCAGGAGCAAGCCACTCAAACTCCCTGCAGACCAACTTAGACCCTGAATATTTTGATGCCGTGAACAAAGTTAGGTACATCACGGGTGATGAAGCTTGTCATCAAGTTTCATTGAAATTGTGCGTGTAGTTTGGAGAAGAGATCAAATACCTATTTTGGGGGGTCAAAAACCCTCCTGTAGACCCCATTAACGATCGTAGATTTTGAAGCAGTTACTACACTTTGGTATATCATGGGTGATGAAGGTTGTGGTCAAGTTTCATCAAAATTGTGTGTGTAGTTTCGCGAGAAGAGAGCAAATACCTATTTTGGGGGTCAACCCCTCCCACTAGACCCCCTTAATGAGCGCAAATTTTGATGTGGTTGATACACTTTGGTACAACATGCGTGATGAAGTTTGTGGTCAAGTTTAATCGGAATTGTGTTTGTAGTTTCGGAGAAGATAGCAAATACCTATTTTTTGGGGGGGGGGTCAAAAACCACCAGTAGACCTCTTACTGAGTGCAGATTTTGATGCGGTCGATACACTTTGGTACATCATGGGTGAAAAATGTGGGAAAGTTTCATTGAAATTGTGTGTGTCATTTCAGAGAAGACAGCAAATACCTATTTTGGGGGGTCAAAGCACCCCCCCCCATAGACTCCCTTAATGAGCACAGATTTTGATGAGGTCAATACACCTCCGTTAGGCATCAGATATGAAGCTTGTGGCCAAGTTTCATCAAAATTGTTTGTTTGGTTCAAGCAATAATGACTGAAGTGTTTACAGACTGACTGACTGACTGACTCACCTTCGGACACTGCTAGATCGCATAAGTAGTTTCAGGTGAGCTAAAAATACATTAAAATCTCAAGATTAAAAAAAAAACATCCCTGGGACTATTACTACAAAGAAACTACAGTTGGAAGCTGTCCAGGGCTCAGTGACGATCCTCAAAAGAGTCGTTGGAATAAAACTTTGAGAAGAATAACTTCACAAATTTGTCTGTGAATCGAGATCTTTCACCAAAAAGGTCTATACTTCGAGACGTGGGAGGGCTATGTTCCATTTCCACCTTCTGAAACCCGCACATGGAGCTAACAACCAAAGACCGACACGCACACGCACGCACACACACAATGTCTCATGTGGTTAATGTAGTCATCTTGTTACCCTATCATTACAATATATATATATATATATATATATATATATATATATATATATATATATATATACATATATGAAGACCACAAGGGGAAAACCAGAGATGTCACTTTTTATAAATTTCAGGGTTATTGCACCTGCCAATATTGGCAACATAAGGTTTCCTCTCACAATATTACTTTAACAAATAACCAGGGGTGTCACATAATTTATATGGTATAAAGTTTAGCCGTGCAATGAAAAACAAGTGTTGTCAAAGCTGAACAAGTAGAAACCCAGAGTTGTCAGTACTTTACTCCTCGTTATCTCCCTTTCATTCATGTTAACTGTTCCACCATAATATTCAGAGTTGAGAAACTAAAAAATGAAAGGTTGTAAAACTTTCACAGCATAAACTCTGAGCACTACAATGGCCTATTTGGTTATATCATGGGCTCCGTAGTTGATGCATATCGTGGTTCAAGCCTGGTCAAACTTTATTGTGACTTTTATGGGACCCACGCCGTGGCTTAATGGTTAGCGCGTCTGAGTACCCATCCTCATTCGATGTACCCACCGCCCAATCAACCTGCTTAGGTATATGAGGGAGTCACATGAGTGACTTCGGCTATCGCGGGGGTGGTTTATCCTTGGTTTCCTCCCGGTTTTCCATCATATTAAGTAGTACGGAGTAAGAAATGGAGAATCCGTCGTCATATAAGCGAAATACCCTTGAGTATGGCATTGAACACCAATCAAACAAAAAAACAATGACCGTTTAATGTTGAAAAAAATAATCTGTGATCACCAAAGTCATGTAATGTATGCTAATAACCAACAAGCAGAATTTGCTACACATCCTGGGTTAAAATTGCATGGCAATTATTAAACAAGGAATAACCAGTGATGTCAGTTTGCAACTTGATTCGTTCTTTGCTCTTAATTAAATAACACAGAAGCTTGGCAAATGCTACATGCTTAATTTGATCGGCCAATGATCACTCTTCCTTTTACTGGAAAAGAAATCTATATGACAGTTATTAAACAGTCCACCAAAGTCTTGAAACTTTGTTTTTCAGTTTCTTCAAAATTGACATATCCTGACATCTCTGGTTTTCCCCTTGTGGTCTTCATATATATATATATATAATATATATATATATTAATAATATAATATACCTATACCTATATCTCTATATCACTATATACTACAATTCTACAGCTATATATATATATATAACATGTGGACTAAAGGGGTGAATAAAAATGAATGTGGACAAAACAGTAATCCAACCTTCCCTGTGTGTTACACTTCTTGGTCTTGTACACTACCTTGTAAGTTCTCTATCCGTTCAATGTTGTTCAGAGCTAAGTTCAAGTACTGCAGTTTCTTGAGCTTGTTGATATTCTCTGCAACAGAAGGAAGGGACCAGTTCATCACACCAAACAGAACAACCACAAACATTTGTCGTTTGGCCACCATGCCTTGACGAGAGAGGTGGTTGTGCCGAAGCTATAACGCAGTCCACTGGGTAGATTTATCGTTGCCTTTACAGTACAGGTGGGGAGTAGGTGTTTGGATAAGGGGTACTGGCACGCAATGGCATGCTCTTGTTGAAAAGCACCAAAGCCATATTACTTCTGTTCAAAGCCTCTCTCCACAGGACCTAGATTCCTGGAAGTTTCTGAGCCATATATTATTTTTTTTGGTGTGGGGGGTGTTGGTGAGGTTTTTAAAAATTTTATTACAACATTGAAATTGAGAAAGGATAAGAAGGTGAAGATGATAGGACAGAGAAAAGGGGAGGATGGTGTGGGAGAAATGCAGAAAGAAGGACAAAGGGGTTTGGGGGAGTTGGTCGTAAGGGAAGTGACGTATCATTAGAGAGGGGATGAGGGGGGGTGGTGAAAGAGGAAGGAGAGGGGGTCCAAAACTTTGACATTTAAGCGTACATAATAAATATACCTTCTGAAGACTACTTGCTGTCGTTGGTTGTTATCTCCATTTGGGTTTCAGGAGGTGGGGGGGAGTTCTCACAGAACTCAAAATCTATCTATTTTTTGTTAAAGGGTCATGATTCATGAACCAAACTGTGCCATTTAGTCCAAAATCATTGGGAACTGAACCCTCGATCAACAATGCCGGTTTATCCTTTTTGTGTTTGAGCACCATGTCCGGATGCAATGCTTTGTCTGCAATATCCACACTTGATGGGATCATCTTGTCACACGTGAGCATTACTTGTTCATTATCAACGATCGGATCTGGTTTGTGTTTCCATGATTGTTCTGGGACCAGGATGTTGAAATGTTTACAGATGTGCTAGTGGATTACTCTGCAGACACCGTCATGTCTTTGTGTGTACAGCTGTTCCGACATCTGAAGATGGGGATGGGCCAGGCATCTGCCTAGGGGATGGCCAGACGGAGGCACCTGTAGTACCGGCGGACAGTGGACGCAGCGACGCGCTGCTCCGGCGCATGCTCCCACACCTGACCTCACCTGTTCGGACATGAGTTTTTTACATTCCAAAAGGAGTTGGCTGGCACCTTCTGTTTCTATCCCACAAAACCTGCATTTGTCCGATTGACTCAATCCCACCATTTTCTTAACGTGAGACTACCATCTGAAATACACTGTATTGCATTGGAATAAAAAGTTACCTTGTTACCCATAAAATTAGTCCCATGTTGTTAATGTAGTACCTTGTTACCCCTATCATTACTCTCATGTGGTTAATGCAGTTACCTTGTTACCCCTATCATTACTCTCATGTGGTTAATGCAGTTACCTTGTTACCCCTGTCATTACTCTCATGTGGTTAATGTAGTTGTTTTGTTACCCCAACCAGTCTCATGTGGTTAATGTAGTTACCTTGTTACCTCGATCGTTAGTGTCATGTGGTTAATGCAGTTACCTCATTACCCCTTTCATTAGTTTTATGTGGTTAATGTAGTTACCTTGTTACCCCTATCAGTCTCATGCGGTTAATGTAGTTACCTTGTTACCCATAACATTAGACTCATGTTCAGGTTGTTTGATTTTCATTCATACGTTTAAGCATTCACCGAGACAACATACTCCACACTCTACAGTGTACAGACTTTGGGTTTTTTCCCCCCCCCCTTTCATTGGATAACTCAGACAAGGTTATCGACACAAGACAGAACAGCACAAACGTCTCAAAACGAACATCGATGACGGCACTTCGCACAATCAACGTCACAGTTGCTGCACATTATGACGTGCAGCCCTCGGAGGTGTGACCGGCGTGATCGGACGACAATGTCCCACCGATGCGAGGAACCAGGTTGTTCTGCAGGTAAAGGATCCGCAGGTTCAAACACCAGTTGCCAATGCACTCCAAGCGTTCAACCTGCTGCTGGTGAAGAGACAGCTCTTCCAGGGAGAAGATCTCACCTTCGTTGTGCTCCGCTCGGCTGCGCACGAGCTCTTCTGTGACTGAGGGGACAACCAGGAAAGGAGAAAAAGACTCAAAAAAATTCAGCACACCTGTTACCTGTTACCTGTTACCTGTATGCAGTACCCCCTGCCGGCGAGGGCATGAATTTGAAATTTGTTCAGGGTGCCGGCGATAGCTCGCCTTCGCTTCACGAAGGACGCGGGGCAATTTAACGTCCACCGACTAATGGTGGTAAACGTGCACGCCGGTTGAACGTCCATCGAAGGGACGGCACACACGTTTTATCAATCACCATGCCTCTGTGCAACACCAGGACGGCGGTTTATAGCCGGGTCGGGATTCGAACCCGGGCAAGACAGCTGAGAAACGAGTGTGCGCACACTCCCAGCCATCCTGTCAGCAGGTGGTTAAAAATAAAAAAAATTATAACACAAATGCTGCACTTTTGTTGAAGGCGTCGTCTGCAAATTACGTACGCAAATCGATGTAATCGTTCACCACCACCCCCCCCCCTTCTGCCGCCGGGTGATGACGTCAGAGGTGGCGCACAACCGGAGACCGTCCTGTCACGTTCTTACATTACCGACACCAACACAGACACCTGTGTCGAACGAGCGTCTGATATAATCTTGGACGTTTACACGGGACAACATCAAGGTGTTCACGAGAAAAAACGTCTTCTCATGACCGACGAGCTCGGCAGTCGGACGTAAAACTCGGCCATTTTCATCCTTTGACCCAAATTGTACATGTTAATTAACACCGGCAACAGGTAATTATAAATTATTCACGACGTTGTAATCTCCACTGTTCAATTCAAGACAAAGATAATGGATACGGACTTCGAACCATCCTGATCGTCTCCAGTCAGCCTGGCTGGCACAGTCACCATGGCAACAAGGATTCTTCTTCCAGGAATAACATCTTCTTCTTCTTCTTCACAAAAATGTTTTTTTTTTTTAATCCGCATTCATTTCATGACGATTTTCTTCCTTCATCTCAATTTACTTCATTTATTTGTCCTCGAACACCCTTCTGAACCCCTCCCCAACCCCTTTCATTTTCCACTGCCCCACCCCACTACATGCCCTTTTGCCCTTCACCACCATATTTACATCCTCCCACACCGGCAGTCATGGAGTGCAGCACGGCCGAACTCGCTTGCATCTACAGCGCGCTCTCCTGTACGATGACGACGTGTCCATCACGGTGAGTGTCGCGCGGGGAGAGTTTCACCCGCTTGAGTGTGCGAGCAAGACTGCGTCACGATGGCGGGTGTGTGTGTGTGTGTGTGTGTCGTCTTGGTGCAGGAGGAACAGCTGGTCGCGCTCATTAAAGCCGCGGGAGTGCAGGTGGAACCCTTCTGGCTTCTCTTTATGCCAAGGTGAGGTCGACGCGTCACGTGGGTGGGTTTCCCACGAAATTCCTCGGTGACACAAGTAGATCCTACATTTGTTTAGACTACATTTCAGTAGCCAGAGTAGACGAAATTTGTTAGACCCTACATTTACAGTCAGTCCTCCTACAGAGTAAGACCCTATACACCACTAATTTGTTAGACCTACATTTACGTAGCCCAGAGTAGACCTAATTTGTTTGACCTACATTACAGTGCCCAGAGTAGACCTAATTTGCTTAGACATTTAGTAATAGATGAAGTTTAACGATCATTGGGATGATTCCAAACCACGGTGGAAATGTCGGCAACCACAAGTCCGTCCTCGAGCTATTAATATCAGGATCTTTTTCACGCTGAACCTCTGAACCTCTGGACTTAGGCAAGGGCTCAGGAAAGAACAGGTCCACAGGGTCCACCTCAAAAAAGCATTGAAACTTCAAGTGCACATTGGAGCATGGGTTCCCAACCAATTTGGGCTGGCACAGTTACAAGCAAGCTCCACCATGAATATCCTTCAAAATAGTCGACGAAACGTAAAAAAAACCGTCCGTCCGCCCTAAGACTCAATGTACAAAAGACTTGGCGCAATATTCCCCGCGTTAACACCATGAGAACAGAATTGCGGCTTTTTGAAAGACGAGATGGAGACCATCCGGCTCAACAACCAAAACATACAGGTACCACCAGCAGTGACCAACAACTTTATCAATGAGAATGCTTTGGTTAGGCCAAATATGCCTGTATGCTCGAAGTGACCGGGATGTCCACGGGTCAACTCAAACGCATTGTCCACCTGCTCACAGGCATTGGCGAACGTTAACCTCGGTGCGTTGATTACCAATGTGGTGGGTGGAACGGCAACGGCTGCTCCTCCGGCCCCCTCCACAGAGACAGCACCCGCAGCAACTGAAGCTCCAGGTAAAGGACGTACACCTGCACTTTTTACCCTCAGGGACACAGAGAAACGCTTGTTTACATGTACTGCATAGCTGAGGGACATTTAAGAGATAATGAACAAACAGTTTGAATCTTCGGACATTCCACGTCGTGTCTGGACAGATTGGAAGTTTATGTTCATGGAAAATGTTCAACATAAAATGACATGAGGAGAATGGACAAAACATGGGATTTGAACCTGGTGATCCCACAGAGAGCTAGAGGTTCAGACGGGAATCACCAAATTTTAAAATGTCATCAACGAGCTTCTCTCCCAACAGCAGAGGTGAAGAAGGAGGTCGAGGAATCCTCGGAATCGGACGAGGACATGGGCTTCGGCTTGTTCGACTGACCAACCAGGCGATCCCCTGCCAGATACGGTCTACGCCAAGATCGGCAGTTGCACCGCACACCTGTTGCGAAGTTCAAACCCACATCTTTGCACGAGGCGTCCCAAACAAACGAGTGAACACAACGTTGAAGGTGAAATTTTATTCTTTTGCCCAACAGCTTATTGCAAAATGACAACCATGGGGAGAGTCCGTGCACGAGGTGGCGCCGCATTCCCGCCAAAGTGAATCTTGCAGAAAACGAGTTCTACACTCAAAGCCTT
>CM068968.1:73820744-73836642 GCA_035128595.1 Eptatretus atami | reverse complement strand
TGATTGGGGAAAGTAGGAAAAGGAGAGTTAAAAGGTGGGGAAGATTTCACAAGTGATGCCAAGATAGAAAGTTATAAATAAGGAAATGATTTTTGGAACAAGAAGTGCGCACACCACCATTGACTGGAGACAGCATGGAGCCTTGTATGCTTATACGAGCAGTCATGATTCAGCTTCTCGGCAGTTGGAATATATCTACTCATCTACTTTGTGAGTCTTAAACTTCACACTAACCCCTTTGCCCTCATTCCACCCCCCTCCTCCCCCAGCAAAAACTCTTCTAATCCCACCCCTAAACCTTCAGCAAAAGCGCCACACCAACCTCTGCCAGCAACCCTCCCCTCAGCGAACAACGACACCGACCTACCCCCACAACCAGAAATGCACACACAAATAAGCCCATAAATCACAATGGTACAACACAGGCACCCACAACAAATGGCACAACACCAAAGGTACATACCCCTAGCCTCAAACAAAGGCTGACCCTAGCCCACACAACCTACACCCACCACCGACATCACAACGACACACCAACCTCACCCCCACACCACCTTGCAAACCCACACCAAAGCAACAATGTCACGCAACCTGCAACCCCCACCCCATCCCTTTAAAACCTCCATTCCCCCACCCCCCAGTTCATCTCCTTTCCACTTGGCACTTCATCCACCCTGCTCCTCTGTTCACACCGCACAAACTGTTGGGGCAGGATGACCTTTGGGCCCCATCACCACCCACAACACAAAGCCCATGAAAGTGTTGGTCACTGGGCTGAATGTGGCACAAAGGTCCATCATTACGAGCCCAACAGGAAAAGAACAAAGTCAAAGCAATACCGTTCCACCACACACATTCACTAGTACCGCACATGGACCAGAAGGCCATCCACACTTAGAAACTTGCACCTGCCTCCCCACCACCCCCAATACCCAAAAAGGCGGAAGCAAAATCTAAATTCGAGGAAGGCACGCACCAGTCTGAGTGAGTGATGATGCAGTGCACCGGTGGGCGAGGAAAGCCGTTGAAGGTGGATGCTGCCGCCAGGGTGTAAGCACCCATGTCAGGGAAGATGAGCCAGTCACCGACGTGGAGCTCTGGCAGTTGGCATTGGTTCAACACGCAGTCAAGCCCATCACAGGTGGGTCCCCAAAGGCTGCTAGTAAACACCGGCTCATCGTCACTCACATCCTGGAAAGGAATTGGAATGAGGTTATCCACACCGTCGAACAAACTGACAGAGCACCATATCTGATTGAATTGCTGATCGTACCTTGTACACCACTGGTGAGACCTGAGCATGGTCAAAGAGCAGACAGTTGAACGAGCTGTAAACACCATCATTCAGGTAGTACATGAATGAAGGCTCTTCATCTCCATTTGCTAAAAGGTTTGGAAAAAAATAAATTAATAAAAGACAACAGAACGCAAAGGCGTGCACAGGATCTCACAATGACAACGCAATTCAAAGGGATGGAACAGTGGTGCACACAGACTGGAAGCCTCACCGTCTGCAAGCTCCCCGTCCACTCCCACTGCACGTTTAGCGATGACGTTGACCGCGAGGGTGAAGGCCGAAGTCACGTAGAAACGGCCAGGCTCAGCGATGATGCGCAAACCCAGGTCAGCCGGAAAGTAATGCTCCAGGCCAGTGTTCACAACAGATGCAATCTAACCACAGCAACAATGGTGTCAATGTGAGAAGGTCGAGGGAGATCATTTTGGATGACCTTGACCTTTAACCAAATCTTCTTCACACACCACACACATCCGTGAAAATATGCCGTGTAAGCTTCAGTCGGATACGTTGAAACATTACCGAGGTTTGGTGATAAATTCCCCATTCCAATGGGGGTCAAAATTGTCATGGAAACCACTGAAATGCCTGGAACGATCACCCATTTTGGGGAACCAGAGCTGATGCAATATGCAAATTGTATACAAATTATGAGGAATGAGAGTTGACGATTTGGTGACCTTTTTACCTCAAAACCAGTGAAATCTTCAATACAGCGCGTGTGGTGAGCAAATGAGTACACTAATGTTAAATATGAACTTATGTTTTTCAGTTGAAAACAATTAAAGAAGCGTACTTATATTTGAAATGTAAAAATCTTGTTATTAATTGTGAATAAGCACTTTATATATATAACAGAGAAGGAATGAAATCGTTCGATACAGCGTGGCAGGGGGAACGCAAAAAGAATGATATCATAAGAAGAACTTAGCTTTCAGCATTCGGGATCGCGCGCGAAATGCGATGGTGGGCGGAAATGACGTCTTTCGGCACGAAATGCGATGGTGGGCGGAAATGCGTTTGCCGATGCCATGTGGGGCGGAATGACGTCTTTGCGGCGCGAAATGCATGGTGGGCGGAAATGACGTCTTTCGGCGCAGAAATGCCATGGTGGGCGAAAAATGACGTCTTTGTTCGTGTCGTACATGAGAGGGCGCGTTTTCTTGGTTTTTTTCCCGTCAAGCAATAAATTAAATGGTTTTCACATATATAACACTTCAGTTTCAAAATTTACATTGAAATACTCGGGTATTTCCGTCAATTCTCGCTATTTCCGATCTAGGTTACGCACTGCCATCTACCGGACGGCCTATCATTGGCTGTCTTGAGGCACGTTTGGGGGGGGGGGAGGGAGGCACCGGAGACGTGGTAGACACCCGGGGACATTTCAAACTCGGTGCAATTGTATACAGCGCAGGCCTGTAACAAGCTTCGAGCTTATAATTGGTGAACCAAAATGTAAATGTGTTCAAATGTCAAGTCAATGGATGAAATTTTGAGGATTTTGTACCAAAAAGAAGAAAAAAAAAACCACATGGGCTTCCAGCTTTTGACTTCAACACCAGGTTGTGACGTTTGGTGAAGATCGGTGTAGAATTGCGACTGGTAGGCGATTGACACACAAAAGCAACAACAATCGAATCTTCAATTTTTTAAGTCACAACGAACTGGACACGTCGGAGTGAGGGATTGAAGAAGCATCAACTGTGGACGAACACAATTGAAGAAAGGAAGCGTGCGCACGCGAGGGACATTTTTACATTTCAAGCAGCAAGATTCCCTCACCTCTTCAAAGGTAACCTTGCTATTCAGGCAACCCGGAAATCCACCACCAATGTCAAGCACACTAAGATGGTAACCGAATCCTCCTGGGGAGAAAAAAAGGAAGACGTTAAATTGTCTTCGCCAGTTCATACGCCAAACAAGCACTTCAAACTCTCATCACAAACACGGATCAGTAAAATGCATTCGAAGGAGGATCGGTCGATTAAATTACAACATCCCGGCCCTCTCCGACAACTCACGGCCATGTCAAACACACAGCGAGCATCTGCGATGGCCTGCGTGTAGGTGTTCGCATCAGTGCAGCCACTGCCAACATGGAAGCTGAAAAAACGAAAGAAATGCACAGGATAATTAAAATACAATACCACCAGCAATGAAAAAACAACCGTTTTCACAATGGTATCTTATGACTACAGGTAATCACCAGCTTTTTTGCCCGTGCTTACGGCCTCCTGCACCTCTGGTGGTGGTGAACTCGTTTCATATCTCCTGGGAGCTTGACCGAAAGCTTAAAATTGGCTTTTAAACAATCGTATCCCTACGTTAACCTGTCCGATCTGCAATGTTGAGCGTTCCATCGATGAGCTTTGGTTGTGAGCTCAATGGTGTGTGTGCCAAGTGACCCAATCATCAGGATGAGCTCTAAGAACATTTCAAGGAGTCTCCACACATTTGCAGGATTAATTATCTTATATATATATATATATTATATATATTTATATATATATAATATATATAAAAAATCATAGAATATAAACACCCCCCCGCCCCCAACACCCCCAAGTAGTGGCGGCAGATAACGCAATTTTTTGAGAGGAATCGTGCAAATGATGATACAAGCATCAATTTGGCACATTTTTTCTCCCAGGGGATTCTAATCAATCTGCACTGATTGGCCATTACTGAAATGCAAAATTTTGAAACTTTGAAAAAAAGAAACTTCAAAAAAGTCAGATCATCGATGCAATGTTGGATGCTGGCTGAGATTGGCTGAAATTTCAAGAACTCAATCAAAGAGACGTTCCAAGTCTCCATGCAGTTTTATTCCTTACCCAGCGGAAGGCAGACACAGACAGTCACATCAGTGACGCGATGCAAGTAATGGGGATCCTCTACGCTTTCTCAGGCCGCTATTTGCAGAAACTACACCTACATGGACTGGATCCTCAATGGCCTTGGCTCCTTGGCCAAAGAACAACAACATGATATCTACAAGACACTAACGATCTACCTGTAAGGAATGGCAGTAGCAGATATTCCTATGATAAGTACATCAACAGGTCACATATCTAGCCTTATGATAATGGACTTGCATAACCAAATCACGTTAGGAAGTTAGTGTACAAGAATATTGCGATTGTCAGCTTCTTCATGACAACAATGGAGATACAGCATACCAGTGAACTTCTTGTGTGTGCTAATGCATCTTCTGCCTTTTGTGACAATGACTGTGCTTGTCGTCGTTGTGTTCACAAAAACATCTTTTCGCAAGGAAGTGAAACAGCTCAGTGCTTGGTTTCTGTCATCTCGAAGAAAGCTTCTCCAGTACTTGGGGTTTTAATGGATTCCGTCCAATCTTATCTTCGATTCCTTGCCCCACCTTTTTCGACTTGACCTTGGACTTCAGAACTATGACTATCTTGTACACCATCAAACACATACGTCCACCTCTCGTACCTGGACCATAGGATTCACCTTTGGGATGATGTCTTCTTTAGCCATAGTCATCAACATATCTTTGAAGTGCGTGGAGGTAGGGCATTGAATAAGTGCTGAGCCATCAATGGGATGACTGCATCTCCGCGTTGGTTCTCTGCCTGGGATGTTCACATTGGCGTCAAGATTTTCAGCCGAGCTGTGGAGCTATCAAATGATTTTGAGTTTTTTTTATTTTTTTTCAAAATTTTTCAAAATTTGGATTTTCAAATGGCCATCGGGCAGATTTGATCAGAAAGCACTGGCAGAACAGAAATGCCAAATTTTGATGCTTGTATCATAATTTGCACGATTTTTCTACTATCTACTACACTAAAGAGTCGAGGATCCTCAACAGGGAGTGCATCCAAATCCAGAATCTTGATGTGGCAGATAAATCCACCAGAAGGTGCGCACTCACTTGAGGGGTCAGACATTGCCTGGTCATGCAAATGATCAAGATGTTTTAACAAGTCCATGGCACATACGTTAGATATACAAGGCCTTGGTTGGACCATGTGGTTGACAATTTGGAGCTGCCTAACACCCAAGACAAATGACAGTCACCAGTGCTTCATTGTCTGTTACAATCGTCCACAGAAACAGAGTTATTTATTTATTTAAACCGTCCAGGGTTAAGTGCAGCACCATCAACACCAACAATTCAAATCATTTTGTTGTGAGAAATATCAACTGGAGGTGATGACATGGTTCATGAAACTTTTTTATCAATATAAAATTGTTCGGCTCGTTTTCTGAGTATAAAATATTCGTTTGAAAGGTCATGAAACGGTGAAGCTGCACTTATGATAAAGTTGGTTACCGAATCAAGATCGGGTTTATCATTCTTTAGTAATCATGAAGATTAAAGTTTAAAGCTGTTGCAAAAATAATCTGAGTGCACCAAGGCAACGGGCAAAATGGCCTCGTTTGATCATACACGACTTGCTTGCACTATGAAGTGCCATGGTGACTGAACCCTTTGCATATTAATTTCCATTCCACATACAGAATACAAATACTTTCATTGCTTTGATTTCATTCCCCATCAATTCACCTTCGAACCAATGTGGAAGAGTGAGGAAGGTCAGAGGAGGGACAAGGCACAAGCCAAGCCCTGCCCTCACAAAATGTATGAAGAGCCCTGCTATTTATCAGCTTAACAATTTGATGAACTGAAGCTTTTGTTTTTTTCATTGTGACGCCGACCTACCAGGTGTTAAAATTCGGGCACAAGCAAATTTCATGGAGATTGGCACAGGGGTGTGGAATTTAAAAACAAAAACCCACTACATGCATGACAGGGGGAACAATTCACTCAAAGATGTCAAACCTCCGAGCTTAGTAAGCAGAAAGGTTTTATGGTCAGGAGGCTCATTTTGGTTACATCGAGTATACAATCGGCTAATGCTGTCTGTCCAACCGTAAACTGAAACAAGTAAAAGTTGCTTCAAATTCATCCAAACTTATGGGAATTATAAAAAAAATTTCAGACAAAAATAATAATTGAACCTGGGCAGTGTGTTGGTAACAGACTGCTGTTTCAATCACCCCCTTTTTTTTTTCTTTCTTTCCCATTCAAAATATATAACCTATTTGAACATTTTCAACACATTTTATAAACACTTAATCATTGCATCGATGTTATAATTTATAAATGAAGAAACGAGCTCCTGTCAATTGTGATATATATTTTCGGAACAGTGCGATTTTTTAACAACATGAAAAGCTTCCCAAAAAGAAATTTGTGTTTTAATTTCGACTAACAACAACGATTTATTCGCGGAATTCTTCAATTCAAAGGTAATTTACTTGCTGGAAGGTAAACGTGCAAACATTGGTTCAGTTTGAAAGCCGATTTCCTTGAATCCGATTTAGCACGACCTGCTTTTTTCGCGATGACATTTTATGGACCTCAACGATCGCATTATAACAGGGCCAACTGTCGTTTTATTATCATTATGAAGTATTATGTACTGTACAGCGTACATAATTGTATGTGCTATTTTTATACGACTGGCAGCGCTTCGTCGGCTACATCACTCGGCGATAGGAATTTTTCAGCTACATTTATTTTTTATTTTTTTTCAGAGCTGGCAGATCCGTCGTATATGCGATCCGTCGTTGCCCGGAACGTCGTTAAGCGGCGCATGACTGTGTATGTATGTATATATATATATATATACATATATATTGTTGCGAATTCGCGCCCGTCGGCGGTGCGATCGGCCACGCGACTCGAACCGCGACCGCCTCGCCCCACGGGGACAATCAGTCGTGACCCTCCTGGCTAACGCCGGGATCCAGTCACGGGTGGGCCTTTCGACCTCACCACAATCGTGCCAATCGGCCACCCGCGTAGGATAGGGTTGTTCGCCAAACTCGACCTACCTAAGTACCCACGCGGATGGTAAACCGGGCGATCGTACCTCGCCGCAGGTCGACTCCGGACACGAGCCGCTTGGGCGGGCCGTTCCATACTATCGGGATAACCGAGCGGTGTTATCGTCGACCTCGACGGTTCAGATTATTTACCGGGCGTTTTGCACCCACTCGAACCCTTTACGTGAAGCAGGATGGAGGTTCAATTAAAGAAAAGACGAAGCGAAACGGGAAAACAGTTCACACAATGCACATTTATTCCGTGGCACACATATAGCACGTATTTACAGCCACAATTAGCGAATGCACATATATCACATTGAACAAAAGAAATGCACATATAAAAGGAGTTTAAAACCGACTACACGACACACGGACCACTTATACAGTTACTACCTTACAAGACACGGCGCCACAACACGCATTCACACCGAAGCAAAGAAAAGACCCCCTCACAGGCAAGGGAGTCAGACTGGGCCGTGGGCCTAATGCGCGTGGAACTGGATGAGCGGCCAGGTCCACAAGACCGAAGGGTCCTACCGCGCCCTCGTGGCGAGCCGCAGAATTCGCTGCACGGCGGTTTCGTGGGCACCTGCTGGTGTAAGTGGAACGGGGCCCCTTGTCGCACTCTCTCAGCGCGGGGGAAAGGGGGAATTGTTGATGCTCTGGGAGGGAGTATGGCTGGCTTGCTCGACTCAACGCGACCTCGTCGTCCCGAGCCTCCAGGTCCTCCTCAGCCGATCGCCTCCGCAGCCGTTCGCCTCCGCAGCGTCTGCCCCACCTCCGCCTCGAGCTCCGTCTCCAACGACCCAGCCCAACTGACACTGCCACCGATCTGCTCGAGCTCCGTCTCCAACGACCCAGCCCAACTGACCTCGCCCCACGATACTGCTCCACCGACACTCCTCACCGATCTGCTTCGAGACTCACTGCGCTCGCCTTTTTATCGGCTTGGCGAAACCACCATATGCAAATTCTCGGATCCAAACGACCTCAGGGGCGGAGCCACGCTCGCCGATTGGACGGAGAAAAAGGGGGCGTGTATCATTCCTGATCCTCAAATTTGCATATGCCGATTTTCGTCAGGCGCGTCTGGAGGCGGGGCCAAGCGCCCCGCGCTTCCTGATTGGGTGGATCAGATGTGGGCGTGTATCATTCCTGATCCGAATTCTCCTCAGAAAACCGCCCATCTGCACTCGCGTGTCTCGCTGAAGACAGCTCGACGCTCGGCGCCACAGGTGGTGCGGGAATGGCCGTAGGAGAAGGTGGTGGAGGTTTTCGGCGGTGTTCGATGGCCATGGTGCTGTTTGGAATGGCGGTGATGTGAGGTTTGCGGTAGCGAGTGGTGAAGGTAGGTTTTTGCTGCTGGCGTTGTTGTTGTTGTATCAAAACAAAGTAGAACAGAAAAACGCCTAACTCAAAGGATCGCAGCCCGAATGAATCACATTAATTCCCTCTATACAATGGGTTTGGGCTAACTACACATGTACTTAAGAATATATCTCACCTACGGACCTTTATGGTGTTTGCGAATTCCAGAGCCGTAACACTACCCCCTCCCCTTTTACAGACTCGTCCCGAGTCGTCAAATTATCGTGTGCCATCATGTGTAGTTCTCCCCTAGTACGTTTTACCTACGGATCCCTGAGTGCGACATTCATGGTATTCGTGTCCCCAAAATAAATAACCTGAGGGCTGAGTAACTAACTAAACAAACTCACTCACACGGACGACTTAAATAAAATTGCCGGCGCTAACACATACATGCCGGGGGCGCACTCATATTTACAATACAACTTAACACCTTAACTTACAAATTTTACACTAAACCATGGCCCAGGATCAATGGACTCTGCAGGAAAAAGGAGAGTCAAAAGGAAACGGTGCACGGGCCGCCACTGCAGGCCCGTGTTGCAGCTGCCAACAGGACAGTTCCTGCAGCTTGCAAACTGTTGCTTGCGGATCCTGGCGCGCATGGAAATGAACAGGGGGTGCAAAGCAAAATTGAACGGGGCTGGTGAACAGGGGCAGTGGGCATGACATGGCAAAGGTAAAGCACATAGCCTGCAGAAAAGGCCGTTGCAGACAAACACAGCCGCAGACGAACTGGCCGGCACAGGCCTTGCAGTAAAAACAGCCGTCGGACGATCCGCCGGCACAGGCCTTGCAGCAAAACACAGCAGACGATCCGGCCGGCACAGGCCTTGCAGAAAACAACCAGCCGATGAAGTTGGCCGGCACAGGCCCCGCAGCACACAGCGCAGACGATGAAGTTGGCCAGCCTTTGCCTTGCAGTGGAGGTTGGTGGAGGGAGTGCGGTGGTGTTGGCCACACAGAAGGTGACTCGGACCTACCTACCTGTCTCCCTCCCACCTATCGCCTTTGCCTGTCACTGTCATACCCACTCCTTAATTTGTAAAAACAATTTAGCCCCCAACTTATTTTTTTTTTTGTTTTTTTATTTTCACTTCCTACTATAATTCGTCTCCCTAACCCCTTTACTGTCTCTGTTCGGCTAACCTATCGTCACCTAGCCTACTCCCAACCTACGTTCCCTTCCCGGAGGGGAATAAGGGAGAGCTAGCGTCCTGTGCAGAGGCCCAATGAAGCCTCAGGATGGCCTCCCCAGATCTCAGCGATCTCTAACCAAAGTGGGTCCAGCGGCCCACAACGAGAGCGAAGGGATGGATGGTGCGGAGGGGTACACTTCCTAATCTACCCTATCCATTAACCTTTAAACTACCCCGGGGCTTTCAACAAGCGCCTCTCGCTTAATCTATTGGTTCTAAAACCCAGATTCCCGTCGCCTGTGTTGGTGTCACTCAAATTTCGGGCCTCGCCCTCTAATTTTCCTCGTGCCCTTGCACGGTCTCATGGCTGGGACGCGTGGCTCCCTTTGGCAGGCACGACCCTCTGCCGAATCCCCTACGATGGCACCCCCGGGCACTACACTGCCTCCGAGCCTACCAGCTCCCTAAACACCGGGGAGTGCCCCCATGGCAACTCCCCTGAAACGCACACGTGGCAGGCTGGCGCCCCGGGCCCCTTTCCGAGGGTCACCCGTGCCCACGACACTGCCCACGCGGCTAACGGCGCTCCGGGCCCCCGCACCAAGCGGGCGCACCCGTGCCCACTACGCTAACCCGGCCCCCCATGGGCCCTTGGCCTACCACGGCCGACTAGCCCGGTGCCCGGGTACCCACTCAGCGATACTCACCGTTCGCAGCCACGCTCCCAGCCCGTCAACAGGGCTCCTGCACCCCTCCAAACAGGTTCGAGCCTACACTCCCACCAACAGCAAAACGACCTCCATTTTGTCAATTTAACTAACCCAGCTAACTCACTTTACACCGACCCCGGGTCCCTTGGGCGGGAGTCACTCCTCCCCCCAATCACTCATCGCACCATGCATTCCACATTCGCTCCACTCACACAGACCCGCTGGCCTCACTCACTCAACATGTTTCCACACAACTCACCAACTCTTACACACGCACACCGCTGAACTCTGCCATCCTTCTAACTACCTCCCCTAACTACCTCGTGCTCCCACGTCGTCCCTTAAACTAATAGCACGTTCCTTTTACACTACGTAGCTAAACTACGTCCCCTCTACACATCCACAGTCTGTCACTGTCTCCAAATGTAAAAAAAAATCCATTTCCCAACCTAACTCTGCACTAACATCCCTCTAACTAATCCATTCCACGCGGCCCCATGAGGACTTACCCCTGCCCCATGGAGCCGGTCTAGCTAAGCTAACCCTTCCCCTAGCTAGTATCATCCTGTGCCCTGGTAAGGGGGCTTTCACCCCTTGCCCAGGGAATCCTGTTCACCCGAAAGCGAGGCTTGCTTTCGTTAATTTTGTATTTCCAATTATGCGCAGCACCAGCGCGGCAACTCACAGCCTGCGCTCTTGCACCTTGCCCGTGACGTCATGCAGCTGCACGCGTACCTCGTCCCTCTTGGACGGTACCATCCGGCAGGGATACCCCTCCTGCCGGATCCAACCCCACGTGCAGCCATGACGTCACCCTGCGCACCCCCAAAAACAAACCTCGCACTCCGAGGGGCTCCCCACGCGAACACATGTGCTCTGCCCGTTGGAGCTTCACACAAGCTCGCGTGGAGAACCCATCCGGTCCAAATCCGTAATCCTGCCTAACCTTTGTCCGTCCGCGGATCGGCAAATCCACCGCTGGCGTTTCCGGACCGGGCTTCACTCCCGCAAGCGAGCATGTGGGGGTCTCGTGCGCTGCACAGCACGGACCTCGCGCTCGCTGCTGGGTGAACCCGGCACGGTCCCATTACAACTACGGCCGCTACCCGGCTTTTGTCCCTCTGTCGCCGTCGTCTCCGTTCCACCCACGCACACCTGCGTGTCACGACGCACAGACTCCACTCCAACACACTCACATTCACACCGGGAGACGCGGCTGCATGCTCACGCATGCCGACCGACATCTCCCTCACATACAGAGACCTCACACACACGGTCTCCCTCACACGGACCCTCTCACTCACACCCAACCTTCCATTGCACAGGGGGTCTCACTCACACCATGCGTGCTGGAAAGCACGCATCTCCGCACACTCGCAAACACACACCCCTGCACAACCACACTGGGGATTCGTGTCCCACAAGGGTTCCCGGGGCCTCTATACCCCCCAAGCTGCACGTGCACCTGTCCACAGCACTCGTCCCTTCAACTCCGCTTGGCACGACCGAACCCACCTGGTCGTGATTCGCCTCAAGGGGCATACTCCCTCCCCTCGTTCCTGGAGGCAGCCATCCAGCTGCTCACACCGGTCCCTACCCAGTCCGCGAGCTCACCCCCATTATCCTCCACTACTTCTGTGTGTGTGTGTTCTGTTCCTTTAACCCCGTCATTATCATGCAGTCTCTCCTCTATTTTCTCTATCTCCCTGGTCTCTATACATCTTCTCTCCTTGTTCCCTATTTCTGTTTCTTTCTGGAGTTTTCCATCTCTCTGGACTTCAATTTCATTCTCTCCTTCAGTTCATTAATTTCAAACTCGTATATTTTTGTTTCTCTCCCACTCTTCCTCATGCTCCTCATTTTCCAATCTCATCGTTTCTCTCAATTGGCTCATTTCCTTCCTGTGTTTCATTCGCTGCTCTCTCATTACCCTTCCTTGCTTCCTCTCCTGTCCTTCCTTCTCCAGTTTCATGGTTTGCTTCATTTGGTTAATCTCTTTCTTGTGTTTCATTTGCTGCTGTCTCATTACTCTTCCTTGTTTCTTCTCGTGTCCTTCCTTCTCCAGTTTCATGGTTTTCTTCATGTGGTTAATTTCCCTTTTGTGTTTCATTCGCTGTTCTTTGTCTCCTCTTCGCACTCCAGCCTCGCCTTTTCTTTCAATTGGTCAACCTCGGCTTCATGTTCCTTTTGTTTTCTATCCCATTGTTCCTCTCGCTCTTCCTCTCCAATCTCGTTGTGTCCTTCAATCTCCTGATTTCTCCTTCTGCTTCTTCAACTTCTCTCTCGTATTCCAGCCTATTTTTTTCCTTTTGTCGTTCAGTTTCAAATCATACTCTTCAGTTTTTTATTCCACTGTCTTTCTTGTTCCTCATTCTGTAATCTCGTTATTTCTTTCAACTGACTGACTTCGTTCTCCTGTCGTAATCCTTGTTCTTTCAGGACTCTTTCTTGTTCCTCATTCTGCAATCTCGTGGCTTCCTTCCATTGATCGATTTCCTTCTTCTGTCTCATTCGTTCTTCCATCATTACTCTTTCTTGCATCTCATTCCCAATCTGGCCTTTGCTTCCAGCTGTTCGATCTGTACAGCGTGGTTCCTTAAGTCTCATTCTCCGTTCTCGTTCTTTCCTCTCTCAACATCCTCAACTCTTTCGTAATTCCGTCTCTTCGTTCTGGTGTTCTGTAACTCAGTTTCTTCTCCAATTCTTTTCTCATCTCCGCACACTCCGACCTTGCTTTGGCTTCTAACTGTTCTTCCATCTTGCCCTTTTTTTGTCTATCAGTCTTCCCAGTTCCTCTGTCTCAGTTTTTACCTCCCGTCCCAGCTCATCAACTCTCTTCGTCATGTCTTGAAGTCTTTTCTCACACGCCACTATTTTTATTCCTTCGCACGACTCCGTCACCCCAATTAATTTTTCCCTCTCGTTACAGTCACTTTTTCCGTCACCTCCACACTTCTCGCCCAACACGTCTCCCGAATTATTTTTTTTTCACCCGCCTTCACCGCGGGCCTGACAACCGTTGCACCCCCTCCCAGCTCGTTCGCTCCCACACGTGGCGTCGCCATTACGCACTTCGCTGTTGTTGCCTTCATGTCCGCCTGCAGGCTTCGGCCCATTTGCTGCGTTTCACCCCGCATTTCTTTTATTTCTTCCTTCATTTCGTTTGCGTTTCCATCCATTTTTTTCATTCCATCCATTTTGCCGTTCATTTCGTTTGTTTTGTTTCCATCCTGAGTGCGTTTCCATCCATTTTTTCGTTCATTCCATCCATTTTGCCGTTCATTTCGTTTGTGTTTGTTTCCATCTGCTTGTTCACTCCTTTTATTTCGTTTTTCATTCCATCCATTTTTCCATTCATTTCTGCCAGCATGGCGAATAGCTGGGCCATATTAAGTGCACTCGGCTGAGCCGATTCGGCCAGGATCGGGGTTTGTGGTGAGAGGGGGAGGGGAGGTGTTATACACCCCGGCCGCCGCCGCACCTATTTCGGGCTCTGCGTTGGTTGGGGGAGAAACTGTTCCTGCACACCAATGTCCTGCTCGGGGTTTACATCCTGGGCCATGGATTCTACATCACTACACATAAACATTCCTAATACCCCGGCTCCCGCTCGCCTTGAGACGCCATCTTATTCCACGTAAGGGGTTAATTAATCGCTCGTAATTTGGAGGGAATCGGGGTCGCTCCTCTCACCCCTGGACCGATTCCCTGTGAATTTAGCTTGGAGACGGGAGGGATTAGAATCACACTCCTGTACACCAGTGTTGCGAATTCGCGCCCGTCGGCGTGCGATCGGCCACGCGACTCGAACCGCGACCGCCTCGCCCACCGGACGGACAATTCAGTCGTGACCCTCCCGGCTAACGCCGGATCCAGTCACGGGTGGGCCTTTCGACCTCACCACAATCGTGCCAATCGGCCACCCGCGTAGGATAGGTTGTTCGCCAAACTCGACCTACCTAAGTACCCACGCGGATGGTAAACCGGGCGATCGTACCTCGCCGCAGGTCGACTCCGGACACGAGCCGCTTTGGCGGGCCGTTCCGTACTATCGGGATAACCGAGCGGTGTTATCGTCGACCTCGACGGTTCAGATTATTTACCGGGCGTTTTGCACCCACTACGAACCTTTACGTGAAGCAGGATGGAGGTTCAATTAAAGAAAAGACGAAGCGAAACGGGAAAACAGTTCACACAATGCACATTTATTCCGTGGCACACATATAGCACGTATTTACAGCCACAATTAGCGAATGCACATATATCACATTAACAAAAGAAATGCACATATAAAAGGAGTAAAACCGACTACACGACACACGGACCACTTATACAGTTACTACCTTACAAGACACGGCGCCACAACACGCATTCACACCGAAGCAAAGAAAGACCCCCTCACAGGCAAGGGAGTCAGACTGGGCCCGTGGGCCTAATGCGCGTGGAACCTGGATGAGCGGCCAGGTCCACAAGACCGAAGGGTCCTACCCGCGCCCTCGTGGCGAGCCGCAGAATGTCGCTGCACGGCGGTTTCGTGGGCACCTGCTGGTGTAAGTGGAACGGGGCCCTTGTCGCACTCTCTCAGCGCGGGGGAAAGGGAATTGTTGATGCTCTGGGGAGGGAGTATGGCTGGCTTGCTCGACTCAACGCGACCTCGTCGTCCCGAGCCTCCAGGTCCTCCTCACCGATCGCCCTCCGCAGCCGTTCGCCTCCGCAGCCGTCTGCCCCACCTCCGCCTCGAGCTCCGTCTCCAACGACCCAGCCCAACTGACACTGCCACCGATCTGCTCGAGCTCCGTCTCCAACGACCCAGCCCAACTGACCTCGCCCCACGATACTGCTCCACCGACACTCCTCACCGATCTGCTTCGAGACTCACTGCGCTCGCCTTTTTATCGGCTTGGCGAAACCACCATATGCAAATTCTCGGATCCAAACGACCTCAGGGGCGGAGCCACGCTCGCCGATTGGACGGAGAAAAAGGGGCGTGTATCATTCCTGATCCTCAAATTTGCATATGCGCGATTTTCGTCAGGCGCGTCTGGAGGCGGGGCCAAGCCGCCCCGCGCTTCCTGATTGGTGGATCAGATGTGGGCGTGTATCATTCCTGATCCGAATTCTCCTCAGAAAACCCGCCATCTGCACTCGCGTCTCGCGTGTCTCGCTGAAGACAGCTCGACGCTCGGCGCCCACAGGTGGTGCGGGAATGGTCGTAGGAGAAGTGGTGGAGGGTTTTCGGCGGTGTTCGATGGCCATGGTGCTGTTTGGAATGGCGGTGATGTGAGGTTTGCGGTAGCGAGTGGTGAAGGTAGGTTTTTGCTGCTGGCGTGTTTGTTGTTGTATCAAACAAAGGTAGAACAGAAAAACGCCTAACTCAAAGGATCGCAGCCCGAATGAATCACATTAATTCCCTCTATACAATGGGTTTGGGCTAACTACACATGTACTTAAGAAATATATCTCACCTACGGGACCTTTATGGTGTTTGCGAATTTCCAGAGCCGTAACAATATCATATG
>CM068968.1:73781982-73794664 GCA_035128595.1 Eptatretus atami | reverse complement strand
GAAACAAAGCAAAACAATAACTCACGACAGAGCGGAGTGGCAACACAGGGAGACCTAGAAGGGGATCCGGTAGAGTGCGTACCTCCACCACACAATTTATGATTTACACATTAGGAACAATACTTTGACATATCGTGCTATACATCAGTTCAGTCCCATCTTGTAATGGTGAAGAATCACTTTAAAAAAAAAACACAAAAAAATACGTTATTTTAAATTCTCGTGTCCGAATCTGCGACTCTTGGATAGTCACCAAAATCTAATCAGTTCATCCTTATCATTCCCAAAAGTAACCCATTAAATTTCATCATAATCCAGCCACAACTTTTTGAGGTATGTGCAAACAAAGACAGGGACAAAAACAACCTCCTTCCACCTTCGGAAGAAGTGAGAAAAAGGGGGTAAATGGAGATAGGGGAAAAGAGGGAGAAAAAGGGGTATATGGAGATTGGGGGAGGAAGAAATGGGGCATATGGAGATTGGGGAGGAAGAAAAGGGGTATATGGAGATTGGGGGAAAGGGAAAGAAAAAGGGGTATATGTAGATTGAGGGAGGAAGAAATGGGGCGCATGGAGATTGGGGGAAAGAGGAAGAAATGGGCGTATGGAGATTGGGGAAAGAGGAAGAAATGGGGCGTATGGAGATTGGGGGAAAGAGGAAGAAAAGGGGCACATGGAGATTGGGGGAAAGAGGAAGAAAAGGGCACATGGAGATTGGGGGAAAGAGGAAGAAAGGGGCACATGGAGATTGGGGGAAAGAGGAAGAAAAAGGGGTATATGGAGATTGGGGGAAAGGGGGAGAAAAAGGGGTATATGGAGATTGGGGAGGAAGAAAATGGGCATATGGAGATTGGGAGAGGAAGAAAAGGGGTATATGGAGATTGGGGGAGGAAGAAAAGGGGCATATGGAGATTGGGGGAGGAAGAAAATGGGCATATGGAGATTGGGGGAGGAAGAAAAGGGGCATATGGAGATTGGGGGAGGAAGAAATGGGCATATGGAGATTGGGAGAGGAAGAAAAGGGGTATATGGAAATTGGGGAGGAAGAAAAGGGGTATATGGAGATTTGAGAGAGGAAGAAAAGGGGATATGGAATTGGGGGAGGAAGAAAGGGGTATATGGAGATTTGGGGGAGGAAGAAAAGGGGTATATGGAGATTTGGGGGAAGAAAAGGGGTCTATGGAGATTGAGAGAGGAAGAAAAGGGGTATATGGAGATTGGGGGAGGAAGAAAAGGGGTATATTGAGATTTGGGGAGGAAGAAAAGGGGTATATGGAGATTGGGGGAGGAAGAAAAGGAGTATGTGGAGATTTGGGGAGGAAGAAAAGGGATATATGGAAATTGGGGAGGAAGAAAAGGGGTATATGGAAATTGGGGGAGGAAGAAAAGGGGTACATGGAAATTGGGGGAGGAAGAAAAGGGGTATATGGAGATTTGGGAGGAAGAAAAGGGGTACGTATATGGAAATTGGGGGAGGAAGAAAAGGGGTATATGGAGATTTGGGAGAGGAAGAAATGGGCATATGGAGATTGGGGGAGGAAGAAAAGGGGTATATGGAAATTGGGGGAGGAAGAAAATGGGCATATGGAGATTGGGGGAGGAAGAAAAGGGGTATATGGAAATTGGGGGAGGAAGAAAAGGGGTATATGAGAATTTGGGGGAGGAAGAAAAGGGGTATATGGAGATTGAGAGGAAGAAAAGGGGTATATGGAGATTGGGGGAGGAAGAAAAGGGGTATATGGAGATTGGGGGAGGAAGAAAAGGGTATATGGAGATTGAGGGAGAAGAAAAGGGGTATATGGAGATTTGGGAGAGGAAGAAAATGGGCATATGGAGATTGGGGGAGGAAGAAAGGGGTATATGGAGATGGGGGAGGAAGAAAAGGGGTATATGGAGATTGAGGGAGGAAGAAAGGGGGTATATGGAGATTTGGGAGAGGAAGAAATGGGCATATGGAGATTGGGGTCGGAAGAAAATGGGCATATGGAGATTGGGGGAGGAAGAAAAGGGGTATATGGAAATTGGGGGAAGGAAGAAAATGGGCATATGGAGATTGGGGGAGGAAGAAAAGGGGTATATGGAGATTGGGGGAGGAAGAAAATGGGCATATGGAGATTGGGGGGGGGGAAGAAAAGGGGTATATGGAAAGTGGCGGAGGAGAAAAGGGGTATATGGAGATTGGGAGAGGAAGAAAAGGGGTATTGGAGATTGAGAGAGGAAGAAAGGGTATAGGAGATTAAGAGGAAGAAAGGGGTATATGGAGATTGGGGGAGGAAGAAAAGGGGTATATGGAGATTGGGGGAGGAAGAAAAGGGGTATATGGAGATTGGGGGAGGAAGAAAAGGGGTATATTGGAGATTGGGGGAGGAAGAAAGGGGTATATGGAGATTGAGAGAGGAAGAAAAGGGGTATATGGAGATTGGGGGAGGAAGAAAAGGGGTATATGTGAGATGGGGGAGGAAGAAAAGGGTATATGGAGATTGGGGGAGAAGAAAAGGGGTATATGGAGATTGGGGGAGAAGAAAAGGGGTATATGAGATTGGGGAGGAGAAAAGGGTATATGGAAGATTGGGGGAGGAAGAAAAGGAGTATGTGGAGATTTGGGGAGGAAGAAAAGGGGTATATGGAGATTGGGGGAGGAAGAAAAGGGGTATATGGAAATTGGGGGAGGAAGAAAAGGGGTATATGGAAATTGGGGGAGGAAGAAAAGGGGTACATGGAAATTGGGGGAGGAAGAAAAGGGGTATATGGAGATTTGGGAGGAAGAAAAGGGGTATATGGAATTGGGGGGAAGAAAAGGGGTATATGGAGATTTGGGAGAGGAAGAAATGGGCATATGGAGATTGGGGGAGGAAGAAAAGGGGTATATGGAAATTGGGGGAGGAAGAAAATGGGCATATGGAGATTGGGGGGGGAAGAAAAGGGGTATATGGAAATTGGGGGAGGAAGAAAAGGGGTATATGGAGATTTGGGAGAGGAAGAAAAGGGGTATATGGAGATTGGGGGAGGAAGAAAAGGGGTATATGGAGATTTGGGGGGGAGGAAGAAAGGGGTATATGGAGATTGAGAGGAAGAAAAGGGGTATATGGAGATTGGGGGAGGAAGAAAAGGGGTATAGTGGAGATTGGGGGAGGAAGAAAAGGGGTATGAGATTGGGGGAGGAAGAAAGGGGTATATTGAGATTTGGGGAGGAAGAAAAGGGTATATGGAGATTGGGGGAGGAAGAAAAGGAGTATGTGGAGATTTGGGGAGGAGAAAAGGGGTATATGGAGATTGGGGGAGGAAGAAAAGGGGTATATGGAGATTGGGAAGGAGAAAAAATGGGCATATGGAGATGGGGGGAGGAAGAAAGGGGTATATGGAATTGGGGGAGGAAGAAAAGGGGTATATGGAGATTTGGGAGAGGAAGAAAAGGGGTATATGGAGATTTGGGAGAGGAAGAAAATGGGGCATATGGAGATTGGGGGAGGAAGAAAATGGGCATATGGAGATTGGGGGAGGAAGAAAAGGGGTATATGGAAATTGGGGGAGGAAGAAAATGGGCATATGGAGATTGGGGGAGGAAGAAAAGGGGTATATGGAGATTGGGGGAGGAAGAAAATGGGCATATGGAGATTGGGGGAGGAAGAAAATGGGCATATGGAGATTGGGGGAGGAAGAAAAGGGGTATATGGAAATTGGGGGAGGAAGAAAATGGGCATATGGAGATTGGGGGAGGAAGAAAAGGGGTATATGTAGATTGGGGGAGGAAGAAATGGGCCATATGGGAGATGGGGGGGGAAGAAAAGGGGTATATGGAAATTGGGGGAGGAAGAAAGGGATAATGGAGATTTGGGAGAGGAAGTAAAGGGTATATGGAGATTTGGGAGAAGAAGAAAAGGGGTAATATGGAGATTTGGGAGAGAAAGAAAGGGGTATATGGAGATTGGGGGAGGAAGTAAAAGGGGTATATGGAAGATTGGGGAGGAAGTAAAGGGTATATGGAGATTTGGGGGAGGAAGAAAAGGGGTATATTGAGATTGGGGGAGGAAGAAAAGGGGTATATGGAGATTGGGGGAGGAAGAAAAGGGGTATATGGAGATTGGGGGGATAAAATGGGATATGGAGATTGGGGGAGGAAAAAGGGGTATATGGAGATTGGGGGGGATAAAAGGAGTATATGAAGATTGGGGGAGAAAAAAAGGGGGCATATGGAGATTGGGAGGGGGGAGGAAGAAAAGTAGAAAATTGAGATGAGGGTTGGGGATGGAGTAAAAGGGGTAATTGAGATTGGGGTGAAAGTAAAATAGTCGTAAGATTTGAGGGGGGGAGGTAGAAGAGGGGTAGATGGAAGGAAGAAGGGAGTAAAGGAGGTAGTTAACCCAGCGACAACAAGCCATATGGACAACCTTGTACTTAGTCTCGAACTCTACTGCACAAAAACATAACTACCCAACCATAACTACGTGTAAGTAAAGATAGAGAACCGCTGGTAAAAGATAAAATAAAAACACGACACAAGTACGGCACAAATGACGGCGAAAAGGAAGACATTTAATCCACCACCTTGTGAAAAAAATTAATAAACATTCAAAACCCGTTTCAAGTCGAACGAAAGAACCAACGTACCTCGTTCAAACGTTTTGACCTTTTTGGCGGAATTTTCGGGATATTAACGGAACAAATTGTGGAGAAACAAATGTTGCCGACGAGCAGAGCGCCGGCAACAACCAGAGACCACGCGAGAAAATGGCGCTGAATGAAGGATGTAGCGAAAAGGCCGCGCGCGGAACGCCCCGCTATATATCCCTCCGCGGAGCACTACATCCTGTCAAACGGCTCCTCATCCTTGTGGGAAAAAAAAATCCCTCCGCGGAGCGCTACGTACCGCCATATATCCCTCCGCGGAACGCTCCGTCCCATCGGACAGGAATCCGGCGCTCACGTGATTTATATTTACCTCATGTTTCTGTAAATGAGTACACAACGCGTTCGATTTGAGGTCATCCTTCGGGAAATCTGTTTTTCTTTCAATCCATTTTTCAGTTTTCGCTCCTGACATTTTTTTTACTTTCTCTTCGCGAATGTATTCCACCGGCACTTCCGGAATAAAACGGTGACGCGGTTCAAAAAGAAAACGATGTTTTCTTTGAGTAATATTAAGGATTAGTGAATAAAATCGCTCCATAACACCTTATGGAGCATCTGCACTAACGTGAATTTAGGTATTGTCACCGCAAGACATTAAACAAGAACAGCACGCAGTGGAGTGCATCCCACCGGTGATCCATAAATCCCAGGACATGGTTTTAGCTCCTTATAAAAGATTTGTTTACACCATGTTCAAGGGTGATCCATAAGTCCCAGGACATTGGTTTTAGCTCCTTTTAAAAGATTTGTTTAACACCATTGCTTCAAGGCGTGATCCATAAGTCCAGGACATGGTTTTAGCTCCTTATAAAGAGATTTGTTTACACCATGTTCAAGGGTGCATCCCATAAATCCCAGCGGAACATGGTATTTAGCTCCTTATAAAGATTTGTTTACAACGCAGTGTTAAGGGTGATCCATAAGTCCCAGGACATGGTTTTAGCTCCTTATAAAAGATTTGTTTACACCATGTTCAAGGGTGATCCATAAATCCCAGGACATGGTTTTAGCTCCTTCTACAAGATTTGTTTTTCCCATGTACCAGGGTGAACCATAAGTACCAGGACATAGTTTTAGCTGCTTATACAGGACTTGTTTACACCATGTACAAGGGAAACCATGTACCAGGGTAATGGTACATGTAATGAAAGAAAACCTTCACATGAAACCATAGAAACCAACTGTCATTTGTGAATTGTCAGATGCAGATCATGAAAACAGGTTGGTAGACAGCTTGTGAACACATGGAGAACTAGAGGGGGAGCACTCGGGAGAGTGCAAAACCTCCGCCGCCAATACTGCTGGGTCACTCAGTGAACCTTATATCTTATTCATTAAATATTGATGTCAACAGTGCTGACGGTTATAGTTCTTTTTCTCCAACATTTTTTTTTGGGGGGGGGGGGGGTTGGAAATCACTTAAAACATGTAGAAATGCAAAAAAAAGAAAATCGAATTTTGTTTAAAAAAAAGTGCCAAAAATTATTTTTTCTCTAACAATTTTTTTTGGTGGGGGGGGGGGGGGGGTGGAAATCACATTAAAAACATTGTAGAAATGCCAAAAAAAAAAAACTTTTTTCTCTAACAATTATTTTTTTCTTTGGGGGGGGACCAAGTCCAAAATTTAATGCATGATCCTTTGGACATACCTAACCCCCCACCAAGTTTCGTCGAAATCCGTCGAGGAGTTTTTCCGTAATACTGTTCACAAACAAAAACAAACAAACAAACAAACAAACAGAAAGGGGTGAAAACAGTAACCTCCATCCATCTTCGAAGATGGCGGAGGTTAACTAGGACACTTGGTGGAGCGTACACCTCCACCAGGCAATGCCTGATCCAGTAGAACATATCGAGCACAATACATGTTTGAAATATCATGCTATGTATCATTTTTGGCCCCATCTCTTAATGGTGTGGAATCATTTTAAAAATGAAATAATTATCGGATCCGGATTTGGATCTTCACCAAAATATAATCTGTTCTTCCTTGTCACACACCGAACCTGCCCAACAAATTTCATCCAAATCCATCCACACCTTTTTGAGATATCCTGTTCACAGACAGACAGACAGACAGAGACAAACTAACAGGTTGTGTCTATGTCTTTTGATTATCTCACCACGATTACTAACTACTACTACTATTACTACAACTACTCGTGCTAGCTTGAACCCTCAAATCGTACCCGACACTAAAAAGGGTAGTTTGGTGCTTTGTCAAGTTCTTTGGCGCAAGTCTTTCACGAATCAGCTGGCGAGGCTTGTCGTTTGACTAAGGTTGAGACAGGAATTTTGAATTTGTTTACAGTGCTGGTGATGGTTGGTTGACTCTTTCGTCGTTCAGGACCCTATAAATTGTGCCGTCGACTGGTGAAAGTGAATGTCTGGCAAATGGTTCGAGAAAAACCACCCCAGCCAACATTGAGCAAAGTGGAAGCGAAAATGATTCTGCTATCAGCAACAGCAGACCAGCAGAGCTGCCTGGCCTTTGCCCATGCAGATAAAGGTGACTCAAAAATGTGCCTCGTGGCCTGAATCAAGCAAAGAGGGGGAAAAAAGAAAACCAAACTCAATGGAGTGAGTCAACGAAACTTGGATGGTGGCCAAACAAAATGGTTAAACCTTAACCACAATCACCAAACGCTCAGCTTCCAACATAAAAAGCTATTGCTGAAGCAGCATGATCCTTCCACGGTCAGGTATCCTCGGTGGACCGTCCTACTCGAGCACGCACCTTAGGTTTTGACTCGCGTGATCGCTCTGTGGCTCTACATTTGAGATCTACTGAACTTGCTGAGCTCAGTGCCGAAGACCTGAGCTGCAAAAGCTACGTGGCACTCCGGAGTGGTACCTAGGAATCAGGCCAAGAAGATGAAGTCACCATACCAGGGCGACGGAGCGATGAGTTTGCGAGCAAGAGATAAACGACAGTGTTGGTGGTTACCCTTAGTACCCCAAAGAACGCCGTTCACGTGCAACATACAAACCATGTGGTTAATTTGTTTCGTGCAGAAGCTGCTTCCCAGAGAGCAACCACTTTGAGATCGCAGTAGCTTGGTGTTGGCTTAGCGGTTAGGGTGGTATGTGTGCCAACAAAAATGTGCCAACAGTACTCAGGTTGCATCACAATGCACACAATTCACCCCAACCACGAGCTGTGCCACTCGACCCCAAGTCCCATAATTATACTCTACTAGTACGGGCCCGTAGGGGCGGGCCCGTAGGTGCGTGCCCGTAGGTGAGTGCCAGTATGTGCGCCAGCTCTCTCTCTCTCTCTCTCTCTCAACCTCGAAAAGGCACATCGCGGTCCCAGCAATATCCTGGCAAGTTTCAATCGTGCAAAAGAAATAATAAAAAAATAAATAAATAAATAAACAAACATTAATGTGACGTCATCCGTGATGTCATAGCACCGTGTCCTGTCATTGTCGACAGATAAATGGCCGTAACTTGGGAACCGCTCGTCCGATTAATATCAAACCTTGAAAAGCACATCCACGAGGCCCCGGCAATATTCCTGGCAAGTTTCAATCAGATCGGACCGTCGATCGTGCAAAAAATAAAAAAATGAATAAAAAAATAAACATTAATTTTTACGTCATTCGTGATGTCATAGCACCGTGTCTTGTCATTGGTCGACAGATAAATGGCCGTAACTTGGGACCGCTCGTCCGATCGATATCAAACCTCGAAAGGCACATCCGCGGGTCCCCGGCAATATTCCTGGCAAGTTTAATGAGATCGGACGCGGTCGTCGAGAAACGGCGGTCGCAGACAGACAGACAGAGATTGCTGGAATTATAGATAGATAGGATTTTGGATAATTTTTTTGCGTAAAAGGATCATTTATAACCCGTAATCCTTCGGTGTACTTTAATATACTTCTATATTGCTTCGAGAGGTATCACCATCAATAAAATTGGTTGCTTCTCCCCTCTCCTATATTAGAAGTGTCCTCCCAGTCCGGCAGGGCGAGCAACGGCACAAAAGCGCACCTTTTCAAAAGCTGTTCGACTGTTGACGAGGTCCGTGTAGGCGATCTATAAAACTTATCCCCACAAATCATGCGAAAGTGAAAATGTAAACTTCCCAGGCTCTCTCACGGTTGAGAACAGCATTCTTCAGGTGACGGCCATTTGATGAACACAGCCCACATCTTGACATACACGATCTTTCCTTTCTGTCTCAACATTCTAATTTGTCTCCTTGAGACACACAAAGAGTGCTAAAGAGAGGAATTGGCGATTAACCTCTTGACCGGTCTGAGAGAGGTTCTGACATGCATATCACACCTTTCCTCGAGAGGCGACGGTGCATACTCCGCCCCTCTCCTGACATATCAACCACGTTCCCTTCCTTCCTTCCTTCTACTTTGGGACCAACGCAAGCCTGCCGGCTTAATTAAGCCTCAAACTTCTCTCTCTCTTACTCTCTTTCTAATTTCCCCGGAGTGATTGAGGCACGTCTGTCTTGTGAATTTAGATAAGTTAAGAACGTGCAAATAGTTCTTTCATGCATAAGGGTTAAGTTGTGTTTTTTGTGACACTGCATCGATTCTGTGAAGACATTCTTATAAACCGTTTCCAACCTGCTTGATTGTCTCTTTCCCAATTGGTTGGACATAGTGTACATAAAAAAGACGGGAAGTTATATCCCCTTGATTCACTGTACTAGTTTAGCCGACATCACACCTACGGTTTCACTCGGCCACACATAAGTAGACAGGGTAGGAAGTCGAGAGTGTGGTTCCGCATTTAGGGTAACTAAATCAGCGGGAAGGTAACGCGATAATTAGGCACGACGACTCTACTAGATTTAGTTGCCTCAACGGGCGTCCGCACCGTCGGATAGCGGAGTTATCCGTGGCTTGTCGGCTTTAAGGTTGGAGGTCGAGTAGCAGGTCGGAACCACCAGCTTGTGAGCCTGCACTCAACCACAAACCCGTAACAATATCATGCTACACAATAGTTGGGTTTATTTTCCTCAATGGTGAAGAATCACTTAAAAAGTTATAATATTCCGGTCAGGATCTTCACCAAAATCTAATGAATTAGTCCTTGTCATAAACCCAACTTGTGCACCCAGTTGTCTGAATCCGCCCACAACTTTGAGATATTCTGTTCACAGACACACGGGTGAAAACAACCTCTGTCCACCTTCGGTGGCAGAGGTGAGAAGGTTTGAGCAGGGAATAAAATTCATTCAAAAGGACAGCAGATGAAACAATTACATGGAAGTTGTGAAGAGTAGTCGTCGTCGTTAGTATGCAGTACTTGGCTGTGAGTTAGCATCAGTTATTAGAGGGGTATGACGATGCCACTGACACGGTGCCCCCTGTAGGTAAGAGCAGGAATTTGGAATTTGTTCATGGTGCCGGTGATAGCTCACAGACTCTTCACAAAGGACACCATATGATCTTTAATGTCCATCAACTAATGCCGGCAGATGAGACGTCCGTTTAACGTCCATCGGAGGGATGGCTCACACATTGATCGCTCTCCATGCCCGTTACATTGTCAGGTAAGGCCAAATTAGATCTGACTTGCTACATGTACCATGTATGAACCTGTTTCATGGTCAGGTTGTCGGCGACTAAACAGTCTCCCCCACCAGGTTTCTTGGTGAGGAGGGTGTATGGATATGGACACCCAGCAGGATTAAAAACAAAATCTGTGAAAGGGTGGAGGACCTCCTTGTGAGGCAATGGCCATCCATATCCAGTGCACAACTGTGTCTGCAGATGACCTCCTGCAGTCACGTTACTTTATTATTATGTATTATTGTTTTAAGGAGGTTGGTGGTAAGATTTGCACTCCGGCCACCATAAAACCCTTCACTCTGCAAAACACAAGAAAAACGTAAAGAAAATTGAAAACCCACGACTGTGCAGCTGCCCTTCGCAGGACAGCTCACCGGATAATGGGATTGGGGAAAAGCCTTTGGGACCCCCTCTTTGATGATAGGAGGAAAACCATGGAGTAACCTTCCTGTGCCAGATTGCGGTAGTGTGTGTTGGGGTGGTGATGAGGTGTCATGCAGTAGACAGTGGTCTCCTTGGGTGGGTACCTGTAATGTCCTATCCCAAAGAAAGGATGATCACCTGTCTCTGTTATTATCTGTGCTCCAAGCGTTTGAACATCGGTATTACAGCACTCTCTGAGGTTCGGAGACCGGAAAGTGGTGAGATAATGGAGGGTGGTTACACCTACGATTGGTCTGGTCACTTTGATGGTTACCATGTCCAAGGAGTTGTGTCCAACAATCTGACTCAATGATAACTGAGGTAACACCGGTCAACAAGCGTATTATGAGACGAAGGATTCGTCACTCCTTGGGTGTCGTTTTCCTGGTCTCTGAAGATGCTCCTACTAATGCGAGCGATCTCACCGTGAAGGATGCATTCAATGCCACGCTCGAGTCTGTGGTTCATCAGTGCCCCAGGCGAGATACTCTTCTAATCTTGGAGGATTTCAATGCATCGACTGCAACTGATAGAGATGGTTATGAGACACGTGTTGGTCCCCATGGGTTTGGAACTGTGAACCAGAATTGCACCAAGTTCCTTGACTTTTCAAGAAGTCATGGACTTCGGGTGGCTGGTTCATGGTTTCAGCACCAACAGGCTCATCGCTGGACTTCGTATTCCAACGTTGGTGGTGTGGCAAAGGAGATTGACCATGTGCTCGTTGATGGTTGCAGGATGATGATCCAGAACTGCAAAGTCCACCGGAGTGCTCAGTTCCTCAATACCGACCACAGTTGCAGCTTAAATCCGGTAGAATGGTACCATCCCAGCCGAGGCTTGATGTTGTCAAGCTTTAGGATGAGAGTACAGCTGAGGAGTTTGCGAACAGGCTGAGTGGGGATTTGGGGGCTCTGGGTGCTTTGGGGAATCCTGAAGAGTTGTGGAGTGCCTTCAAGACCACCACCCGTAATGTTGCCGGTGGATGTCATGGAACTCATCGAAGGGTGAAGAAGAATTTTGTCCCTCAAGGAACACTGGATACCATTAACCAGAGTCACAGGGCCAGGCTTAATGGCAGAGCTGAGCTGTTCAGGGAGTTGAGGCGTAAAACTGTACATGCACTAAGGGTGAACAAGGAGGCCGATGTGCGAGGATTCTGTGAGGGGGTAGAGCATCACCTGTGATCAAGGAATTCTCGTCCTGCTTACAGGGGAATTCGCGCATTGCATTCCTCTAAGCCAATTCCTCGGTGTGCTGCAGTTAGGGTGGAGGTGGTGGGCTCTTGACAGAGGAGTCCGAAGTGAAGGTCCGCTGGGCCGCTTATTTTGAGCGGCTGTACCAGGCTGATCCACCAGCTGTTGAGTTGGATGTCAGTGGTGTTATTCTCCCGATTGCTGACCCGAGTTGATTGCAACCAACTGTGGTCCACCTTCGTTTGTGGAAACAGGCTGCGGTGAACCGGTTGAAATGGGGTAAAGCTCCAGGGATCTGTGGCATCCATGCTGAACTTCTCAAGACTGGTGGAAATGCTGCACTCGTGTCGTTGCATGCAGTTGTCGTCCCTCTCTGTAAAGGGAAGGGTGATAGCCAGGACTGCAACAACTACCGAGGGGTGACGCTGCTCTCAGTGCCGGGCAAGGTCTTTGCTCGGATAATTCTTGACAGGGTTCGCCACCATCTGCTTGAGCACCAGCGCCAAGAGCAGTCAGGGTTTGCACCAAAGAGGTCAACTATTAACCGCATCCTTGCTCTTCGGGTCCTCACTGAACGCAGACGAGAGTTTCGGCAGAGGCTGCTTGCAACCTATGTTGATCTCAGCAAAGCGTTTGAGTGAATCGGGATGCCCTCTGGAGGATTCTTTGTCTTTGTGGGGTGCCAAAATATGATCAATCTGATGTCTGAAATATACTCTGGAACTGAGAGCGCTGTGAGATGTGGTGATACCATCTCCAACATATTTCCAGTTGTTACTGGAGTTTGTCAGGAGTGTGTACTGGCCCCCACACTTTTCAGCACTATGGACTGGCCCCCACACTATGGATTGGATTCTGGGGAGGATGTCGGAGAGATCAAGCTGCAGTGCATC
>CM068968.1:73746967-73757476 GCA_035128595.1 Eptatretus atami | reverse complement strand
GCCAGCACGACATTAATGATCTTGAGATCTGCTACCATCGCACGAGATTTCGTTGGGACTAAGTGTCCATCGGGACGTAATCTGAGTGGGTGGAGGACGTCCCCCGCTCCCGGAACCCCGACATTTGAGTGTTCCGGTTTCGTGACGTCATCACGTAATGCGGGCGATCCCCGCTCCGGAACGCCGACATTTGAGATGTTCCGGTTTCGTCGTGACGTCATCACGTAATGCGGGCGATCCCCGCTCCCGGAACGCCGACATTTGAGTGTTCCGGTTTCGTGACGTCATCACGTAATGCGGGCGATCCCGCTCCCGGAACCCCGACATTTGAGTGTTCCGGTTTCGTGACGTCATCACGTAATGCGGGCGATCCCCGCTCCCGGAACCCCGACATTTGAGTGTTCCGGTTTCGTGAGTCATCACGTAATGCGGGCGATCCCCGCTCCCGGAACGCCGACATTTGAGTGTTCCGGTTTCGTGACGTCATCACGTAATGCGGGCGATCCCGCTCCCGGAACCCGACATTTGAGTGTTCCGGTTTCGTGACGTCATCACGTAATGCGGGCGATCCCCGCTCCCGGAACCCCGACATTTGAGTGTTCCGGTTTCGTGACGTCATCACGTAATGCGGGCGATCCCCGCTCCCGGAACCCGACATTTGAGTGTTCCGGTTTCGTGACGTCATCACGTAATGCGGGCGATCCCGCTCCCGGAACCCCGACATTTGAGTGTTCCGGTTTCGTGACGTCATCACGTAATGCGGGCGATCCCCGCTCCGGAACCCCACATTTGAGTGTTCCGGTTTCGTGACGTCATCACGTAATGCGGGCGATCCCCGCTCCCGGAACCCCGACATTTGAGTGTTCCGGTTTCGTGACGTCATCACGTAATGCGGGCGATCCCCTTCCCGGAACCCCGACAATTTGAGTGTTCCGGTTTCGTGACGTCATCACGTAATGCGGGCGATCCCCGCTCCCGGAACCCCGACATTTGAGTGTTCCGGTTTCGTGACGTCATCACGTAATGCGGGCGATCCCGGCTCCCGGAACCCCGACATTTGAGTGTTCCGGTTTCGTGACGTCATCACGTAATGCGGGCGATCCCCGCTCCCGGAACCCGACATTTGAGTGTTCCGGTTTCGTGACGTCATCACGTAATGCGGGCGATCCCCGCTCCCGAACCCCGACATTTGAGTGTTCCGGTTTCGTGACGTCATCACGTAATGCGGGCGATCCCCGCTCCCGGAACCCCGACATTTGAGTGTTCCGGTTTCGTGACGTCATCACGTAATGCGGGCGATCCCCGCTCCCGGAACCCCGACATTTGAGTGTTCCGGTTTCGTGACGTCATCACGTAATGCGGGCGATCCCCGCTCCCGGAACCCCGACATTTGAGTGTTCCGGTTTCGTGACGTCATCACGTAATGCGGGCGATCCCCGCTCCCGGAACCCCGACATTTGAGTGTTCCGGTTTCGTGACGTCATCACGTAATGCGGGCGATCCCCGCTCCCGGAACCCCGACATTTGAGTGTTCCGGTTTCGTGACGTCATCACGTAATGCGGGCGATCCCCGCTCCCGGAACCCGACATTTGAGTGTTCCGGTTTCGTGACGTCATCACGTAATGCGGGCGATCCCCGCTCCGGAACCCCGACATTTGAGTGTTCCGGTTTCGTGACGTCATCACGTAATGCGGGCGATCCCCGCTCCCGGAACCCCGACATTTGAGTGTTCCGGTTTCGTGACGTCATAACGTAATGCGGGCGATCCCGCTCCCGGAACCCGACATTTGAGTGTTCCGGTTTCGTGACGTCATCACGTAATGCGGGCGATCCCCGCTCCCGGAACCCCGACATTTGAGTGTTCCGGTTTCGTGACGTCATCACGTAATGCGGGCGATCCCCGCTCCCGGAACCCGCGACATTTGAGTGTTCCGGTTTCGTGACGTCATCACGTAATGCGGGCGATCCCCGCTCCCGGAACCCCGACATTTGAGTGTTCCGGTTTCGTGACGTCATCACGTAATGCGGGCGATCCCCGCTCCCGGAACCCCGACATTTGAGTGTTCCGGTTTCGTGACGTCATCACGTAATGCGGGCGATCCCCGCTCCCGGAACCCCGACATTTGAGTGTTCTCGGTTTCGTGACGTCATCACGTAATGCGGGCGATCCCCCCCGCTGCTTGAACGCCCGAGATTTTAGAGTGTTCCGGTGTTCGTGACGTCATCACGTAAAGCAGGCGATCCCCGCTGCTTGAACCCCGAGATTTTAGGGTTCCGGTTTCGTGACGTCATCACGTAAAGCAGGCGATCCCCGCTGCTTGAACCCCGAGATTTGAGTGTTCCGGTTTCGTGACGTCATCACGTAAAGCAGGCGATCCCCGCTGCTTGAACCCCGAGATTTTAGGGTTCCGGTTTCGTGACGTCATCACGTAAAGCAGGCGATCCCCGCTGCTTGAACCCCGAGATTTTAGGGTTCCGGTTTCGTGACGTCATCACGTAAAGCAGGCGATCCCGCTGCTTGAACCCGAGATTTGAGTGTTCCGGTTTCGTGACGTCATCACGTAAAGCAGGCGATCCCCACTGCTTGAATCCCGAGATTTTAGGGTTCCGGTTTCGTGACGTCATCACGTAATGCAGGCGATCCCCGCTGCTTGAACCCGAGATTTGAGTGTTCCGGTTTCGTGACGTCATCACGTAAAGCAGGCGATCCCGCTGCTTGAACCCGAGATTTTAGGGTTCCTGTTTCGTGACGTCATCACGTAAAGCAGGCGATCCCCGCTGCTTGAACCCCCGAGATTTGAGTGTTCCGGTTTCGTGACGTCATCACGTAAAGCAGGCGATCCCTGCTGCTTGAACCCCGAGATTTTAGGGTTCTGGTTTCGTGACGTCATCACGTAAAGCAGGCGATCCCGCTGCTTGAACCCCGAGATTTGAGTGTTCCGGTTTCGTGGCGTCATCACGTAAAGCAGGCGATCCCCGCTGCTTGAACCCCGAGATTTTAGGGTTCCGGTTTCGTGACGTCATCACGTAAAGCATGCGATCCCCGCTGCTTGAACCCCGAGATTTGAGTGTTCCGGTTTCGTGACGTCATCACGTAAAGCAGGCGATCCCGCTGCTTGAAACCCGAGATTTGAGTGTTCCGGTTTCGTGACGTCATCACGTAAAGCAGGCGATCCCGCTGCTTGAACCCGAGATTTGAGTGTTCCGGTTTCGTGGCGTCATCACGTAAAGCAGGCGATCCCCGCTCTGAACCCCGAGATTTAGGGTTCCGGTTTCGTGACGTCATCACGTAAAGCATGCGATCCCCGCTGCTTGAACCCGAGATTTGAGTGTTCCGGTTTCGTGACGTCATCACGTAAAGCAGGCGATCCCCGCTGCTTGAACCCCGAGATTTGAGTGTTCCGGTTTCGTGACGTCATCACGTAAAGCAGGCGATCCCCGCTGCGAACCCCGAGATTTGAGTGTTCCGGTTTCGTGACGTCATCACGTAAAGCAGGCGATCCCCGCTGCTTGAACCCCGAGATTTGAGTGTTCCGGTTTCGTGACGTCATCACGTAAAGCAGGCATCCCGCTGCTTGAACCCCGAGATTTTAGGTGCCGGTTTCGTGACGTCATCACGTAAAGCAGGCGATCCCCGCTGCTTGAACCCCGAGATTTAGGTTCCGGTTTCGTGACTTCATCACGTAAAGCAGGCGATCCCCGCTGCTTGAACCCCGAGATTTGAGTGTTCCGGTTTCGTGACGTCATCACGTAATAGCAGGCGATCCCCGCTGCTTGAACCCCGAATTTGAGTGTTCCGGTTTCGTGACGTCACACGTAAGCGGCGATCCCCGCTGCTTGAACCCCGAGATTTGAGTGTTCCGTTTCGTGACGTCATCACGTAAGAGGGCGATCCCGCTGCGTGAACCCGAATTTAGTGTTCCGGTTTCGTGACTTCATCACGTAAAGCGGGCGATCCCCGCTGCTTGAACCCCGAATTTGAGTGTTCCGGTTTCGTGACGTTCAATCACGTAATGCGGGCGATCCCGGCTCCGGAACCACGACATTTGAGTGTTCCGGAGTAGGGTGGATATACTGATTCTGGCTGCACTTTTCCCATGTAAATGAATGGGGGAATTTTTCAGCGATCACATTTTTTTTTTCCGCTTAAAATTACACCTCCCCTTTTTATCGCGGCAAGGTATATTTGTTTGTTCGCCCTTTTTAACGCTAGGGAGCCTAGCTATTCAATAACCAATGTATATTGTTTAGCTCACACATTGAAACCTATAAAGATTTGTTCATTCTCAAATTCTCAATAGTTTTTAATTTTCTTTGCACATAATCCCCATCTAGCAATATTTAAAAAACAAAACATTTCGAATCTTTATATTTTTCAAGATACCCCTTTTGTGGCCATTATGAAATGAATATACTTCTCTTAATGATCTCATCTGAACCAGCCTCCCTGAGTTGCATATCATTTTGCATAAGCCCCGCCCCTTTTTCATAAGCCCCGCCCACTTTTCGCTTAAGCCGCGCGCCAACTTTTTCATAAGCCCCGCCGCACTTTTCCTAAGCCCCGCCCACTTTTTATAAGCCCGCCCCACTTTTCCTAGCCCCCGCCCACTTTTCATAAGCCCCGCCCACTTTCTTGAGGTGTTTTCATAAGCCACGCCCACTTTTGCTAGCCTGCGCCCACTTTTCATAGCCCCGCCCAACTTTTCGTGAGGTAATTTTATAAGCCTACGCCCACTTTCCCTAGCCCCGCCGCACTTTTCTTAGCGCCCGGCCTACTCTTAAATCATTTCCAGTTCATCTCTGACTCACAAAGAAATCACTAGAAAATTCCTAGCAATGTTATGGTTTTAAAATTTTCCGAACGAAGGCATGCCTGGGCTTGCCCAAAGGGATTTCCACAGGAAAACCGACGCCCACCCAGTCTTTCCTCTATAAAAGGCTCAGGCCCAGGCTCCATTTTAAAACATAATTTTTACTTTTAACTTGAGATATGGACTACTCTGGTGCTGAGCTTGCCTGGAATCTCTATGAACTTTGTAATGGAACTAAATTAGCAAGTTGAAGAATTGGATTCAAAACGCTATTATCTGTTGAGGTAAGAATCTAATTCCCTATTTTCAGTTTCTTTTAAACAATCCAAGACTCATTTAATAATTAAATAACTTAATTAAATGACATTATTATTTTCTCTCAGCAGGAAATTGTATCTGAAAATACCCGATTTGCCACAACTTTGGGCGAAATTGATGACTTTGGTTTGAAGACCCTTGTGAGCGACCAAGACCCACAGAACGAGCGAGACCTTGAGTGGGAATGGACTTTGGGGTTCCCTTTGCAGTTCGAATATTTGTATGGAACTAAAGCTTACAACTTGATGTACTTGGATTCAAACCTAATTATCTGTTGAGGGTAAGAATTTTTATTTTCCTATTTTCAGTTCCTTTTTAAACATCGACTCAATTTAATAATAAATAACTTTAATAATACATTATTATTTTCTTTTTCTCACAGGAAATTGTATCTGAAATGCAATATCAAAAATTACGATTTTGCCAGCAACGTTGGGCGAAATTGTTGGCTTGGGTTGAAGACCTTCATGAGCGACCAAGACCCACAGAACGAGCTCGTCGGCTTGATGACCCAACCAAAGAGTTATTACCGTTGGAGACCTCATGAGCGACCAAGAACCCACAGAACGAGCTCGTCCTTGATGACCCAACAAAGAGTTTACGTTGGAGACCTCATGAGGCGACGCAAGACCCACAGAACGAGCTCGTCCTGATGACCCAACCAAAGAGTTATACGTTGGAGCCTCATGAGCGAGCCAAGACCACAGAACGAGCGAGACCTTGAGTGGGATGAATTTGGGTTCCTTGCAGTTCGAGTTTTTTATATTTGTATGGAACTAAACTTACAACTTGATGCTAGCTGGATTCAAACCTATATCTGTTGAAGGCTAAGATTTTTATTTTCCTATTTTCAGTCCCTTTTAAACATCGACTCATTTAATAATTAAATAACTTAATTAATACATTATTATTTTCTCGCTCACAGGAAATTGTATCTGAAATTGCAATATCAAAATACGCGATTTTGCCACAACTTGGGGCGAAATTGTTGGGCTTGGTTGAAGAACGCTCATGAGCGACCAAGACCCACATGAACAAGCTCGATCTTGATGAACCAACCAAAGAGTTTATAGCGTTGGTGATCTCATGAGCGACCAAGACCCACAGAACGAGTAGATCTTGAGTGGGGGAGACTTTGGGTTCCTGGATATCGAACTATTTGTATGGAACTAACTACAAACTTGTAATGTACTGGATTCAACCTATTATCTTGGTTGAGGTACAGATTTTTATTTTCCTATTTTCAGTTTCCTTTTAAAACATTGACTCATTTAATAATTAATAACTTAATTAATACATTATTATTTTCTCTCACCAGGAAATTGTATCTGAAAATACCGATTTTGCCACAACTTGGGGCGAAATTGTTGGTTGGTTAAGACCTCATGAGCGACCAAAGACCCACAGAACGAGTTCGTCCTTGATGACCCAACCAAAGATTATACGCTTGGAGACCTTGGAAGTTGGGTTTATTTTGGCGATTGAAAATGCTAACCACTTTTGGGATCTAAAACCTATCAAGAAGTTCTGACTCCCCCTTTCTACATCATCAAACCTGAAAGCTGAAAAGACAGAATGGAAGAAAGAAAAACTATAAAAATATATATTGTTAGTTCTGGGAAGAAAGTGCAGACTTACTCGCCCGCTTCTACATCAATCAAACCTGAAAGCCTTACAAGACAGAAATTGGAAAGAAGAGAAAAAAAAAAAACGTAAAAAATATATATAGGTGGAAATCTCATGTTGAAAAAGACATTGTGTTGGGCGAGGATTGAGTTTGGGGTTTGAGATTTTGAATGTGAGGGTTGGACACACACCACACACACACACACACACACACACACACACACACGCACACGCACACACACACACACAAATGCATACACACACACGCCACACAACACGCATACACAACACACGCACACACACACAACACGAAATACACCACGCAACACAGCGCACCGCACACAACACACACGCATATGCACGCACACACACGCACGCACACACATCACACGCACACACACACACACGCATAACACACAACACGCACACAGCACACACACACACAGACCACACGCATACACACGCATACACACACACGCACACACACACGCAACGCACACCACTCGCAACATCAACAAACAAAGTTTAAGCCTTGACTATTCAGTTGAGGATTCTTGTGTTTGGGGTTCGACAGATCTAAGAACGTCACCCTTGACACATTATTTCTGTTATACACCTCGGACTTGGCCCTCGAGTGTCGCACAATGGTGATAGCAGGAGGGAGTGAAGCGCCAACCCATGTGCTCCCGATTATGACACACATTATATACTGTTATACATCTCGGACTTGGCCCTCGAGTGTCACAATGGTGTATAGCAGGAGGGGTGACAGCGCCAAGACCCATTGCTCGCCAGTTGCACACACATTATATACTGTTATACATTCGGAGACTTGGCCCTCGAGTGTCCAACAATGGTGTATAGAGGAGGGAGTGAAGCGCCAACGCATTTGCTCCATTGCAACACACATTAAATACTGTTATTCATCTCGGACTTGGCCTCGAGTGTCCACAATGGTGTATATAGGAGGGAGTGAAGCGCCAACACCATTGCTCCCATTGCACACTAACACACACCACACAACACGCAACCACAACGCGCATCCACACAGCATACAGCACACAACCGCACACACGCACACACGCACAACACACACACGCACACACGCACACCAACACACAGCACACACACATATATACATACGTCACACACGCGCACACACGACACACACCACACACCGCATCGCACACACACACGCACACACCACGCATACACACACGCATACACACACACACACGCACACACACACACGCACAACATACATACATACGCACACACACGCACACACACACAACACACACATCAACAAACAAATGTTAAGCCTTGACGATTCAAGTTGAGGATTCCTGTGTTTGGGGTTCATCAGATCTAAGAACGTCCCCCCTTGACACACATTTATATACTGTTATACACCTCGGACTTGGCCCTCTAGTGTCCACAAAGGTGTATAGTAGGAGGGGAGTTGAAGGGGCAACCCATTGCTCCCATGGGGTATTATCTGCTTAGTTTTGGTTTTTGTAATTCCTGTGAATAAAATGAACCTAAAATCTCTTCCCTTTCCAAATCATATATCTATAAGTCCAAGGAACCGTATCTATTACATCAACAATTTTAAAAAGTTCGTTAGTCCATCGTTTACGAAAACTTTTTCAAAAATGAGATTTCCACCTGTATATTCTTACGAATATCACCAACTTTGAACTTGAACGTCATCACGTAATGCGGCGATCCCCGCTCCCGGAACCCCGACATTTGAGTGTTCTGGTTTCGTGACGTCATCACGTAATGCGGCGATCCCCGCTGCTTGAACCCCGAGATTTGAGTGTTCCGGTTTGGGACGTCATCACGTAAAGCAGACGATCCCCGCTGCTTGAACCCCGAGATTTTAGGGTTCCGGTGTCGTGACGTCATCACGTAAAGCAGGCGATCCCCGCTGCTTGAACCCCGAGATTTTAGGGTTCCGGTTTCGTGACGTCATCACGTAAAGCAGGCGATCCCCGCTGCTTGAACCCCGAGATTTGAGTGTTCCGGTTTCGTGACGTCATCACGTAAAGCAGGCGATCCCCGCTGCTGAACCCCGAGATTTTAGGGTTCCGGTTTCGTGACGTCATCACGTAAAGCAGGCGATCCCCGCTGCTTGAACCCGAGATTTTAGGGTTCCGGTTTCGTGACGTCATCACGTAAAGCAGGCGATCCCCGCTGCTTGAACCCCGAGATTTGAGTGTTCCGGTTTCGTGACGTCATCACGTAAAGCAGGCGATCCCCACTGCTTGAATCCCGAGATTTTAGGGTTCCGGTTTCGTGACGTCATCACGTAATGCAGGCGATCCCCGCTGCTTGAACCCCGAGATTTGAGTGTTCCGGTTTCGTGACGTCATCACGTAAAGCAGGCGATCCCGCTGCTTGAACCCCGAGATTTTAGGGTTCCTGTTTCGTGACGTCATCACGTAAAGCAGGCGATCCCGCTGCTTGAACCCGAGATTTGAGTGTTCCGGTTTCGTGACGTCATCACGTAAAGCAGCGATCCCTGCTGCTTGAACCCCGAGATTTTAGGGTTCTGGTTTCGTGACGTCATCACGTAAAGCAGGCGATCCCCGCTGCTTGAACCCCGAGATTTGAGTGTTCCGGTTTCGTGGCGTCATCACGTAAAGCAGGCGATCCCCGCTGCTTGAACCCGAGATTTTAGGGTTCCGGTTTCGTGACGTCATCACGTAAAGCATGCGATCCCCGCTGCTTGAACCCCGAGATTTGAGTGTTCCGGTTTCGTGACGTCATCACGTAAAGCAGGCGATCCCGCTGCTTGAAACCCGAGATTTGAGTGTTCCGGTTTCGTGACGTCATCACGTAAAGCAGGCGATCCCCGCTGCTTGAACCCCGAGATTTGAGTGTTCCGGTTTCGTGGCGTCATCACGTAAAGCAGGCGATCCCCGCTGCTTGAACCCCGAGATTTTAGGGTTCCGGTTTCGTGACGTCATCACGTAAAGCATGCGATCCCCGCTGCTTGAACCCCGAGATTTGAGTGTTCCGGTTTCGTGACGTCATCACGTAAAGCAGGCGATCCCCGCTGCTTGAAACCCGAGATTTGAGTGTTCCGGTTTCGTGACGTCATCACGTAAAGCAGGCGATCCCCGCTGCTTGAACCCCGAGATTTGAGTGTTCCGGTTTCGTGACGTCATCACGTAAAGCAGGCGATCCCCCGCTGCTTGAACCCCGAGATTTGAGTGTTCCGGTTTCGTGACGTCATCACGTAAAGCAGGCAATCCCCGCTGCTTGAACCCCGAGATTTTAGGGTGCCGGTTTCGTGACGTCATCACGTAAAGCAGGCGATCCCCGCTGCTTGAACCCCGAGATTTTAGGGTTCCGGTTTCGTGACTTCATCACGTAAAGCAGGCGATCCCCGCTGCTTGAACCCCGAGATTTGAGTGTTCCGGTTTCGTGACGTGACTTTCCGAACCCCTCCCCCCCACCCAACCCCTTTCATTCTTCCACCTTCCCCACCCCCAACACATGCCCATTTTGCCCTTCCCACCATATTTACATCCTCCCACACCGGCAGCCATGGAGTGCAGCACGGCCGAACTCGCTTGCATCTACAGCGCGCTCATCCTGTACGATGACGACGTGTCCATCACGGTGAGTGTCGCGGCGCGCGAGTTCAGCCGCTTTGAGTGTGCGAGCAAGACTGCGTCACGATGGCGGGTGTGTGTGTTTGTGCGTCTTGGTGCAGGAGGACAAGCTGGTCGCGCTCATTAA
>CM068968.1:73719256-73737742 GCA_035128595.1 Eptatretus atami | reverse complement strand
TAATACCACAAGTTCTCAATGTTCAGTTATGACCGACAACTACTGCGCAATTCGACTGCGCAGCTCCACTGCGCAGCTCGAACTGCGCAGTTTGGTTAAAGATGACTCGGCATTTTGGCGCTAATTAAATTATATTTATACAAAAAATTTTTTAATAATTAAATTATATTAAAACTTTTAAAATAAATAATATATTTAAAAAATAAATTAATTTAATTTTATTTTTCAATTTTAACTAATAAAATTTCAAAAAAATATATATAATAAATAAATTAATATTAATTATTAATAATAAAATTTTAAAAATATTTAAAAAATTACATAAATTTATTTAATTATAATAAAAAAAAAATTATATAATTTAAAATATAATTTTATAAAATAAAAATAGATTATTAAAATAATATAACATATATTATATTAATATTAAATATAAAAAATTTAAATAAAATTAATAAAATAATTAATTACTTTAAAATTTAATAAAATTTAAAAATATAAAAATATTAAAATATTTTTATATTTTTTTTTTTATTAATTTATATATTATAAAATAAATTTTTTTTAAAAATAATTTACATTTTATAAAATATACATTTATTTTAAATTTATATTTAAATAAAAATTAAAAAAATATAATTAATATAAAAATAACTTTAAATTATATATAAATAAATAAAATAATAAATAAAATTAGTTTTATCTAATAATTTTAAAATAATTTTTTATAATTATAAAAAAGAAAATAAAAAAAAAATAAACTAATTAAAATTATTTATAATATTAAAAAAAATTTTTTAAAAAATAAAATAAATTATAAATACAATAATATTTAAAAAATATTATATTTAATTATATATCAATTAATTATTATTATAATTAAAATTGTTTTAAATTAATTATTGATAAAATTTTTTAAAAATTATAATAAAAAATTTATTTATATAATATAATAAAATAAATAAATTATTAAAAAAAAAATAAAATTTATTAATAGTTATAAATATATATTAATAAAAAAAAAAATTTATAATATAATATAAAAATAAACTTAATTTTATAAATAAATATTATAATTTATTATAAATTTAAATAATTAAATAAATTTTAAATAAATATTAAATAATTATAATTATATAAATATTTAAAATAATAATTTAGCGGCGGTGTTGGGTGGCAGGTGGGATATAGAAAATTAAAATTTAAAATATAAATTTTATATAATAATAAAATAAATTAAAATTAATTAAAATTAATATAAAAATTAAAATTTAATAAAAATAATAAATAATAAAATATAATAATAATTTTAGATTAAATTAATAATTTAAAAAATTATCCTATAAATATTTAAAAAAAAATTAAATATAATTAAATATTTAATTTTTTAATTAATTATTATATATAAAATATAATATTTAAATATTAAAAATTTATTAATTTTTTATTTTAATAATATTATTAATAATTAATAATTAATATAAGTATAAAAATAAAATTTTTATTATTTTTAATTTTTTAAATTTTATTAATTTATAATAATTTATTTAAAGTATTTATATAAATGTATATTTAAATTTATATTATATAATTATATATTATTATTAAAATAATTTTTTTTAAATAATATATTTTTAAATTAAAATTATTTTATATATATTAAATTATTATTTAAAATAAAATAATAAAAATTGTTTAATATAAAAATAATAAATAAAAAATAATATAAATAAATTTTAAAAATAATATTATATAATAATTAAATTTTAATTAATAATTAAAATTTTAAAAGTATTTTAATAAAAAACTATATTAATTTATAAATATCTAAAAAAATGATTATAATTATTAAAAAAAAAATAAAATTTTAATATATAATTAATATATATTATTTTTTAAATAAAAAATAATTAATATTAAAATAAATAAAAATTAAAAAATATTTTTATTATAAAATATTTAATTTTATTAAATAAATATAAATTAAATAAAAATAATAAAATAAATAATTATAAATTTTAAAAATTTAAATAAAATATTTAATTAATATCTTTAAATACTATAATAATTTTAAAATTTTATTAAAATTAATTTTTAGTTTAATAAAAATAAAATATATAAAATTATATATTAAATAATTTAAAATTTAATTTTTTATAAAATATAAAAAATGAATAATAATTTAAATATAATTTAAATATAAATATTAAATTTAAACAAAAGTTGAAAACTTTTATATATACTTATTATTATTATAGAATACAAATAAATTATTATATAATTTTATATATAAATAAATAAATTAAAAAAAATATTTAAATTAAAATTAATATTTAAAATATTTTGATTACTTATAAAAAAATAAATAATATTAAATTTAATTTTATTATATTTATATTTTTTATTTGTATATAAATAATAAATATAAAAAAATAGAATATATTTTTTTAAATAATAAAAATACATAAATATTAAATAAACTATAAATATAATAAAACAAAAAAATTAATATTAAATTCTACTTCGTCTGTCGGTGTGTTGTTGGTGCTGTGTATGTGACGGTGTGTGTTGGTGTTGTGTTTAAGTGGGGTTTTTAAATATTTATATAAAATATAAACATAATAATTAATCTTAATAATATATAAAAAATTAATTATATAATAAATAAATAAAAACAAAATATTTTTAAATAATAATTAATTTCATAATTAATTATTTAATTTTTATTAATAAATATTAATAGTTTATTAAAAAAATATATTTAATAATATTTAAATATAAATTAATTAAATTATATTTATAATTATATAAATATAATATATAAAATAAATTATAATAAAATTTTTTCTAATATTATTTAATAAATTTTATATATAAATTTAAATAAATAATTATTAAATAATAATTTAATAAATAAAAATAATTTAATTTATTCAAAAAAATTAACAAATTTAAATAATAATTAATAAATATTAATAAATTTTATTTAATATAAAATTACATTAAAAAAAATTTTTTAAATAATAAAAAATTTTTTTTTTATTAATAAAATTTATAAATAAAGTTTAAAAAAAAAAAATTTAATAAACACACAAACAAAAAAAAAAAAATCGGGGCGGTGTGATTATTTTTTTATTATTAAATAATATAATACTAATTTTTTAATTTACAAATAATAATAATATAAATAAATAAATATATAAAAAATTATATATATATTTATATACTACCTTTAAAAATAATAAATTAAAAATCATATAAAATATAATATAAATATAATTAATAAAATAATTTTTTTAAAATATATTTTAATAAAAAATACAATAATGTTTAATATAAAAAAAATAAAAAATTTATTTTAAAATATTTATAATAATTAAAATAACATATATTTAATTTATTATATATTATAAATATAATTTATTAAATTAAATATAAAATATAAAATTTAAATATATAATTTTTCATAAAATTAGAATTAATTAACTTATTAATTTTTATAATAAAATTATTACCATTTATAAAAAAATTATATTTAAAAAAATTAATATAAATTTTTAAAAAATATAAAAAATATAATATATTAAATATTTTAATAAAATTATTTTCAAAAATTTTAAAATTTAAAATTTTTTTTAATAAAAAAATTAAAATTTAATATAATAAAAATAAATATTTTATATAAAATATAATTAATTACTTTATAATTAAAATTATCAATTAAAGAATATATAAAAATATTATTTTTTATAAAATAATTATAATTACATTTTATTATTAAATTTATAATTTAAATTATTAAACTTTTTTTTTTTTTTTTTTTTTTAAAAAAATACAAAAAAATAATTTTTAAAATTAATTTTAATTAAAAATATTAATAATTAATTAATAAAATATAATTAAATTATAATTTAATTTAAATTAAATAAAATAAATAAATAAATAAAAAATAAATATATTTTAATATTATATTTATATTAAAAAAAGTTATAATATTTAATTTTTTTAAACATTTATAATAATATAAAATATATATTTTATAGAAATTAAAATAATATTAATTTAATAATTTTTAAAAATTTAATTTATTTTTTAATATATATAATTATTTTATATTAATATAAAAATTATGATATAAATATAAAATTAATTAAAAATATAAATTTATATAAATATTTAAAATAATATAATATAAGTTAAAAATAAAATATTTATGGTTGTTTATTAAAATTATAAAATAAAATTATTTAAAATTTTATAAAAATATTATATTTTATTATTATTAAATATTAATTTTTTAATAATTAAAATTAAATATAAATTTTTAATATAAAATATATATTTAATTATTTATAAATAAAAAATTATACTTAATTTATATAAATATTAAAGAATAATAAAATTAATATAATAAAAAATTAATATATATAATAAAATAAATATAAAATTAAAAAATATATATTAATATATTAAATTTATAATTTAATAAAAAATAATTTTATAAAACTAATATATATTATACATAAAAATATTAAAATAATTTTGATAATTATTAAAAAAATTTTTATTATAATAATTAAATTTTTTTATTAAAATTATATATTATTTAATTATAAATAATATTAATATAAATTTAAAAATGTATATAAAATAAAATAATAAAAAATTATTTATAATATAATAAAAAAATTAAAAAAATAAAAAATTAATAATATTAAATTAAAAATAATAATATTAAAATTTTAATTATAAATTAATTAAAAAAATATACTTTTAATATATAATTTATTATTTTTTATAACTTATTTTTTTATTATAATAAAAAAAATTTTTTTTTTATTATATAATAAATATTAATTTTATATTTAAATTATATTATTTAATTATAATTTAATAATTAATTATAAAAAAATATATTTAAAAAAAAATTATAAATTATATTAATAATATTAAATATTAATTAAAAATATAATAATTTATTTTATAATAAATTAAAAATTATATTTTTTAAATATTAAAATATAATATAATTTATTAATTATATAATTATATTTTTAATATATTATTATAATATAATAATTAAAAAAATAATATATTAAATTATAATTTTATAAATATAAATAAATTAATTATTATATTAAAAAATTTTATAAATTAATATAAAAAATTTTAAATTATATTTTTAAATTTATAAAAATATTTTAATAATAAAAAAAATAATAATTTTATTATAATGAAAATTAAATTTAATATATTGAATAAAAATAAATATATTTTAAATTATTTTTAAATTTAAATAATAAATTTATATTAAAATTAAATTAAAAAATAACTAAATATATATTAAATAATTAAATTTAAAATATTTATAATTTAAATATAATAAAATTTTTTTATTTATTTTTTATAAAAAATAATTAAAATATGAGAAAATTTTAAATTTTTATAATAATAAAATTAATTAATATAAATAAAAATTTTTAATAATAAAAAATTTTAAAATTTTAAAAATAAAATTTAATTTATTAAAATATAAATTTAAATAATATAATTTAATTTATAAATTTATATATTATAATAATTTATATATTATAATATATAAAAATATTAAATAAAATAAATATATTTAATAAAAAAAGATTATAATTTAATTAATAAAAAATAATAAATTTATTAATTAAATAAATATTTAATTTAATAATGAAATTAATATATATTATAATTTTTATATACATAAGTTTATAAATAATTATTAAAAAATATATGTTATTAATTTTATTTAGAAAAATAAATTTAAATTTTATATAAATAATTAAAAAAAAATAAAATTTTATTTAATTTTTATTTAATAATTAAAAAAAATTTTTTATAAAATATAAAAAATTAAAATTTTTATAAAATAAAAAATATATATAAGTAAATTAAAAAAAATTTAATATAAAAATAAAATTAAATAATTTAAAAAAAATTTTGTAAATTATTAATTATATATATTACATAATTTTAATTTTATATTAATAAAAAATTTAATATAATATTTTTTAAAAAAAAATTTTTAATAATAAATAAAATAATAAAATATTATTTGATTTTAAAATAATATAAAATATTAAATTAAATTAAAAATATGATAATAATAAATATATAAATTAAAAAATTAATAAATATAAATATAAAATAAATTAATATATATTTAATTTTATTAAAAATACAACAAATTTTATATATAATTAATAATATTATTAATTATTATTAATACATAAATATTATAAAAAAAATATAAAAAAATAATTTAAATTAAAAATTAAATTATTATTTTATAAATATATATTAATAATTTATAATTAATTAAATATTATATTTATATTATATAAAAAATAAAAAATTTAAAAGTATAAATTTAAAATACTTTATATAATTTTTATAACATTTTATTTATATAAAATAATAAAATATATTTAAAAATTTAAAATATATTAATTAATTATAAAATTTATAATATATTTAAATAATTTTTTATTATATTTTAAATAAAAATAATAAAATAATAATATAATATTTTTAATTTAAAATAAAATAAGTATAAATATATTTTTAATTAATTAAATTATATTAAAAATTTTATATTATATATTAAGGGTATTTTTAATTTAATATTATAAAATTTAAATTTTTTAAATAATTATTTTAATAATTTTTTTTTTAAAATATAAATAAATATTTAAATATAATATAAATTTAATTTTAATTTATTTAATAATAAATTATATATTTTTATATTAATAAATAATTAAATAAAAATAATATTAATAAAAATAAATAAAAATAAAATGATATTATTTTTTTAAATAAATAATATTATATATAATAAAAAATTTATCAATTTAAAAATAATTTTAATTATAATTTAAAATTTAATATTAAAAAAATTTTTATATAAATATTTATAAAATATAATTAAAAATAAACTAATAATATAATAAAATAATTTTTATATATTAAAAAGAAAAAAATGATATAAAATATTTAATTAATAAAATTATATAATTAATATTAAATAATTAAATAAAATTATTTTATAATAATTAATTTAAAAAAAAAATTAAATAATAAAATAAAATAATAGTTATATAATTTAAAATTTTATTAATTATAAATAATAATAAAAATATTATATTAAATTAATATATAATAATTAATAAAAATATTATAAAAATTATAAAAAAAATAAATATTAAATATAATAATATTTAAAAATAAATAAATAAATATAATAAATTAACAAATTTATAAATTTAATTTTTTAAATAATAATTAATAAATAATTCTAATAATATTAATTAAATTATATAAAATGATTATAAATTATTACTTATTATAAAATATTTTAATTTAAAATTTTATAATTTTATAAATATTATATAATAATAATAAAATATTTTTATATTAAAATATTATTATAAAAATATTAAATTATATTTTAAAAAAATTTAATTTTTAATAAATAATTAATAGTATTTTAAATAAAATTTAATTAATAATTTAATTATTAAATAAAAAAAATATTTAATAATTTAAATTATATTTATAATATAGAAAAAAATAAAAGATAATAAAATTATATTATTTAAAAAAATTATTAAATTATTTTAATATAAATAATAAATTTTTTATTTTATTTTTAATAAAATTATAATATTTAATTTAATATTGAATCTTTTATAAATTATAATAAAATATATATTTATAATTTATAGTTTTTTGTAATTAAAATAAATAAAATATTTAATAATATAATATTTTTAATTTTAAAAAAAAATTTAATTTAATTTAAATAATAAAAAAAATATAATTATATATTAATAAAATTAATTAATTTATAATATATTTAATTAATATATTTATATATTTAATAAAAATATAATTTAATAAAATAATTATAAATTTATATTTTTTAAAATATTTAAAAAAATTTAATTAATAAAAAAATTTTTAATTATAATTATAAAAAATTAATTATTTATATATTAATAATATTTTATAAATGTAATATAAAAATAATAATTTTTTAATTTAAATATTTATTTAATTATTTTTTTTAATATATATTATAATTAATTTTAAATTTATATTATTTAATAAATTATAATTATATATTAAAAATAATAAATTTTTTTTATAAATATAAATTAAATTATTTAATTTTTAAATATTTTATCTTTTATTAATATAATAATATATAATAATAATAATTTTTAAAATTTTTTAAAAATAATATTTTTAAATTAATTTAATTAATTTTTAAATTTATAAAGAATATAAAAAATATAAAAATTAAAATTAAATATAAAATAAAAATAAATAAAATAAATTATTATAAATATAAAATAATAATATAATCATAAAAATAAAATTATTATATTAATAAATAAATTTAAATAAATAAATATTTAATATAGATATTATATTAATTTATATAAATATAATTATTACAAATAATAAATTTTAAATAATAAAAAATTATTAAATATTTTTATATAAAAATAAAATAAAAAAAATATATTAATAATTAATAATTATTATTATATATTATTTTTTAAAATCATAAATTTATTTAAATTATTTATATAAAAATAAATTATTTTTTATTAAAAAATTTAATAATATTATAATAGAAAATATTATATAAAAATATATAAATATTTTATAAAATTGTTTAAATTTTAATTAATTAATATTAAATATAATATAAGAAATTATATAATTTAATATAATATATTTATATATAATAAAAATAATTTTAAAATAATAATATAAAAATTTAAAAAAATAAATTAATTATATTAATATAAAATAAAATAAATTTATAATATTTTTAATATATTTTTTTAAAAATATATAAAAAAAAATTTTTATATATTATAATATATATATTTTTATTAAAAATTAAAAATTTTTATTTAAATATAAAATTAAATAATTTTATAAAATAATATAAATAATTAAAAATTATTATTATAAAATAATAATATATAAATTTTATATAATTAATTTAATAAAATTTAAATTTATTTAAAAATAATAAATATAAATATAATATATTTTTTTTTAATTTAAATTAAATTTATATAAAATATATATATTAAAAATAAAAATATAATTAAATATTTAATTATATATAAATAATAAATTAAATAATATTATAATTTTGAAATATTAATTTTATATAAATTTATTAATAATTATATAAATAAAAATTATAAAAAATATATATTTAAAAAATAATTAATTTTTTAATAAATTTAATTATATTAAATAAATTAATAAAATAATAATTTAAATTTAATATAAATATAATTATAAAATTAAATTTAAATTTATAATATATATATATAAAATAATAATTTAATAATACTTAAATATAAGTATAAAATAATATTATAAAAAAAATATTTTTTTAAAAATAAAAAAAATAATAAATTTAATAATATATAAATATATAAAAAATTTATTATTAAATTAAGTTTATAATAATTATATATAAAATATATTATTTAATATAAATAATAAAAATAATAAAAAATTTATTATTTAAATTAATATTATAATTATAATCTAATTTATAAGTAATAAATTATATACTAATTTTATATTTAAAAATAAAATAAAAATAAAAATAAATTAATATATTTAAATAAATTAATTATATTTTTAAATTAAAATATAATAATTAAATATATTAATTAAATATGATTATATAAGATAAATAATATAAATAATTTAAAAAAAATGATATATAAAAAAATATTTTTACAAATAATTATAAATATAAATAAATAAATATATAAATTAATTATTAATAATAATATAACATAATTTTAATAATTAAAATTTTTTTTTTATATAAATAATTAATTTATTTTTAATTATATAAATAAAAAAAAATAAAATATATTTATTAAATTTATTATATTATAATTGTTAATAAATAAATTTATATTTTAATATACGATATTATTTTAAATAATTAATAAAATAATAATATATAACTTATATTATAAATAATATATATTTAAATAATATAAATAAAAATTAAATATAATTATTTTAAATTATTTAAAATTTAAATAAATAACTTAAATAATATTTTAATAAATATTTTTTAATAAATATAATTATAAATATAATGGTTTTTTATATAATTAAATTTTCATAATTATTTTATAAAATTAATAAAAATAATATTTAATTAAAAATAATTAAATAATATTATTAATAAAAATATATAATAATAAAATTAATAAAATATATAATAAAATTTATTAAATTATATATATTTTTAATTAAATATATTAAATAAATTATAAATATTAAATAATATTATAAAAAAATAATTATAATAAATTAATTTAAATTATTTTTATAATAAATAAAATTTTTTTTAATAATTTTTAAAATTTTTTAATTTTTAAATATTTAATAATTTTTTAAATTAATAATTAATTTATATAAAATAATTAAATAAAAAAATTTAATATTATTTTTAATTAATAATATATTATTATAAAATTTTTTGAAATTTAATATTTATTTTAAATAATAATTAAATATTAATATAATTTATATATAATTAATTTTTAATAATAATAATAAAAAAAAAAAATATTATATAAAAAAATATAATTGATAAAATATATTTAATATAATTAATTAAAATAAATAAATTTAAAAATTTTGTAAAATTTTAAAAAATAATATACTAAAAATAATAAATTTTATTTTTAAAAAATTTATTTATTAAATAAATATAATATTTTAATCAAAAATATTTATAATTAAATATTAATTATAATAATTTAATTATTTAATATAAAAATAAATTTAATTTATAAATATAAATTTATATTATGAAAAATATATATTTAAATTATTTTTATAAAATTAATAAATTTAAAAATAATTAAAATAATAAATAAATTTTTATTTAAATTAAAAAATTAATTTAAAATAATTTAAAAAAAATATTTAATAAAATAAGAATAAAATATTAAATAATTAATATAAAAAAAATCATAATAATACGTATTAATAATTAAATGAAAAAATATTAATATATAATAATAAAAAATAATAAATATTTTAAATATAAAAATAAATTAAAATTTATATAAAATAAATATAAAAAATATAATAAAATTAATAATTATTAATAAAATTATTTTTATAAAAAATATTTTTTTTTTAAATAATAATTTTAAAATTTAAAATAAATTAAAATATTATAATTAATTTAATAATTTAAAATAATATTAAAAATATTTATAATTTATTATTATAATTAATATATATATAACAAATATATATATATTGTAAATTATATTATTAATTATAAAAAAAATATAAATTTTAATAAATATTATATTATTTTTATAATAAATAAATTGTATATTTTACTTAAAAATATATTTTTAATAAAATTATATTATTTTTATATATATAATTAAATTAAATTTATTATTTTTAATTAATAAAATATATCAATTATTAATTTTTATATAAAAATAATATACTTAATAATAATAAATAAAAATTATATTAATATAAAATAATATATATTATTATATATTATATATATATATATATATTATATATATATAATATATATATATATGTAGTTATTTTTTTTTTGAAAACTATACAAATCAATTCAATCATGGTCTAATTTAAAGGGGAAAAAGGATCTTTCAAAAAATATATCCCCCCACCCCCCAAATCAGTATTGAAAAAAAGCCAAAGATGATGGTTTTTTAATTTCTGCCATTGACGTCACTCAGAACCCACCTTGATCCAATGTGGTTACATCGTGAAATGGTGTTTCAAGCTCGGATTCGATCCTGTTCACGTCATTAGCAACCTGAGGTTTCTCAGTCAAAACTGCACGTGGTTTTGGAAGGAAACCTTGAACGGAAGACCAGAATATAAGGGAAAGATGATTTATCAGGAGGAACCTGGGACGGATTTGGGTTTCAGCTGCTATCCACTTCCCCAAACCATCCAGGTGCAGCTCAAGTGGGCCTTGCAGAAACATATTCTGCCAAGAATCACTTTCCGTTGGTAATGAAAGGAGGAATAGAGGAAAAGAGAGAGAAGGATAAAAAGCAAAGAATAGATGGAGTATTAAAATACACCCGGGGGAGTGACGGTCTCTCTGCGAGGAAAATAATAGCCTCTGAAGGTATGGGCAGTTTTTGCAACTTTGAAGTCACGTTGAACGCGTGAAACAAAAGCGAATTCGAAAATCGTCCCGATGCCAAATTTAGATATTCTGTTCCAGTGATCATATCCACATCAAATTCAAGATTGCTTGGAATGTGGGATGATTAGTTGAAAATCGTTCATTTTCCGATTTTTTGCCAAATTTGAAGTCACGTGCACGATAAAAGCGAATGTCGAAAATCCGCCCGATCAAATTTATATTGTTGATTCATATGTACAATCAAAATTCAGATCGTCTGAGAAATGCGGGAGATTAGAATTTGATCTCATTTTCGACTTCAAAGGCCTCTGACCTTTGACCTTGTGACTCTGTGCTGACTCCTTGCTTCCCTGACCTCGGTGACCAGCATTCATCGTTTACGTCTCTCGATCTATCAGGATCACTATGACCAGATTCGCTTCACTCATTTGTAGCGGCCCGACGATCGAGGTATCGCACGCCCTATTATGAGTCATCTCGAAGAGATTGACCTAAAAGTGTGAAAAGACATGTTGGGAAGAGCACCGAACGTGATTTTCAGCTGTTATCCATTGCCAAGCAGCAACGTGCACAGTGCAGAGGCTGTTGGGAGCGTGGTGAAATGCTTTCAGCGAACATGATGGAGCCTTGTTTTTTGTTTAATGTTAGGTATATAGAGCTCCAATGTCACAAGGGGGCAGGCAGAGGGGAGAAGGAGGACAAAAATGGAACAATGATTGGTTTGTGTGTTTTGTCTGAATTGCTATCTTGGTTGTTTGGAAAAGTGGCTCGGAGTTCTGTGAATTCTGAGCCTGGAGCTCACTGAGCCCGTTGTCTGCTCTTGTTGTCTCAGCAACCTGGAGGCTTCTTGTCTTGCGTGTGACGCTCAACTTGCGTGTTGGATTTAAACTCAACTTGTTGCCAAGTATTGTGTTATGTTATGTGTGGGCATGTCCGTTCTGTGTGTGATGATCGGAGTGCAGAGATGATGATTCGTGCCCATGACAGATGCACTAGCACCTGAGTCGGCCCTGTGTAGAACACATATTTCTTTGCTTTAATCCTTCACTTCTGGCTTCTTTCCAGCGGAGCTCACCTTCCCCATTCTCTCTGTGTTGGAGGCCATGATCAAGGGCAATTCAATTTGTTGGGGGGGGGGGCGAGTTCGAATATAGTCGAGAGGGTGTTGAGGGTTTCGGAATTGCTGTTGAGAGGCCCATGCTGTGTGGAACAAGCCAAATACTCATGGCATACTTATGTACGGTATGTTTGCACTGCCCTGGTGTGAGTGATGTGGGCTCACTCAACTCCAATGCAGGAGTTGATTGGTCACAAATGGGGTTGGTATGCATTGCCAACTTGTAAAGAAACTGACAAACGATTGTTTCCTATTTCAATTTGTGTTTTTGCTGAAGTGTGAGTTCCATTTTCACAGTGATTGTTCATCATAGTTGTGATGTATTTCTGGTATTTTTCAGTTTTTCTCATGCACCGATTTGTTGGCCCTTTGTGCCTCGATGGTTAATTTCTGGCTGTTGAAAAAAACAATTTTTTTTTTGGACTTTGAGCTTACCTTGTCTTGCTTCTGTCTCTGCGAATGAGACCTGGGATTGGTTTTGAGTGCCGGTTGTTCTCCGGACCGCATTTCATTTCGCCAACCATGCAAACAGCTGTCACATCAAATATGCAGCAACAATGGGGTCATCTCATACTTTTTCGGACAACAGTATTGAGTTGGAAGACGCGACGGAACCTTTCATTGCAGAGTGAGATCTCCTTCCTCCTACCCCCCCCCCCCCACTACTCTCCCCTACGCCTAATACATGCCAATTTCTCCTCTTAACCCATTTTATACCACATTATTAATCTTGATTTTAACTTGTACAACATTTGATGTTGCACAGGAAGCTGTTCATCCTATCCCCCCCAATGTGTGCATTGCTCGCTTTTTTGTGAGGGGGGAATCTTCCCTTGTTGTGGGGCCGAACGGCTAATTTAGTTGGTGCGGCCGGATATATTTTTCAGTGATTTGTTGTAATTTAAATGGCTGGATCCAGACAAGCAACTACTTAAATTACCCCGTGGGGAGTGACGGTATCCTCTGTGAGAAATATATAGGCCTCCTGAAGGTAGCGCAGTTTTTGCAACTTTGAAGTCACGATGACGCGAAGCGAATATCGAAAAATCCGGCCGACCAATTTAGATATGTCCCATAAGATTTATATGCCACAATCAAGATCTTTATAGCTAAGATCGCTTGGAAAGTAGGGGAGATAGATTTTGAAAATCGTATTTTGCATTTTTGCCAACTTTGCAGTAGTGACACGAAAACAAAGCGAATATCGAAAAATCCGCCCCGACAATTTAGATTTGCCATAGATTTATATGCCACATCAAATTCAATCGCTGAGAATGTAGAGGAGATAGATTTGAAATCTCTATTCGCGATTTTTGCCAATTTGAGTACACGTGACACGAAACGAATTCGAAAATCGGCCGACCAAATTTAGATATTGTCCCATAATTCCATATGCCACAATAAATTCAAGATTGCTTGAGAGTGGAGGAGATAGATTTTGAAAATTCATTTTCGCATTTTTGCCAACTTTGAGTCAGTGACACAAGGATATCGAAACCGGCCGACCATTAGTTATATTGTCCATAGATTCAATATACCCAATCCCAAATTCAAGCATCGCTTGAAATTGTAGGAGGAGATAGATTTTGAATCTCACTTTCGCAAATCGTATTTTCGCATGAAAATCGTCATTTCGCATTGTTTGCAACTTTGAGTCCGTGCACGAAAGCGAATATCGAAATCCCGGCCGATCAAAATTAATATTGTCCCATAGATCATTGGCTACATTCAATTACAGATCGCTTGAGATTCGGGGAGATAGAATTTGAAAATCGTCATTTTCGCACTCAAAGCGCTGACCTTGCTTGACTTCGGTGACCTTGAAAGTCATCCTCGTGTACGTTTCAATCGACCTCTATCAGGATCATTGCCCAAGATTCCGCTTAACTTCATTGTGGACGGACGACGGACGGATCGCACCTCTCCTCTCAACACCAATATTATTAGTCATGCCGAAGAAGATGACTAAAAAGGGTGCGTGCCCGTCCGTCGTCACTCCAAAGCTTAAACAAGCCAGCCTGAAAACTTTACATTCATACGAGAATACTCCAAGGAAGTGCAGAGTGAAAATTTGGTGGGTTGGTTCATTAAACCTCCTTTTGAAGATAATTAACGGCGTTACTTAGTTGCATCATTCATCAGCCGATTTGGCCACCTCACTCTCTGGGTCTGAAGCGTTTCTGGGTCACTTGCTGGGGTCTGAAGCTGCCATGTTTTCTCGAACCAATGTGCACGTGACATGAACAAACGAGCAGCAAAGATGCGGATTTTCTGCATGTTTATTTCAGGGACCAGCTTCAATGAGCTATACGATTTAATGCATTCACTCGAATGCCTTTCATCATCAGTGCCTCGCTTTTAAGTATTGTAGTTTTCAAATTCGGAGCTTGGAGCGATTTCATGCATGAGATGATACAATTTTCCACAATCCACTTTCACCTACTAAAGTATACGTCGAAATATTATTTTGCCTTTTTTTGTGAGGATAATCGTCCGGACTCAATAAGTGTCAAAGGTTCGGTTCTCGAATAGTTTACAGTAAATAAATAATTTGACGTGTTGTTCGTCCTGGATCGTTTGAGGTAAATCGTGTCGTTGTGTGCATGTGTGCGTGTACATACGGGTTTCAGAATGTGGAATGGAGTCCTCAGGTGAGCTCAAAGTATCCACCTTCATTTTCAGTGAGGGTTCACGATCCACGGACCAAGCTGTGAAGTTTTCAATTTTTGCTGAGGCTCTCCAGGATTGTTACTTAGCCCAGACGCTTCCACTGTAGTTTATTTGTCGTGACATTCCCAGGGATGTGTTTTAATGTCTCTGAGGTTCTTCTTTCTCATTCCCATAGGTTCTTCGTCTCCCGGTACACTTTGTATCTTCAGCTTCTCGGATCCTTTCCACTTCATGCTTGAGGTCTTGGTATTTGGTTCATTTTTCTGATTTCTGCATCGTTGGTCCAAAATCACTGGTTAGGTCATCTCTTCGAGCATGACCTAATAATATTGGTGTTGAGAGAAGAGGTGACGCATCCGTCCGTCCGTCCGTCGTCCGTCCACAATGAAGTTGAAGCGGGAGATCTGGTCATTAGTGATTCCTGATTAGAGGTCGATGAGACGTACACGATGGTATGATTTCAAGGTCACCGAAGGTCAAGTCAAGGTCACGAGCCTTTGAAGTTGCGAAAATGACGATTTTCAAATTCTATCTCCTCCACCATTTCTCAAGCGATCTTGATTTGAATTGGGCATATGAATCTATGGACAATATCTAAATTTTGATCCGGCCGGATTTTCGATATTCGCTTTCGTTTTCGTGTCACGTGACTTCAAAGTTGGCAAAAAATGCGAAAATGACGATTTCAAAATCTATCTCTCCATACATTTCCTCAAGCGATCTTGAATTTGATTGTAGCATATGAATCTATGGTGACATATCTAAATTGGTCGGCCGATTTTCGATATTCGCTTTCTTGTCACGTGACTTCAAGTTGGCAAAAAATGCCGAAATGACGATTTTCAAATCTATCTCCTCCTACATTTCTCAAGCATCTTTGAATTTTATTGTGGCATATAAATCTATGGGACATATCTAAATTTGGTCGGGCGGATTTTCGATATCGCTTTCGTTTCGTGTCACGACTTCAAAGTTGGCAAAAATGCGAAAATGAGGATTTTCATGCCGAAAATGACGATTTTCAAAATCTATCTCCTACATTTCTTAAGCGATCTTGAAACTTTTGATTGTGGCATATAAATCTATGGACAATATCTAAATTTTGTCGGCGCGGATTTTCGATATGCGCTTTCGTTTTCGCCGTCACGTGACTTCAAGTTGTGCAAAAACTGCCCTACCTTCAGGAGGTATATATTTTCTCGCAGAGATGACCGTCACTCCTGCACGGGGGTATTTTTTTACACCTCAATTCACAATGCCTTCTTTTTTGCAGCGCGTCGCGCTGTATACAATTGCACCGAGTCTTTTTTGAATGTCCCCGGTCTACCTCGTCCTCCGGTTCCCTGTCCCCCCCCCCCACCACCTGCCCAAGACAGCCAATACGGCCCCGTCCGGTAGATGCAGTCGTACCTAGACGGAAATCAGCAAGAATTGACGGAAATAACCGAGTATTTCATGGAAATTTGTGAAACTAACGTGTATATAATGTGAAAACCATTTAATTTATTGCTTGATGGGAAAAACAAGAAACGCGCCCCTCTCGTGCACGAACGAACGAAAGACGTCATTTCGCCACCACGCATTTCGCCCGAAAGACGTCATTCCGCCCACCATCGCATTTCGCGCCGAAAGACGTCATTTCGCCCACCATCGCATTTCGCGCCGAAAGACGTCATTTCGCCCACCATCGCATTTTCGCGCGAAAGACGTCATTTCCCCCCATCGCATTTTGCGCCGATCGCCGAACACTGAAAGCTAAGATTCTTCTTATTAGGTCATCTCTTCGAGCATGACCTAATAATATGGTGTCGATGTCCTTCGATCCGTCCCGTCCTTTCACAATGAAGTTGAACGGGAGATCTGGTCATTAGTGATCCTGATAGAGGTCGATGAGACGTATACGATGGTATGACTTTCAAGTCACGAAGGTCAAGGTCAGGTCACGAGGCCTTTGAAGTTGCGAAAAATGTACGATTTTCAAATTCTATCTTCCTCCGCCATTTCTCAAGCGATCTTGAATTTGATTGTAGCAAATGAATCTATGGGACAATATCTAAATTTTGATGGGGCCGGATTTCGATATTCGCTTTCGTTTTCGTTGTCACGTGACTTCAAAGTTGGCAAAATGCGAAAAATGACGATTTTCAAAACTATCTCCTACATTTCTCAAGCGATCTTGAATTTGATTGTGGCATATGAATCTATGGGACAATATCTAAATTTTGTCGGGCTGGATTTTCGTATTCGCTTTCGTTTTCACGTCACGTGCTTCAAAGTTTGCAAAAATGCCCTACCTTCAGGAGGCTATATATTTTCTCGCAGAGATGACCGTCACTCCCGCACGGGGTAATTTTTATTTATACTTTTTCCCCGAAAGTGCAAAAGTTTCAAAACCGAATGGTAAACGTCGGATTTATTTTCAAATATAATTTCGTGCACGCGC
>CM068968.1:73659990-73680774 GCA_035128595.1 Eptatretus atami | reverse complement strand
TATATATATTACTGAAACTCTCATCTTGTATGTATGTATGTTCCTGAAATACAGCCAAAACGGTACACGATAGTGCAAACATTTTAGGGCCACCTTACTCACAATTCTCCTGCGGTGTGCAGTATCAAGTTTCGTTCAAATCGGCAATGAAAAAAATTATTAAAAAATCAATTCCGCGATTCAGTCAAGTACTCTTCGGGATTATTTGATCAATGCTAACAACCTCAGCGGTATAGTTCGCTGGAGCTATCTTGTTTGTTTTTGTTTTAGATATAGTTTTTTTTAATCAAGCGTCTGTCCGGGTTCACGGTTTGTCAAGTACATATATATATATATATATATATATATATATATATATATATATATATATATATATATATATCGAAGGTCCCAGCAATGTTGAAGATTCTCTTTTAGCATTTGTAATTGGTGTTACCAGCCAAAGTGTGAATGAATAGACATCGTTCCTACTCATGAAATGTTTTTTTTTTTTTTAAACTCAGTGACTGATGCAGTTGAGAGGATTCCATTGTAAACATGATTATCCATGTATTATGTTACATTTGCTCTCTGTAAAACATACATCTGCCTTCAGTTGATATTGATGAAAACTATGTAACGACCTTGAAATGTTGCATACGTTCCAGGAAGACTTAAGTATATTAATTAGTGCATGATTAAACATAACTTTAAATATTTCTTACTTAGTTCACAAATTTAAAGAATATAATGCATGCCTTTTTGTGTGGACGCATTGTCATCGCTGCTGAGGTTATGCGAGTCGCGCCTGTCAATGAAATGTTGTTCTTTATAAACGCTGAGAATGTGTCAAAGTAATGATTCACTCTCTTCATCTGTGTAACTGTTTGTACCTCCAAACCCTGTGTAACCTTGAAGGGACTATTGTGCTCTTTTCTGATTGGCTGTACTTGGGCCTTGCCAACATTGTTTAGACTCTGTTCCACTCCTGTCTCGGTAGCAGAAAGCAGTTATTTTGATTTCAAACTATGGGAATAGTTACTCTTTCACAGATGAAAAGCTATTTCTCTTTTATCCTGCTTGTTCCATCACTTCCCCCACTCATCCCCCCCCCCCCCCCCCCCCCCCCCCCCCCCCCCCCGGCCTCCCTACTTAACATGGAGCTGGCTGGACGACTCGAGTGTCCGAGTCTATTCAGCTGCATAAAATAATAGGCAAAACAGACACGTGGACATCATATCACAACACGACACCAAATTATAAAAAGAGACAAAAAGAAAAAATGGAATGAATAAATAAAAGGAAGAAACAAACGGTCATAGACCGGTACTTGTGAAATCAATCGCTGCGACCTTGCGCTTTGGGCCTCAAAAACAATAGCTTTCCAGCTTTTGATCAATGAAACAATATGCAAATTATATTCAAATTTCAAGTCAATCGGGTGAAAACTGATTATTGTAAACTTCACCTTTGACCTCAAAAAACCAATAGGCTTCCAGCTTGCGACTACTTCAACCAGGAGGTTAAGTTTCGTGAAAATGAGAGTGAAATTGCGACCTGTAGGCGAGTGACCTAGACAAACAGAAAACTAGAATGGCACTCGGGAGAGTGCATACCTCCGGCAGCCTGAACAGTTAACGTTTTGTATCCCACTGAAAGACAAAAACAAAACTATCCCCAATACCCTCTTCATTGGCAAACGCATGTCCAACATGTACAGGCACCATGCCAGGAACACAAGGAAGATGCGTTAGGTCAACCACCCCATGCCTGAATAAACCAGGAATTCAAGAATTGTATTTCATTGTAAAGAGGAACAACCATTGTAAGATTGGCAGGTACGATAAATAGAAAACATTACAAATGCACAAACTATGACCACTTGTGTTAACAACAGGCGTGAAAGCGATTACCATCAATTCTGGTTCCGAAACATCACCGGCCTTTCATTTTCACATTACCTGTGGATCATGCTGCCGAAGAAACAGGAACATGGTCTCGTCTGGATTTCCCAGCACCAGGCCGCTCCGGTCTTTGCCTGTACCCTCAGCAGAGGCTGACAGCTGGCCTGAATAGTCAGAACTTTTAAAGTCAAACTGGGCCTAGGAAGGAGCACATTAAAGGCCATCATTAATCCAACATGTCACTGACCCAACAAAAAACCCTCCATCATTAAACCTATATACTGACAAACAATCAAATGGAAAAGCAGAAGTCTGATTGGAAGACGTCTGGTAGTATGCGTTTATGAAGTATCTACAGTCGAGTGGGAATTTTGTGGTACAATAGCTGCAAAGTGGCTCAAGGATGAAACGAGTGCAACAAGCTCTCTTTAGGATTAATTTCCATAAAGGTGAAGACAGACAGGTTTGTGGTCTCTGTCTTCTACCGCCTCCTTTCTGGACTTGCACCCTCTCTTTTTCCGTGCTTTGTGCCCTCCCCACCCCATGTTTCTGCAGGACGTACGTGGTCCACCATCAATCCCCCTCGAGTAAAACTACCTAAATCCAGGATCACTGCTCACCTCCACCCATTCATTCCTCTTTTTTTCCCCACCCGTGGTACCAACTTCCACACCCTCTTCAATCTCATCTTTCCCTCCAGGCCTACAAGACAGCTGTTCACCGCCATCTCAGATCGTCCCATATCCAAAATCATGATCTTTTCTATCCTCGTTAACCCCACATCCCCAAGCTGACCTCTTTCAAAATTTCCTGTTCTTCCTTCCTGAGAGTTTGCGGCTGTATCCATCTTGTCCACCCAGTGTGTCCTCTCCTACCCCACATTCCCCCCACGCCCATTATTTGTCTACGTGTCCCTCTATTTTGTTCCTCATCCCTGCTGTTGGTGTGTTTCCCCGTCTTTCTACTGTTTCTTTTGTTCTGCTGTGTCATGATCCGTTTGACGTTCGTTCTTCCATGAGCCTCGACTTTGTATATATATAATGTATAAATTTTGAGCAGCTATTTGAAAAGACACATGTGGAAAAACGAACTCCGTTTAAAGTACACACAATTATTCTGACCAAAATTGAGAAAATTCAGTCTCCCCGAAATAGAGTTTTCAAATCGACCCGGACTCCGCATGCATATGGAACAGAAACCGGTCGGCTGTGTTCTGCTGGAGTGGGAAGTACGAGTAAACGATACGCAACGGTGACTGGACGGGAATAGCTGATGACGAGTGAGAAGGAGTTTGACTCATCGCTGGATGAGTTGGTGAACAATTTGAATTTAAACTCGGAAAACAAACAAGAAGAGCCAGATCGCATCGCAGAAGGCCCCAGCCAAAGTATATTTGGCACGTAAAAATGAGGGGGGGGGGCTGAGTGGGGGGAGGTTTGCATATTTTCTGACCATATTTCCTTCTGAACACAATTAATGAAACAAAATTATTATATACATTTTTTGGCTCATGAAAGAGCGAGATGTGAGAGAGTATTATAAAACAAACAGATTGCAGGGTGGGAGAGGCATACCGACTCAACAAGCAAAGGAATGAACAAACTGAAAATGAGGAGAGGGAGGGAGGATGGAGGAAACACTACAACCTGCAAATAAGGTGGTTCGGTTAGGTCGGGTTAATAGAGCTAGAAAAGATTATGAGGAGAAATGTGGGATGACGCACTCACTGCTAGTGATGGGCAATGACAGGAGATTGTAATCCACTGCCTGTAAGGGATGAGGGATGATGCAATATGGTCATACACCACTTCCTGGGGATAGGGAACGACGCTGAGGTTTTGCAATGCCTGCTCGAGAATGGGGGGGGGGGGAGGAGGGGTTGACACGAGGTGGTATTGCAATGCCTGCTTTGGATTTGGGAGGAGGGGTTGACACAAGATGGTATTGCAATTCCTGCTCGGAGGGGAGCAGGTGGGGAGGGTTGACACGAGATGGTATTGTAATGCTTGCTTAGGATGAGGGGGAAGGGGTAGACATGAGATGGCAGAGTGGGGGGGGGGGTGGGGGATTGCGAGATGGTGGTGCATTGCCTGCTTGGTGTGGAGGATGACATGAGATGGTAGTACTCCGCAAATGAGAGATGGGGACACATGACGAGATTGTGGAGCAATGCCTGCTAGTGATGAGGGATGACATCAGATAGTAGTGCACCGCCGACTATACGAGGGACGACGACGCTTGATGGTAGCGTCAGCTGTTAGGTGTGGATTTTTTTTCATTTATTCGTATGCAGTCTGGCACTCTGGCTGCATCATTTTCTGGGGGTGCAGCTGTGCTGCTGATGCAATGCCCGTTACCAGCACGCTGGTCCTCATTTTGCCGACCTCAGAAGGATGACAGGCTGAGTCGACCCTACCTAGTGTTAATTCAGCGGCCCGACAGGATCCTGAGCCAAGCACCTTGACCGTTAAGCCAACACCAGGCCTCTCGGTATGGGTGATGATGGAAGATTGTAGTTTTGGATTTGGAGGGAAACCAAGGGGGAAGGAGAGGGAAAAGACTCACCAGGAAAGAATAAGAAAATTAAAACGTTTTGAAATTTGTATATTCGGATGCAATATGGTGCGTGTGACCGGCAAGTTGGCCTCGAGTACAAGAATGACTTGTAAAGTACGAGTAACCCTGCGAACATTTTTCACTCTTGTTTATGGCTATGGGAAACTTTTTTTTTGGCGTTACATTCTCATCTTGCTTTTGGGCTGGCAGGATTGCCCAACCATTTGCACACCTGCCTCGGAGCCATTTCACCGGGATGAGCATGTTGACCTGGCGATGAAACTGTCATCATTGCGTTTCGCAAGCAGCCCCCGTATCAGTGCGCGTGCCATCCATCGGAAGGACGTTAAGCCCGGAGGACTCGCCTTCCAGCGCTGGTGGAAGTTGAAGATCCCAAGGCATCCATCACGAAGACGAGGCGAGTTATTGCCAGCACCCGAAGTTCCAAAATCCTGCTCTAATCCCCAGGAGGCACTGCATCAGTGACGTCATCTTGCTCCCAGAAATAATGCAAGCCAGGCAACAATAAGGAATCTTACTTTTGCTTGTGCACATGCCGATAGTATACGGTCTTTGACCTCAGTGTAAATTTGATCCATCAGATTTGTTCGAGTCTTGCAGCCAGAGAACAGTTTGGAATTTCACACAAATTGTTTGGGGGGGGGAGGGGCGGGGGAACCCCTCGAAACGATCGATGCTTACACCCACTGTGTTTACAATGGAAGCAAATGTGGAGTCGTAGCTTAAAAGAAGAGCAACTTCAGCAACAAGTTTAGTGGTTTAAACCCCTTTCCCCACCAAAACTACAAATAAAAGCATTTCACGCAAAGTCTATTTTAAGACAAGATTAACGGAAAATTTTCTGGTTCGAGGAAAAGGACGAGGCTGAAAAGGAAAACCCGCAAAATAGTGTTGAGTTTTGTTTTCGTGTCACAAAGTTACGGTGTCCAACATCTCTGGAATAATGCGTTACACATATTTTGAGGTGGAGACCGCAAGGCTCTCATTTGCATAACCTATATAAATTGCTTCGCACAGTGGCTTCTGGGAATAATGCGAGTAAAATGACAAGTAGCCCGGCACGGCGCAAATACAGCAGCGTCGTGTCGGGATGAACAGGCACGGAAACAACAAAAATGGAGCGAAGTCGATGACGCGCCATCCCAGATCCCCACCTAAAGCAAAGTTGAAAGACCGCAAAAGGTTCCACCAGAAATGAATGCCCCATGGGGTCATGAACCGGAAGTCAAATCTCAAAAATAAATAAATAAAAGTTACATATTTCAATGTGTCCCCCAATATTGATTGCAGATACAAATTTTCATTAAAAACAAATAAAAATAAAAAGTTTTAAAATGTGCCCATATACTTTGGTACTTGACCTTTTGACCTCACCGCAGGGGGCGGGGCCAAAAACGATGCGGCTCTTGCACCTACGTGCCACGTCGTGATAACAACTGCCTCCTGAACACAACAAACAAATTTCTGCACAACCGTTTCGAAGGAAATAGACGGATGCACGCACGCACACACACACAATCCCCAATTTTTTTTTTCCAAAAAGCCTGGGGAAAACGAGCAAAAGAGTCACGATGAATTTGAACCGCGAAGCTCTTGCTTCTCAATCTGATACATTTCAGTGAAAATTATCTTTCCATCAAAGTGCATGTACTTGTCGGATGCCATTGAAACTACATTTCCCGATGTGCCGTGCTCCTCTTTTCACGCGTGCCCGTGGTGCGGGACGGTCGACGCAAACGCCCGATAAAAGCCTTGCCTGGATATGCCTGTACGGTTCATCACTTGCTCCTTTCCAGCGAGAGAATACCAGACACTTGACCTCTTCTATGTCTCTTCTTGGCCAGAGGAGGAAGTCCATGTTCTGGGTGGAATCCCGAAGATCCTAGACAGATAGACAGACACACAGATAGACAGAGACGGCCATCTCCATTGAGTGGGCTCATCTCACGTTATTTGGAAAAAACCAAATTGATATCACACCGCAGTGTGAACAACACACGATGTTCTCCTGCCCCCACCTTGCGTAGAGGCCGATAACAGGGCACGTGCAGCTGCACGGGGTCGTGTAGCAGTAGCTGGTGTGAGCTCAGTTCAGAATACATGAGTTTTTGAACCCCAGCGGCAATCTGCCGCTCAAACTGCCCCGCCATGAGTGGCCACACTTCAGCGGCCTGAAATACAGCCGGGGGCTTCTGCAAAGGGGGCACGGTGGGGATCACGCACTTGTTAAAACAACGAGATGTAAACACAGGGTGAAGCACAAATTGGAGAGATTACATGACTGCCATTGTGGTTACTCCCAATGAACAGGCGGATCAACATTTACACAAAGAGTAAACGTAACAGTGTGCCAAGCTAATGTGGTCCTCAAACAGAGTGCTCAAGCCTTTCCAGCTCGGCATGCCGAACTCACCTTCCCTTTGCAAATGAACGCGATGTACACCTGGAACTCAAACTGGTCAGCCAGGGCCTCGTTCTTCTGCTGCAGCTGAGCCCGCAATCTCCCGAGAGCCCTGTCTCGTCGGCTCTTCGAGTCTGCCATGGCCCCCCGGCCCCCGTTCGGCCGCTCTCCTTCCGTTCGTCGCTTTTTAACGACAACCGACCTCGTTGCAATTTCGCCCTTCAATTTCGTGGATCATGCAGTGACCGATCTGCTCGCTCGTCCCCGTTTTAGCACCATCATCATTTGGTCCGCAGATTCGTCAGCATCCTTGCAACTCCCACCTCCTCCAACGGTCGCCCCTCTCCCCCTCGAGTAGTGATCTTTTAACAATCTCAGGTCTCAACTGCTACTGTCAGTGTAATCATTTCTCAAGCATAAAGAACCAAAAGGTAAACTTAATTTCACTCCTCCACGTCTCTTCCCCCCCAACAACCCCAAGTATCTCCAAACAAAGCTTTGCCCCGCTCCCTCGAACCCCTATCCCTATAAGGGCTGCGTCTGGCAACAAAAATGCCGCTCAACGGAGGTCGGTTGCGGGTGGGCACCACTCTTCACTTCGACACTCTTACTACAATTACAAACCAGCATCTGACGTACAAACTGGCAATGGCAGGAACGGGACGAGGGTGAACACAACGGGAAGCATCGCCCGAACGACTGGAGTGGGGCTTTGTGCCTCCCGACTGGAAACTACAACTCGAACACAGACGATGAAAGGGAGACGAAGTGGGGAAAACGGATTTCATTAAACTGCACATCGAGCTCGAAATAATACTCGGTGCGCACAGCAAGTTGCGGGGACATCACCAAGGAGCAACGGGCACGACGCTTGGCACACTTCCCACGGGTTTGTACACCTGCCCATCGTATCACCTGTGAAATGAAATGCAACAGCAACAACAACAACAACAATCCGAGGAATAAAAGTACAAACTTCGAACAAAACAGCAATGAAATCCAGAGTGAAGGAATTACAGATTTGCAGGTGTCGTTCAATATTCAACAACTGGCTCTTGTGGTTGAGAGAGAGAAGGGGGTGGGGGTGGGGTGGGGGGGGGAGGGGAGGAGGAGAGTCGGGGGTAACGATGATAAAAAAATCTGATCAGATTATTAACCTTGAAAAGAACAATAACCGTACAATCGACACGGATCGATCATATGTGGAACACATCAATAAGGGGCAACAGACACAGTCCGTGAGAAACCCTGCGTCGCCCACCAAGGCAGAGGCTCGACATCTCTATCTCTCTCTCTCTCTCTCTCTCTCTCTCTCTCTCTCTCTCTCTCTCTCTCTCTCTCTCTCTTTCTCCGTCGCTCTTTGCCCTTTGCGAACCTCTCCTTGCAGACTAGGCCTGGATTTTTTTTTTCTGCTGCTCTCGTTGTGGGTGAGAGGACGCCAGAAATCAGGTCAGACTCCACCCGGTCCCGGGCGCTTCTGCTGCTGCTGCTCCTGCTGCTCCTTCTGCCTCGCCTGATGTTGCTGCTGCTGTTTCTGCTCCTGCCAACTCGGACAACTGAAGCCCCAAGCCATGTCTGTAGGAAACGGCACCGCAGCTCACAAGTCGCGTCAACGGATGAAGAAGGACGAACCGGAAACCGGAAGTAGCCGGTCGCGTCAACGGATGAAGAAGGACGAACCGGAAGTCGCCGATCACGTAAGAATCGATCTCTCTTCGAGCCTGAAATGGATGTCGACGCAAAACCCGCTAATAACAGTGATTTCGGTAACGGTAATTAACGAAAGAAATTAAATGATTTAAGTGTAATTTATTCATTTTTAAAAATTTTTTCTCGGAGACCGGTAAAGGGACTACGTAACAGCGTTTGTTGTGAATACACCGCCCCCATTAATTGAAAGGCGAACGAGAGGACGGACGAGTGCTTCAGGCAAAACTTGTTATTGCGATATATGTTTGAAAGTGCTCGTTACATCATGGAAAGTTCAGGATGACTAAATTAAACGAAATAAACTGCTGAAGATCACGTGGTGATCCTCGATTCTGACGTCATATCGATAGTCGGCTGAAGATGATGAGAAAAAGAAAGGGAAAGATTTTTTTTTTTAAAGGCCAAAAAAAAATGAAATTTTCATGATTTAAAAGAGAAAATAATTATTCAAAGGTCGATTTGTAAAAGGTGAGAGTATTTTAATTTCCGGTGTGTAAAAAAAACAATAAAAACCTCAAAGGAATGAAGAGGTTTGAGGAGATTGGTTAATAAAACAAAAACAACAACAAACAAAACAAGGAAAGCAGCATTGGTGGATTGGGAAACGAGGAAAAAAGAAACCAGACATAGGGAAGGGGGGAGGGGACGAACCCCCCGAAAACGGGAAGTGGTTTTGTTTGTGTGGGACCCGCACGTTTCTCCGCACGTTTCTCCCCACGATTGTGGCTTCGCAGGTTGAAGAGGACGGAAGAGCGTGAGGGAAAAGCTGTTTCGAGTTCCCCGTCAACTGAAACGAAGGGAAGAGGGAAAGGCTGCGGTCTTGACCCCCGCGTGCCCCAAAATGAACATTGTAGGTCTCACACGTGACACGTGACGTTCCGTGAGGTATCGGACGATGTCGATAACAGAGGAGAGGTCGGACAAAGGCAAAGAACCGGTAAGTGATTCGTGCTGTAATTATACCCCATTTATGGATTAACCACGGAGAGGAAACCGAGAACCATTCCAGGAACAGGGGGAATGGGGCGCGGGGAGGGGGAATGGGACACGGCGGGGGGGGGAATGGGGGAATGGGGCACGGCGGGGGGAATGGGGCACGGAGGAAGGGCGGGGGGGGAATGGGGGAACGGCGAGGGGGAGGGGAATGGGGGGGCGCCTGAGGGGGAGGGGGAATGGGGATGCCTGAGGGCGGAGGGGAATGGGGCTGCCTGAGCGGAGGTAGGAATGGGCACGCCTGAGGCGGAGGGGGAATGGGCACGCCTGAGGCGGAGGTAGGATGGGGCACGCCTGAGGCGGAGGGGGAATGGGGCACGCCGAGGCGGAAGTAGGAATGGGCACGCCGGAGCGGAGGTGGGAATGGGGCACGCCTGAGGCGGAGGGGGGAATGGGGCACGCCTGAGGCGGAGGTAGGATGGGGCGCCTGAGGCGGAGGGGAATGGGGCACGCCTGAGGCGAAGTAGGAATGGGCACGCCTGAGCAGGAGTGAATGGGGCACGCCTGAGGCGGAGGGAATGGGCACGCCTGAGGCGGAGGTAGGAATGGGGCGCGCCTGAGGCGGAGGGGGGAATGGGGCACGCCTGAGGCGGAAGTAGGAATGGGGCACGCCTGAAGGCGGAGGGAATGGAGCGTGCTCCAGGGTAAATTACGTATCTGGATGAGGGTATAATAATAATTGTGAACTTTCTCTCATCAGGTTATTTTTTTAATTTTTTTTCGTTCACTTTTGCTTTTGTTTTTGAGACGAATTGAACCACAAAAGGATGAAAGCTCGAAAACCGAAAAGTGAGTTGTATGAGGTATTCTGTACTCTATGGGGAGTGGAGGGGTGATACCCTGTGTACTGAATCATCCGAAGAACTTTACAAAATTATTTTATTATCTTCCAATAAATAGGCCATCTCCTGAGTATACAGGATATTACAGCTGTTCACCACCACCTCTTATCGTCCCCCATCCAAATCCTCGATCTTTTCTTCCCCGTTAATCCACCCCAAGCCCGCCTCCTTCAAATTCCCTGCTTCCCTTCCTGAAAGTCCCTGTAGTGTCCATCTTGTATGCCCCATGTTCCCCACCCCATCCCTCTCCCTTCCACAGATCTCCTAATGTTCTGTTCCCCACTGTTTTGTCCTTCCCACTCCTGCCCCCCTTGTCTCCTGCCCCCTTGTCTCTCTGCCCCCCTTTTCCGCCCCCCTTGTTGTGCATTGTGTGTTCGCTCTCACACGAGCCTCGACAATGTATACAAAAAAAATAAATAAAAATACCCACCGTAAACAATTCATATAAAACTTGAAAGAGAAATCAGAGATTTCACACCCTCAGCAGGAATTATTTTGTGTGGTGGTGAGATTGTTTCACGTGTAAACAGATGACTGACTCTGACAGGTCCCTGATACTGGCAGCCTCACCTTCTCGAAATAAACGGATGATAGAATTCCCACAGCAAGTAGCTTTAGATTTCTCACTCCTCCCCCCACCCCGCCCCCAATTCCACATAATGTTGTGCTTCGTGAATTTGACCAAGATTTCCTATCATTACCTCCGCCACGAAGGTGAAGGAGGTTATGTTTTCACCCCCTCTCTGTTTGTTGGTTTGTTGTGTTACAGGATATCTCAAAAATGTTGGATGGTCCGGTGAAATTTTGTGGACAGGTTCTGTGTGTGACAAGACGAAGTGTTGAGATTTTGGTGAAGATTCGATCCAGACTATGAGAATTTTTAAAGTGATTCTTCACCATTGAGAGACGGGGCCAAAAACGATATACAGCACGATATATCAAAAATATACTGGGACCGATATGTTTTTGTGGATCAGACATTGCGTGGCGCGGTTTGTATGCGCTCTACTGAGTTCCCTTGTCGTTGGTGGTGTTATTGCGATTCCACTTAGATTTTGATGTATTTCTGACGTATGTAATGACTTTACCCTGGTTCTGTCGATCCTACTACCCTTGTGTTTTTTTGGTTGCAAGGGTGACTTAACGAATCACGGTGTCTCCATCCCCACAGTTGTCCGACCAATCAACAGGGGACCGCAATGCCGACTCGTTCGGCCTCCCGGCGTCCTGACCGTAGGCGGCGGGCCGCCGTGGCCTTCCTCAGCAACATCTCCCTGGATGGAAGGCCCCTTGCCGGACTTCCCTGCTCATCTCCGTTTCCCACTCCGATAGCCGACGATCGATCCCCTCAGGAATTTGGTGTCTCTGATGGCTGTCCCCTCCTTGCTGCTAGCTCTCTCCAGGCACCGGTCCAACACAGTTTGACACCGATGGCACAGTTTGGACCTGCAATGGAAGGAGCCACGCCAATCGGCTTTCACGAAGGGCCAGGGTCAAGCCAGGGGTGAGTTCTGATTATTGTAACGGTGACTTTAATGCTATCAGTATGATGATGGTTATGATAATTATAACGATGTGGAGAGTGCATCATTTGTAGAGGAAGAATGCAGCAACGGAAATACTTGCACGAAGTCAGGTACTCTCGGGCCGGTACAAAAGTACTGCTTCTTGTTTTATTTCCCGTTAAATATCGCCTCAAAAAAAAACCTATCACACCTGATTGGGCAATTCCTGCGCTCTTTCTGAACACCGGGTTATTGTTCCACTTGGCCTCCATCACGACCGATTTGGTTGTTTGCCACAACTAAACAAGGACATTATGCCTGCATTGTGCAACTTGCTAAGCCAATTATGGTCGGCCTCCTTCACGTCATTGTCACCTTCAGTGCTGTCCATGTAATGCATTCTTCATTCCGTGAAAGAGACTGAAGAATGCATTACATGGACGGCACTTTGAAGGCGATCACTCGGTGCTTGTTTTCTGGCGTCGCCGTTGGCACAGAGCAACTGCCGCCGAGCTCTTCTTTCAGGTCGGTTTATTCATTTCGCTTTTCAAGCGCTTTGTCCGGTGTCTAACTTTTCTCGCATCAACCGCAGAGCGACTGTACACCTTATTGAGAGACACACGAAGAACGTCAAGCAGGGCATACTCCCTGCCCATGCAGTAAAATATACATTCAATCACAGCTCTTTGCTTTGTGCTCACGTCAAAAGTCGGCAGAAATTTTATACGAGTGGTGTTGTCACGTGACTGATCACAATGCCAGTCCGGATCGTCGAAGGTATCGAAACGCTACCGTTTTGGAAGGAATGTGGTCTTCCTGTGCGATGCCTGCAAAGGAACGAAATGAGGCGTCATGACATTCATACAGACCCTCGTACAAAAGATTCAGGAGCAATCTCTTGGAATTGGTAGGTGATGACGGTGGAAGATATATTGATGCCAGATGCTGTTTCGAAAGCAATGAGAGAAATCTGCATTGATGATCATATTTTGGTGATGAACCGTTGTTTCATCTCGATCTCACAACATCAGCAGTCGTCGTGGCTGACGCTGGACGAATGTCGGCGGGGTACAAGGTCCTAAGGCAAGCTCATCATATGTGCAAAGCGATGAAGATTGTTGCTCGGGGAAGATGACGGGTCATTGGCATGCACAGATGGGTAGCAACCCAGTCGGTTCCCTTTGGGTAAAGGAATTCTGAACGAAGCCGAGGAGGGACGTGCGTCCGAGATTTTACTAAAAGCGACCGCCTTCTGTTGTTCGTTCAATGCAGAGTTAGCAGAAGATTGGTGATCAGTGAGGTCAAGATTGTTTCGATTTTGAAACCTCGTTCCTTGATATTTTTTTGAATTTTTTTTTCAAATTTGTTTGGAGGGATATCGATAGCTTCAAAAAACTGTTTGTGGTGGTCTCTGGAGCTCTGCACGGAGATTGAAAGCAAACTCGTCAAATGATTTTGTACGTGCATGGATATGAAAACCTGCACACCAATTCCATCAAGTCCGTAAGCACAAAACTACTCTTCGCAAAAGACACAGTGGGATCTTTGACTCTCTCTCTCCTACTACTTCCTTAACGACCCAAATTAATCCCACCTTCTTGCTTCGGCCGATGGGGAGGTTTGACCCAAGTCTTTCACGTGAAGGCTGGCCAAGCCTGACATTCGCCTCGAGCTGGTTTGGATAGGAATTCCTAACTTGTTCAGGATGCTGGGGATAACTCGCCCAATCTACGTGGAAGACACCGTGGGATCTTTACCGTTCATCAACTAATGCGAGCAGACCTGGACGCTTGGCTTAACATCCATTTCCACAAAGCTCATTATCCTGGTGTCGCGTGGATCGTAAATGTCAATAAGGCCAGCAACGTAAGGGTGGTTTCCGATTGGATCAGATTCCCTGGATGATTGAAGTGCACAACTCGGTGTCGTGTTTTCCCCAATGAGCTGATTTGTTGCCTTTGTTTGTGCAGAGGGACGTTCTGCAGGCGTCTGTTGTCACAACAATCTTCTGCCGAGACTTCGGAGGAGCCCGAAGATACTCCTTTTCCACTCCGCAGGTATAGATGGAGAGTGTGGGAGAGTGCCGCTGTGAAAGGTGGACGTTGATAGACAACAGGAATGGAGGGATATTTGCTCTTGATATGTTGGCTGTTTTAGTTTGTGAAAGAAAGAGATTGGGGAGTGGATTGCAATTGATGGACCTGCTGTTGACAGGAACCTTGATGATCGATGTCCATTTGGAATTTTTTATTTTTCTCTCAAATGGTGTGTTGGTAGTGCTCACCTAATTGGGAGTGACATGGTCTCTTTGCATTAATTTATGGATATGCAGAAGGTTCTGCAATTTGTCATTACAATTGGCTGTGTCTCTTGACTTTGCCATCACTCAGCGTGGCTTCCGTAATATTGTCGCGGACCCGGCGTTGCGGGGGAACCACGAGGGAGGGGCTGTCTCGGGTTCCTCTCCGGACTCACCGGGAACCACAGGCCGTTGCACACGAACAACACTAATCGACCGCGAACATCTGTTACTTGACCACGTGACCGAGGGTCCTCCGTCTGAGAACCGTTTACCTAAGAACACGTGACCTCCTTATCGGGGAATCACACCTTCGGTACGTCCATGCATTTTTGTTCGGTTACTTACCGGATCGGGTGCAGTCGAGCGGAGCTGCCAAGTACGTACCAGCTATTTAACAGATTTTTGGGGACCAACGTCCCGGCTAAGCTTGGGTGCGGGCCATGCTAGACCAATGGAGGAAAAGACAAAAACGAGCTGGGATCGTTTCTCACAAGCACATTTATTCAAGCAAGGAGCGAGGAAAGTTATGTGGCACAGTATGGGAATTTATTACAAACTAGTGGCGTGCCCGTACGTGCGTGGCCGTACGTGCCAAAATAAATAAATAAAACTTTCAAACCGCGTGCCAGAAACAACAACCACACAGGCCGTTCCTTCGCTCTCGCGTGGCCGTACGAAAAAAAAAAACTTTCAAACCGCGTGCCAGAAACAACAACCACACAGTCCGTTCCTTCGCTCTCGTAAACGACGACTGGATTGGGGCATTGTGTTTATCTATAAATGCGCATAAGAAAATGAGAAATTATTAGAATACAGTCAGTCATCACTATCCAGAAGTCCGTACGTTGTAACCGATAATGGGGAACGCAGCTGAGGATCTCTTCCCCAACGGCCACGCCTACACAGCAACGTGTCCTGTCATTGGTAACTAAATGGCGCCCTTTCCCCATCGGCCACGCCTACGCAGCAACGTATTCTGTCATTGGTTTGGTAAATAAATGGCCATAACTTGGGAAGCACTTGTCCGATTAATATCAAACCTTGAAAAGGCACATACTCAGGTCCCCAGCAATATACCTGGCAAGTTTCAATTAGATCGGACCAATGGTTGTCAAGAAACAGCGGTCTCTCTCTCTCTCTCTCTCTCTCTGTCTCTGTCTCTGTTCTCTGTCTCTGTCTCTGTCTCTGTCTCTGTCTCTGTCTCTGTCTCTGTCTCTGTCTCTGTCTCTGTCTCTGTCTCTGTCTCTGTCTCTGTCTCTCTCTCTCTATTATCGATAGATGTACAGCAGGGAAAGCAAGGAATTTGTGAGGTGTGGCAAAAGGCAAACAATATTTACAAAAGAAGACACAGGGCAGAGTTATCCCGACTATTCTTGTACAGTCTTAACTTGTGCTACGACAGGTGCCATCACACACATACACGCCATCGCACACGCCATTGCACACACACACACACACACACGCATGCGCACACACAACCCGAGAAAAATTAGAGATAGCCCAGAGATATATAAGCAGTTGAGGGATAACGACTTCTCAATACCTGTGCAACCCAGAACGCTTGGGAAAGGGGAGGAATGTGAAATAGAGGGTGTCTCGGATGTGTGTTTGAGAGGTGCAAGTGTAGCGCAACATGAGGTGTGGTGTGGTGTAAGAGGGAGAATGTGAGGTGCAAGTCAGTTCAGTTCACTCTTCAGTTCACTCTTGGTTTTGCTCTGAAAAGAACAGTTGGTCGGGCTTGCCCTCGTTGATTGCTCTTTTGTGTCCACAGGAGATGAGAGATTGATGGTAGAAAGAGATGCATGAGAGAAAAGATCCGATCGTAAATCGTGTAAGTGTCACTGCGGGATGTATGAGCGACGTTGAAATGGAAGCAGTCCCGGCTCGCAGAAGCAACGCATGACCCCACGTCTGTTCATGCTGACTCGCGGTGCCCCTCGCTCAACGCCGACGCTTGTCCTTGCGCCGCCTGTTTCCCCGGCGAGGTCCGATGTCTGGCGAGCTCTGGCGTCTTCTTGCGCGTTCTGTCCCCTGGCGATTCTGCTCAGCTCTGTCCCCGGCGATATATTCCCCGAAATGAGCCGCGTTCGCTCCTTCTATGAGCCCCGGGTGAGGTGAGGAGCCAAACATCGGATCAAAACAAGCTTCCCTATTGGTCCATGGCGGTTGTAGCTCGCCGATAGGCACGCATAAGAGTTCCGACTTTTACATGGGGCCGTGGACTTTGGGGGCGCTTTCTGGCCCTAAACGTGCACTGGCCTCCATTCAAACGAAAGGTTTTAAGGAGATCCCTGCGCTACCCGTAGGTCCTCAAAACGAGCTCCAGCGCACGTGCACACTTCGAGTTATGTCCCCAAATAACCCGACCTTTGCGTCATCAGCGTCCCTCGAGGCTGCGGTGAGTGTTCGATGAACATGTGGCAGTTGCGGCGGTTGTAGAGTAGTGGTAACACGTGGCATTTGTAGTGAGGTAGGATTGTAATGTGGCGTTGTGGAGAAGATGTTGAAGTTCCTTGAAGCGAAGTTGTGAATAATGGTCGCGTTTGTAACGGAAAATGTAAGCGTGGGTTGTTGCGGAGACTTTTAGTCGTCGTGTGAAGTGGTTGTGGTGAGCGTGGTATAGCATGGTGAGCAGAATGAACGTCTGAGGTGAAATGGCAGTTGTAAATTGGCGCGCAGTTTTGAATGGAAAATGGGCATGCAAACGCGTAGCCGCCGCTCGCTGTGCTGCTCATTTGTACCCTGTTGGTTTCATTTTTATGGGTTTGTGTGTTTCATGTGTAACAAAGGGGGTGGAAGAACGCAAATATCAAAGGTTAAAGAGGTCTAACCGAAGGGGTCCCACGCAAAGCATCTTTCCCATTTACCCACGAGACATACGTAAAGGACTAACGAATACACATACTGTTGAAACAACTGCCTTGGGATTGCTGTATGTTGTGTGCCATTGCCTTGGAGGCGTGCGGTTTTACAGAACCACAGCAATATATCACTCGTATTAAAACTTTTTAAGTACAGAATTCAAGATAGGACAGGACCGCTTGATCCGGATCCATACACTGTCGGATCGGTGCTTCTCAGGCAGGGAGCTGCATCATGAAATATGCCGTCCCTCGCGTCGGCATTAAGCCGGGTGTCCTGTCTGCTAGCTGGTAAACGTTGAAGATGCCACGGTGTCTTTTAACGAAGTCGGAGAGTTATCAAATGACGGCTCGGCTCCCTGAACAAATGACAAATCCCAACACGAGACTCCACGTAGCAAGCAGTCTGGCTTACCCAGGTATTCCGTGACACTGGGTTGCACCACTTGCCATGTGAGTGCGCAGTTGCTGCGACGGGCAGCAGCTGCCCACGCTATAAACAAATCTGCACGCTCAGGTGTTCGCACGTCACGTGCGAACCCGAGATCCATCGATTCGACGGCTCGTTCCATGCGCCTTTTATATGATCGTTCAGCCTCAAATTGTTATCCATAATCTCGGGCTCATAGAGAAGCTTGTACATCTTCACGACGCACGGGACAAGGATGGTAGAATGCTATAACTTGCCTCGGTTTGAATTCCGACCCAGCTATAAACCGTCATCCTGGTGTTTCACCGGTAGGATGATTCATCAATGTGTGTGCCGTTCCTCGGATGGACGTTAAACTGGACGTCCTGTCTGCCGGCATTCGTTGCTGGACGTTAAAAAAAAATCCCATGGCGTCCTTTGCGAAAAATAGGAGAGCCATCGCCTGCACTCTGAACAAATTCCAAATACCGACCTTTGCTGTGGGTAACAAGCGATTTGGTCTTCTTGGACCCTCCTTAACAACAGATTACACTGCTTGCTATCTCGGATTGTGCTTATCTCGGCAGCTGCTCCGACACCAAATACAAACTCACGTGCCCAGCTGTCCGTCCGTCTCGTGCGAACGGACATTCTCGGCTACGAAGGCAACCATTACTATTATTATTATTATTATTATTATATTATTTATTATATATTATTATTTATTATAGTCCACCTAGGAAATATCAGCCCAACTCGTTTCTTCGCGATCCTTCACTCCCCCCCCTTTTTTTGTCCCTTCGTTGAAATCATACTTGCGATCCCGTTAGCTCAGTGTCTGACATGGTGTGCAGGGGAAGCGTGAACCAGTTATTTGCAGACATTTGCTCCTTCCTTATTCTTTTGATGCTTATTCCAGGTGCGAAACTTCATCCGAGTTCTTAATTGTGAAATTCACCTTTTTTCACTCGGATTACAAAGCAGCTCTTGGGTGTGGGGTGGGGGAGGGGGAGGGAGCGGTGGAAAATGTACGCAAACTTTATTTTATCAACTTTGCAAGTTAACGTCTCGGGTGGAAGGATGATGCAATCCTGCTGAGGCGTCTGGAAGTTTCGCTGATTATCACGTTTCCCTATACAGCACTTGTGCATCTCGTTCGTCAGACTCTCAACTCATGTTCTATTATGTACTAAGGGGTTAAGAAGGAATGTTCAATTTATTTTTATCCTGGCGCATGTCTGGCGAGAGATCAGTGATTTTTCAACGGCTCGCCGATCCACTTCCTGTGTTGTATTTCCATATATTTTAGCTGGGGTTGAAGTTGGCCGCGTCTCGTGCCGCTTCCGATCAGGCGGCGATCTCACTTGTGGTTTATAATCTTCCCCTGTAGGCAGAAGGGTATGGTGCGGTTTTGTCCATTGCTCGAACTCACCGTGATGCTGACTGTTGTGCGTTTGCCATGTCACACCGCTCTCCGCTCGGCACCGTGTTGCGTTGCCATTGCAAGACGTGATAATGAAGTTGGTGTTTTAAAGCTCAACTCTGGTTTTACTCGAAATAGTTATTTCGACACTCGGATGTTTTACCCTTTGTTGGTGTGTAGAGTCAATTGAGTTGCCTTTTGTCGGTTATTCGAGGCTGTGTTCACGCAGGTGATCCACCACACCTGCCCAGGGCAATTAAAACGGAAGCTTGGTCGGACGGATGGGTTTCGGGGTTCAATGGAGTGCACTGGTTAAGAGTTATACAAATAGATCGAGATGACCGGACGTTGATGGACTTCGCATGGTCATGTCAATACACCAGCAGATGTGAGCACCATTATTGTACAGATCACCATGGACCATGGATTCATGACCCAAAATTAAGGGGCGGCATGTAAAACGCTCACATGGGTTTTCACATTCGCATTAACACCACTCTTGGAGAACACCGTTTTCTCCCTTAATGGCTCAAGTAGCAACACCACATGGTTATTAAATTTGGAGGAACGTGGAGATGGGATTGGAGAGGGGAGAGGGGAAAGCCCCTGACTTGTAGCGAAAGGATACTATGGTGCTGTAAACATAAATCTCAACTGACAAAGATGTAAAGAAATTAGAACGGCACTTGGTGGAGTGCATACCTCCGCCAGGCTGAACAGTTTACGTTTTGTATCCCACTGATAGGCCGGATCTGCATCCGGACTTTAACCAAAACCGAATTGGCTTGTTCTTGTAACCAACCCAACTAATCCGCCAAGTTTTGTCATAAGTCGTCCACAACTTTTTGAAATATCCTGCGATGTATCGTTTTTGGCCCCATCTCTCGATGATGAAGAATCGCTTGGAAAAATTAAAAAAAAATTGTCGGATCAGGATGTTCACCAAAATCGAATCGATTCGTCCTTGTACCTGTCCACCAAGTTTCCTCCGAACCCATAACCTTTTGAGATATTGTGCTCACAGACAGACAGACCTGAAAACATGATGCACGGCTGTCCACTTTATGTGGCGGAGGTAACAAAAGTAGAAAGTGAAAGGATGAAGTTGCAAAATATGCAACTACGAGCAAGAAAATAAAATACGTGAAAGAAACAAAGGTCGGTAAAGATCGATGTGTTTGCAGCACCTGCATGCCACTTGCTTTTAAAATGAGTCAATAACCACTCACAAGGAAAGGAGAGAGACACAGACAGAGGGGAGACAGAGAGAGACACAGAGAGTCAGACAGAGAGAGAGACACAGAGAGAGACACTTAGAATTAGAATTGCCATTGACCCCGGCCAAAAGATCAGGCGTTCCACGGTCACGTGATACACAGATACCGCATGTTGCTGAAAGTCTGATGTATGGTGCATGAAGGCATCATTCGATCTTGCCCACAGTCCCTTAGATTTGTGTCACTTCATTTATCCTTTTATTGAACTCGAAATTTTATTTCCGAAACATACCTGGCTGAGTCGGTGTATCTCTACAATTAGAATGCTCGTCGGTGAATGTTTTTTATTTTTTGTTTCTTTTTTTTTTGCCTTGAAAACAACCTGCAAACCTAACTTGACAAACCGGCAAGGAAGGTGGTGGAGTTTCGGTGGTTTTGTCAAAGTCCGACCAAAAACAACCCACAGCTCCCTTTCCTTGTAGGTCCCTCCAGACCACGAGAAGCAGTGCCCAGCAGAACCTCAGGAGGGTGCACTTGATTAGAACGCTCAGGCAGCACGATACGGGCAACGCCAGGTGATCCAGCTGTGACCTGCCGTTGTTGATGGGACAGGAACTGCCGTGTGTTCAGGCTGGTTTATGGCAATCGCTGTATAATCCCA
>CM068968.1:73642675-73659980 GCA_035128595.1 Eptatretus atami | reverse complement strand
GGCTTTCCTTGTGCTGCCTTCTAACCGTCGTCAGTTTGTTTGCCACTCTTTGTCTCGTGGAAATGGACTTTAGCTTGTTCTTTTTGTCCTGAGCAATACCTACCTGCTGTCCTCCATGTGTTCCACTCCCATTCTTCTGTCCTTATCATCCCTAAGCTTTCTCTCCTTCATCCTTCACTCCTTTCCCATTTCAATGTTTTGCATAAGAGCCCCTCTCTCCTCTTGTTTTATCCTTTCCTCACCCCTGCCCCCCGTTCTTGTCCTCTAAAACCACGTTTCATAATCCACATTGTTCTCTTGACTTCTTCCTCAAACCCTCATCCGATCTCACATCTGCAAGGGTGGATCAAGGTTGACGTGGACTTCTTGTGGAGTGTCTAAAAACATAATAGTTAGGTGCTGGGATGACACAGTCTACCTTGAGCAAGAAGCGACATCAACAGTGGTCAGAGCATTCCAGGTAAAACCAAGATGGTGACAAATGGTCACATGTGCTGTGTGGAACAGAGGTGTATCGTCGAGCTCAATGTGAAGGAGAACGTCAAACGAACTGAAATTCACTGCAGACCTTCAGCACAATTGCAGATGCACGGTGCGGCGAGTTAAAAAAAAAAATAAAAATCAGCAATTTTGCGAGCGGTCTTGAGTATTGTCACGTGCAACCAACTGCCGTCGCTTGAGCAGACATTTAACGTGTTGAACGACGAATTGTGGAGAACTTGCAGAAGAATTAGATGTCTGTTGCAAGTGTGAAAACATTCATTCATATAATGGCACAAAATTGAATAAGGTGCGTGCAAGTTGGGTAACAGAGGACCTCGTGTGGCCGTTGCAAAAAAAAGAGACTGGAACACTACCAGAGGGAGGGAGGTGATTGATCGGAGAATTTTATGACTTGTGATTAGACCACGTTTCACGCTGCATTGCGTCAAAGAGAAAGGGTGGACACATTCGTCGTCACCAAATTCGAGGTTCGGACTTCACCCTAAAAGCTTGTATGGCAGTTGTGTTTAGACGTCATTATAGTTTAATCGATTTGACGTTTATTGAAGTTGCAAAAACAAACAAACAGAGAATCGGTGGACACTACACCAGTAACTAGTCGTACAATCGAGTGAGACCAGCAGTGGGACCCTGGTGCCATCTCATGGCATAACTTTAGCCATGATAATGATTATCCTTGCAGTGCAAATGTTCCCACCACTACTCTTGTATGGACGGGTGGGAAGTCTAAATCGTCCCTCAAACTGGACCCACACTCGTCACACTGAATGTTTTTTTTTATTTTTTTTTAATCTCCTTTTGATTACTTGAACGTCTCGCTGGCATCGATATTTTTCTCGAACAAAAAGTCCACTTCAACCTTGAACCGCCCACATTTACGTCTTCTCACTTCTTTAATTCGATACTCACCCGGCTTTAAACTAATTTAACGTATTTTGCTTCATCCATGCCTTATTGTTTTCCATGATTGTCCGTCCCTCAATCTACAGGATCGTTCTAATCAGTGCCAAACGATCCTTCTGCACCGTGTTCTCTGTGCTGCCTTATCGTGACCCTCCAACTTATGGGTATGTACAAAGTTGCTTTTGTTCCACTTTTCTTTTACAATGTTGCCAATGTTGCTTTTGTTCCTGTGTTATGGTTGCCAATGATGCCTGACTCAGTGGTGTAATGGTTAGAGTGTCCGCTCTGAGTCTGGGAGGTCGGCGGTTCAAACCCCGGCCGAGTCGTATCAGATACTCTAAAAATGGTACGTGCTGCTTCCGCGCTTGACACCCAGCATTTAAAAATGATACAACACTGACAAACGACCATAGGTTGGCAACCATGGTGCAAGCTTCGATGGGCCTAGTGGCCACACCCCTGTGTTGAAGTTCCTTGCAAAGGAACTCGTCTTATTAGCTCACCTGGAACATAATTCAGGTGAGCTTATGGGATGGCATGTCGTCCGTCCGTCTGTAAACACTTGCAACTTCTCTGAAACTGCCAATGGGATTGTGACTAAACTTGGCTAAAATGATCGTTGGTGTGGTGGAACTCAAGTTTTGTTTTTTTTCATGGCATCCTCCCCCCTCCACCTATAAATTGATCATCATAAGGTTTAAAGGTCCCAAAAGTACTTGAATTTCGATCAAGTTTGGCCGCCATTTTGGCTTACAGGAAAATCTTTAACAATCTTCCTTTTGTCAAACCGCTTAACTGATCAATGTGAAACTTCAACATTGTGATCAACTTCCCATGGGAAATATAGTCCGTTCACAATGACGTCATCAGTCATGTGGTATGGCAGCCACGTTGGATCAAAAGGAAAACCTTTAAAATTCATCTTCTCTAAAGACGTTTAACCGATCAATGTGAAACTTAAAACCTGTGATCGATTACCAATGGAAATGTTTGATCAAAAGAAGCTGATCCAAAACGCAATAGGGCCGTCGGTGAAGTCATAATACAAAAAGTGGTCTGATGATACAGCATGAGATGCTGATCAACCTGTGCTGCAACCACGAGGCACGTGGTCGGCCCATCGGCCTCCACTCATGAGGCTCCTTTGCTGAGAGAATCTGGTGAGCAGGATCAGCATCAGGAAAACGAGCCACATGTCCAGAGAGCAGCAGCTGACACTCACGGACTATGCAGGCAACAAATCTCATTTGAGTCTCTCTCAGCAACTGCATGATGGACACAAAGTCCGACCAGCGATAGACAAGGATTCCCCGAAGAGACCTAGTACCAAAGGAATGAAGTGTCCATCTCAGATCCCTGGTAAGACTCCAAGTCTCACATCCATAGAGCAAGACTGGAAGCACCAAGGACCTGAAGACTCAGACTTTCATCCTCCCGCACAGATACCGGCAGCGCCACACCCCATGATCCAATGAATCCATGACTCCCCAGGCCCGACCGATATGTCTATTGCCCTCTGGCTCACAGCCAGCAGAGACATCAGTATCACTGCCAAGGTAAGTGAATCTCTCCGTGACCTCAACATCCTCACCACAAACAGGTACGACAAGATAGCAGCATCCAAGATATCATTGAAAGCCTGGCTCTTAGTTTTGACACAGGAAACCCATAATCCCAGCAGCTCCGACCCCTCATTGACACCTCGAGGGCCCCAAAAGGATATCCAGAGTCTCCGCAAAGATGACTGCATCATCTGCAAATCAAGTCAGAGATCTTGACATTCCCAACAAGGCACGCAGCTTGATCTCTCAACATCCTCCAGAATCCAGTCCATACAAGTGCTGAAAAGTGTGGGGGCCAGTACACACCCTTGACAAACTCCCGTTCCGACTGGAAATATGTCGGAGATTATATCACCACATCTCACAGCACTCTCAGTACCAGAGTATAGTTCAGACTTCAGATTGATCAGTTTTGGTGGCACCCACGAAGAACAAGAATCCTCAGAGGGCATCCCGATTCACTGAATCGATCGCTTTACAGAGGTCAACATAGGCTGCAAGCAGGCCCTGCCGAAACTCTCGTCTGCGTTCGGTGAGGACCCGAAGAGCAAGGATACGGTCAATAGTTGACCTCTTTGGTGTAAAGCCTGACTGCTTTGGATGCTGGTGCTCAAGTAGATGTTGGCAAACCCCATCAAGAATTTTCCGAGCAAAGACCATCCCGACACTGAGAGCAACGTCCACCCTTGGTGCACGTACAGTTTTACGCCTCAGCTCCCTGAACAGCTCAGCTCTGCCTTTCAGCCTGGCCCATCCGACTGGTCAGTGGTATCCAGTGTCCCTTGAGAGACAAAATTCTTCTTCACCCTATGGTGAGTTCAAATACACCCACCAGCAACATCACGGATGGTGGCCTTGAAGGCACTCCACAACTCTTCAGGATTCCCCAAAGCACCCAGACCCCCCAAATCTCCATTCAGCCTGTTCGCAAACTCCTCAGCTACTCTCTCGTCCTTGAGTTTGCCAACATCTAGCCTAGGCTGGGATGGTACCATTCTCCTGGATTTGAGCTACAAGTTCAGAGTTGCCACAACAAGCTGGTGGTCAGTATTGAGGAACTGAGCACTCCTGTAGACCCTGCTGTTCTGGATTATCCTCCAGCGACCATCAATGAATCTATGGTAAGTCTGCTTTGCCACACCACCAGCATTGGGATACCAAGTCCAGCAATGGGCCTGTGGGCGCTGAAACCATGTACCAGCCACTGGAAGTCCATGACTTCTTTCACAAAGTCAAGGAACTCAGTGCCATTCTGATTTACAGTTCCAGACCCATCGGGACCAACACACATTTCATAACCATCCCTATCAGTTCCAGTGGATGCATTGAAATCCCCAAGACTGAAGAATATCTCGCCTGGGGCACTGATCAACCACAAACTCGAGCGTGGCATGGAATGCGTTCTTCACGGTGAGATCAGTCGCCTCAGTCGGAGCATAAACAGAGACCTGGGAAATGACACCCAAGGAGTGACGAATCCTTCGTCTCATAATACGCTCGTTGACCGGTGTTACCTCAATTATCATTGTACTTAGCTTATTGGACACAGCCACAGCAACTCCTTTGGCATAGTAAGCATCAGAGTGACGAGACCAATAATGGGTGTAACCACCCGCCATGATCTCGTCACAATCTGCTCTCCGAACCTCAGAGAGTGCTGCAATACTGATGTCCAAACGCTTGAGCTCAGATGAGAAAGACAGGTGATCATCCTCTCTTAGAGATAGGACATTCGAGGCACTCACCCGAAGGGACCGCCTCAGGTTATCCCAAGGAGACCGCCGTCTGGTTGATGACACCTCAGCACCACCCCGACACACACCACTGTAATTTGACCCTGGAGATTTACCCCATGTTTTTCCTCCTATCATGAAGGAACGGGGGTCGGTCCCTAAGGCTTTGCTCCAATCCCATCATCCAGTGAGCTGTCCTGTGAAGGGCAGCAGCATAGTAGGTATTCCCACGGAGTGGGTTTTCAGATTTCCTTACATTTGTGGGTTTTGCGGAATGAAGTGTTTTACGGTGGCCGGAGTGCAAATCCTGCTACCAACCTCCTAAAAAGAAAAAGAAAAAGTAACCCACTTGCAAGAGGACATCCGCAGACACAGTTGGACACTAGAAATGGATGGCTGTTGTCTCACAAAGGAGCTCCTCCGTCCTTTGACAGTTTTTTGTTTTTATTCCTGCTGGGTGTCCATATCATACACCCTCCTCACCAAGAAACCTGGTGGGGGAGACTGTTTGGTCGCCGACAACCTGACCATGAAACACGTTAGTGCAGGTTTACATGACACCTGTAACAAGTTACAGAGCTAATCTGGCTTTACCTGACAATAATAATGTTATTGTCAGGTCATCAGAAATAATAATAAAGACCTGACAATCATAATAATAATAATAATAATAATGCTTATCTGAGTTGATGGCAGGGAGTTGCACGATTGTGAACATGTCACTACGACCTGACCTAACATGTATTAATTATAAATCCTTCTGTCACTCCACTTTTTGGCAACCAGCTAGGTGAGATGCAGGACCATTGGTTGTCTTTTTTTCTTTAAAAAAAAAATGTAAATCCCAAAAGCCAAACTCAATTACTGCTCCACAGTTTCCACCACAATAGTTTCCTTGAGTCTGGCACGCAGCTTTCATCAGGATTTTTTTGTGATTAATTTTTCCCTCCTGTGTTTGGTAGGGAGATAAAGGGGGAAGGTGGACGGCAGCGCCATCCGTCCAGCTGTACACCGTCCGCTCGAGATATTGTGGCCGGGTTGGAAGGAGTAGACGTCGGAGCTGACGGGAAGGTAAGTGGGTGGCTTTAAAAATGCAGTGTCCATCAGTTAATAAACTTTGGTTTGCGGTACCTTGCTCTATTGTTTTACCTTTCTTGAACATTCCACGCACTCGGAATGTTTTCTTTATGATTTCCCACTTTTTTGATGGATCTCTCATGATCCATCTTGTTTCACCTCCATGCTGTGAATTCTTGTGTCTGACCGGTCTTGCTCTTGTTTCCAGTCCCTCAAACAACCTGCTGTGTCATCTCCCCACCAGTCCCTAATCATTACTCTTGTTCACCTCCATTCAAAAGTTTTTGTTTGTTAACTTTTCACCCTCATTAACGTAGTGCTTCACTCGTATGTAACCTCCCTTTCACTTTGATACTCCTTTATTAAAAATGGTAACATTTATTTATTTTTCCAACATTAATCATCTTTTTTTTATAAGTTCATTTATTAAGCCTCCCCCTATAGGATAGTGGGAGGCTTTTAGCTGTTGTTGGTTTTGTTTCTGCAATTGGTGCCCCCAATTTGTAATGGTATCTCAGTTTTTTTTAGACCCTGCGGAGTACTAAACCACCATTTAGGTTTTTTAAAATCTTTTTCTTCTTCTTCTTTCTTCTTTTCCAATTGTATCTCGGAGCCAGCTGGCACTTTCGGAATGAAATTTTGCATCAATAATGGGAATACAAAGTATGTGGGGTTGCCATTTTTAAGTTCATGACCAAATTATAGACATTTTCACATTGTTTACCATAACTCGTCAAAGGTTTGTTTGATTGGAGCGAAATTTCCCTTTATACATAGCCAAGAGTAAGGCACACTTACGCAAAATTTACAACATACCCTTCTGGGTTAAAGGTCAATGTGTTATACCCCAAGGAGTTCTAAACCACCATTTTTGGGTATTTTCCCCCCTTCCCTTTTTACCACTCAGCCCAATTGGGCTAAGGGGTATTGTCGTCATAGGCGTTGTCCGGGCGTCTGTCAACTTTGATTTCCGTCAATTTCGAGGAGAACGCCTTGTCCGATTAAATCCATTTTTGCAGTGTGTGTTGGGGCTGGGTAGAGGAAGGTTCCTTTCGATAATCAGTGCGATGCGATATCCAATATGGCGGCTAGGGCAGCATCTTGAATTTGGTTTCCGGACAATAACTTGAGAACGGCTTGACAGATTGATTTTATTTTCATGGGGTGGTTAGAGGAAGGTTCCTTTCGATATACAGCACAACCGATATCCAATATGGCGGCTAGGGCAGCCATGTTGAATTTGGTTTCGGGCAATAACTTGGAGACGGCTTGACTTATTGATTTCATTTTTGTGATATAATGGGGGTTTTAGAGGAAGGTTCCTTTCGATATTCAGCGCAATCCGATATCCAATATGGCGGCTAGAGCAGCCATCTTGAATTTGGTTTCCGGACAATAACTTGAGAACGGCTTCACACATTGATTTTATTCTGGCGAGGTATAATAGGGTTGAGTAGAGAAGGTTCCTTTCCAAAATGGGCATGCTGCGATTTTCACTGTGGCCGCCAGGCAGCCATCTTGAAATTGGTTTCTGTCAATTTTGAGAACGCCTTGTCCGATTAAATCCATTTTTGCTGGGTGTGTTGGGGTTGAGTAGAGGAAGGTTTCTTTCGAAAATGGGCATGCTGCGATTTTCAATATGGCCACATCTTGAAATTGGTTTGCGTCAAGGGGCTGAGGGGTTACGCCCGCTTTGCGGTGCTATTTGTTTTTTCTGTCAACAAAGATTAGTTTGTCTTGCACATTGCTGGTACAGTTCTTTGGTAGCCATCTACCATTGTATGTATGCATGGGGGTGTGTTGTAAAACTCATCTTTTTCTTTTTTTTTTTTAAAACATTAGTAATTCTTTCTGGTTGATTAGTATCCTTGACCGACTTTTCTCGGATTGTGACCTAATTAACAAAAACACATTTTCGATCATAACTTGAAGAATTTTCCTCCGATTTTCATGATGTTGAGTATTTTGGATAGGTTGCACATAGGGACACATTTTCTTTACTTTACACTCTATCCCTAAATAGTGACGGTTGAGATTATGTGGCGGTCCGAACAATACGCGGCCATTATTGGATCTTGGGAGCTGGGAGAGGCTTTTCTGCCTTTCCGGGAGATTGCTTTGTGATCCCAGATATCTCGTTTTTATACTTTCGCAAGCATGAAACAAGTGTTCACGTATAGCTAAACAGTGAAAGGTATTAACATCCTGATTCGACCATCTGTGAGCAGCATCCTTCGATTGCATTGAAAAAGTCCACCTTGTAAAGGGCTCAAAGCACTGAGGTTTCGTTGTGCCAGGTCTGGGTCATAAGTACAGTCCATCCAGTCTTTCTGATGATGTTTGACATCCTGAAGCTCATGGGAGTCGGGTGCTGTCATGGTATTGGAGAACGTCTGCGTGTTAGTGTTACGGCACATTGGCCAAATGTTTGACTTTAGATTCTTTACTGTCTTGATTAATAATGCTTAACCAAGTTTCCAAGATTGTAAATGCAGGGTGGCTGGCACCATCATATGATATGTGTTGCGAATTCGCGCCCGTCGGCGTGCGATCGGCCACGTGACTCGAATCGCGACGCCTCGCCCACGCGAGGACAATTCAGTCGTGACCCTCCGGCTAACGCGGGATCCAGTCACGGGTGGACCTTTCGGCCTCACCACAACCCAGTCCGCATTCTACCGCGCGCGGAATAGGGTGAATCGCCGAAAGTCGATATACCTAAGTACCCGCACGGGTAACTACCGAGGGGTTGTACCTCGCCACAGGCCGACTTCGGACACGATCCGCTTAAGCGGCTCGTTCCGGGCTACGGATAACCGAGCGGTGTTATCGTCGCCCTTGACGGTTCAGATTAATTATCGGCGGGCCGCGCCCACGACGAACCCTTTACGTGAAACAAGATGGAGACCCAACGAAGGAAGGACGCAGCGAAACGGGGGAAGAATTCAACAAGGACGCATTTATTTACACAGACGGACAAAAGCACACGATATAGCAAATATTTATAGCAACAATATAATTAAAGAAATGCACATATATCAAATAAAAGAAGGAACGACAAAAGCAGCGAGGACGCAGAGCTACAACCGAATACGCGACACACGGACCACTTACACAATTCTACTTCACGAGACTGGCGCACACACACACGTTCACACAAAACCAAAAAGAAATGGAAGTCGACTTCCCTTAGGTGTTGAGTCCTCGGCGACCGTCCTCTGCCGTGACTCCCCGCTCGAGCGTGGTCGGCGAGGCCTCTCCGCGCGCCTCGCGCCTGCCCGTACCGGCCTCTCGACGCCTTCTGCCGACACTGAGAGAGCACACGCCGAACCCAGAGAGCCAGAACGCCGAACTCAGAGAAGCGAGCAGAGAAGAAAGAACCTCCAAGCAGAAGAGAATCAACGAAGAAGAGAAGCAGAGCATCGACGACGAGAGAGAGGCAGAAGCATCGACGACGAAGAGAGAGGCAGAACATCGACGACGAAGAGAGAGCAGAAGCAATCGACGACGAGAGAGAGAGCAGAAGCATCGACGACGAAGAGAGAGGCAGAAGCACGACGACGAAGGAGAAGGCAGAAGCATCGACGACGAAGAGAGCGAGGCAGAAGCATCGACGACGAAGAGAGCCCGAAGCCTCAGCCGCCTCCGCCTCTTATACGCCCGGCGCCACGCCCCGTTCTCGCTCCACCTTCCTTCGAGGCGTTCGAGAAGGGGGCTGTCCCTCTCGTTCCCTCCCACCTGCGGCTTGTGGGGGACGAGGCGAAGCCGTTCGACGGCCTTCAACGCGCAAACCGTCGTACGTAGACCGCTGAGGATGGCGTTCGTTGGTGTAGGTAGCGTGGTTGAGATGGGTGCGTGGTTGTGAGGGTGGCGGGGCTGGCGTTGTTAGAGTGGTGGCGTGGTTAGCGTTGTTGTTGTGTGGTTGGCGTTGTTGACGTTGAAGTGTGGTTGGTTCGAAAATAAAGGTAGAACAGAAAAACGCCTAACTCAAAGGATCGCAGCCCGAATGAATCACATTAATTCCTCTATACAACGGGTTTGGAGCTAACTACAACATGTACTTCAGAAATACCTCACCTATGGACCTGGATGGTGTTCGCGAATTTCCACAGCCGTAACAATATGTTTTGATGACCGGGATCCAAACAACAATAATAATAATAATAATAATAATAATAAAAACATCTCTTATAATGCTTCATCTTCCTCTTTCACACATGTGGTACTCTTTACTATATCATAATGCACTACCTTCTACTATTTAAACAGACTGCTCTCAATTCGACCTTTCCTTCATACCTTGCCTAAAAAATGCAACTGTTACAGCGTTTCTTCTCTCCATTCTCTGAATTCGCCTTTATTGCATCCATCAAGAAACGTGTTTAATCGCATCTCTGACCTAAAACTTAAAAAAACCCAGTTTGCTATGAATGTTCGCTTTCCATCAACCATTCTTTTTTTTTCAATTTCAGTGCCAACTCACCCCTCACTCTCAAGCAACCATCACACTCTTTCTCCCTCCAAGCCTCCCTCTCACCTCTCTCAAAAACTCTCCCCTCACTTTTCTCCCACCATTCACCCCCTCACTCATCCTTCTCAAAGTTGCTCCCCCCTCTCATCCACAAAGCTGCCTCCTTCCACTGCCCTCTCACCTCCATCTCTTCACTCCACCTCCTCAAATCCTCAACTGCCTTCTTCCCCTCTCTTGTTCCCCCTCTCCCCAACACCACAGAGCCTTTTCTCCTCCTCATCCGGCTCCCTCCCTCCCCTCCTCCCCTCCCTCTTCATTAACAGTGTGGACCTCAAATATCCAGGGCCTTCGCTCTACCTTTCAGATCTTTCCATACAGGTTGCCACTGACAAACCAGACATAATCTGCCTAACAGAAACTTTCCTCCCCAAGACGTTTCTGACTCCCAAGTATCTCTCCCTGGTTACTCCTCCTCCGGTATGACAGACCTGAGCCTCGTCCTGATGGAGGAGTTGCTCTCTTCATCAAAGACTCTATTCCTCACTCTCCATGCACTGCCCTCACTCCCCCCACACCCAGGAATACCGCTGGCTACGGCTTCCCTCCCACTCCACCTCATGTTTATACCGTCCACCTAACAGTGATGACTCCATCTTCACCTCACTATCCGAAAACATAGACCAACTTCTATCTTCTCATCCAAACTCTCTCTTTCCTCATATGTGGCGACTTCAATTGTCATCATGCCAGTTGGCTAGGTGTGGGTACCTCTCTCACCTGTCATGGCACTTCAGCAAAGCTTTCTGCGACTCATTTGGGACTGACTCAATCGGTCAACTTCCCGACCCGGATCTCAACCAATGGTACTCTATCTCTTCTAGATCTGATTTTAACAAATTTCCCTGACAATATCTGCTGCTCTTCCTCCGCTCCAATCGGTTCTTCTGACAACGTGCTTGTCAAAGTGGACATCTCTCTGGCTATTATCAGAGAACCACCTCACCGCCGTCGAGTCTGGCATTTCACTCAAGCCGACTGGCAGGGTCTCCAAGCAGCCATCAAACTTATAGACTGGTCTCCTATCGTGACTTTCTCCAACATCACCACTCCTGGGAATTCTTTCAAAGAAACTTGCTCTCCCTCATGCACAGATTTATCCCCTCTCGTCTTCAGTGTGTCCTTCCCTTCCTCCCGCCCTTGGTTCATGACGCTTGTGGCGAGGCAGTTGTCCTGAAACAACTTGCCTTTGTCTCATGGAAAGCAAACCCAACTGAGGGTAATCGCAGTTCCTTCCATAAAGCTCGGAACAAGTGTGTATCTACCATCAGGAGAGCCAGAAAACAACATCTTTCTAAGCTCAAGTCTGAACTTTCAAACTCTCTCCCTCCTCAAAATCCTGGTGGCATCGAATCAAATCTGTTTCTGGTGTATTTTCCCCTCCATCCCCTTACCTCAAATGGCTGCACTGCTGATACCGCACCTGAAAAGGCTGAATGCCTAAACTTGGTGTTTGCAACTAAATCTTGTGTACAAAACACATCGCTTTCTCTACCCACCTGACCAGTCGCACCCAACTGTTTCCTGGACTTTGTGTCCTTTTCTCCTGACAAGGTGGAGAGCTTGCTGTCAAACCTCGACTCAGATTCTGCAACCCGCCAGACGGCATCAGCCCACCTGTCCTAAAAACCTGCTCTTTCTGCTATTGCTCACCCTCTCTCTGTTCTATTCACCCTCTCATTTGCTCAAGGTCATCTGCCATCTGCTTGGAAATCAGCAAACATTACTGCACTGCATAAAAAAGGTACAAAAACAGATCCCTGTAACTACAGACCAATCAGCCTTCTCCCAATCATCAGCAAGGTTGTGGAATCCATCATCGCTTCAGACATTAAATCCTTCCTCTTCTCCAATGGCTTGATTCCGATCATCAATTTGGTTTCAGACCAGGTCACTCTACCCTGGATATGTTGCTTCTGTTGTCCCAACAATGGATGGAGGTCCTCAATGCCAGACAGGAAATCCGAGCTGTATCCTGGACATATCACGTGCTTTTGACACGGTCTGGCACCTGCCCTGCTCACCAAACTCCTTTCCTATAGTATCCAAGGCCATCTCCACTCATGGCTCGCAGACTTCCTCTCCTGTCGCAGTCAACGTGTGGCCCTAAATGGAGTTTTTCATCCCTCTTCCTGTCCAGGCTGGAGTTCCTCAAGGTAGCGTTCTGGGCCGTGTTCTTTTTCTGGTTTTCATCAATGATATCTCTGACTCTCTGGAGAATCCTCTATATTCTTGCTGATGACTCACCCTCTGCCGTACCATCGGTCATCCTCAGACGCGGCAAGCAGCAGCTTCTTTGCTCATGCAGATCTGGGTAAAATCACAAACTGGTCCAACACGTGGAACATGTCTTTCAATCCGGACAAATCTCACACTCACTATGTCTCTCCGAAAGGACCATTCAGAAACCCCCCCCCCCATCCACTTTCTCAACAATCCTCTGGAAGAAGTTCTTTCTTTCAAGCTTCTGGTCTCACTATCTGCCATGACCTTTCCTGGGAAAGCCACATTTCAAACCTCGCTCCAAAGCCAGTCGCTGACTGGGAATCCTCCGTCGTGCAAAGTCCTTCCTCGGCCCACCTGAGCTCCTGACCACTTACAAAGCTTTCGTCCACCGCCTGTTGGAGTACTGCTCTCCCCTCTGGGCTGGTGCTCCTGCCTCCCACCTTTCTCGGCTTACGTGTAGAAACCAAGGCATTTCGGATCATTGGCATCTCCCGCAATGAGGCTGAGTCTTTGGGCCTCTCACCGCAGGCTGGTCAGTGGTTTTCTGTCTTCTACCGTCTCCTTCCAGCCTCGCCCCCCTGCTCTCTCTGCGATTTGTCCCCACCACATTTCCGCAGGGCGCTCAAGGTCCGCCAACAACCCCTTCTGGTAAAACTACCAAAATCACGAATCATGCTCACCTTCACTCTTTCATTCCTCTTTTTTTCTCGCCTTTGGAATAAACTCCCTCACTCTATTCAATCCCATTCTTCCCTCCAGGCCTTCAAAACAGCTGTCTCACACCACCTCTTATCATCCCCCATCCAAATCCTCGATCTTTCTACCCCCGATAATCCACCCAAGCCCACCTCCTTCAAATTCCCTGCTTTCCTTCCTGAAAGTCCCTGTAATGTCCATCTTGTATACCCCATGTTTCCCGTCCCATCCCTCTCCCTTCCCCAGATCGTCTAATGTCTCTGTTCCCCACTGTTTTGTCCTTCCCACTCCCGCTCCTCTTGTCTCATGCCCCCCTTGCTGTGCGTTGTGTGTTTTTTTTTTATTACGGTTTTAATTACGACGATAACTCGTGAACCACTGCAGTGATTTAAACCAAAGTTGGCACAAGTATGCACAGTAATACAAAGATGAACTGATTCAATTTTAGGTTAAACGGGTCAAAGGTCACGGGCCCTTTGAAAAATCATCCTGTTGACCATTACTCGAGTTAGAAGAATCTGATGTCTCTCGTTCTTCTCTCTCGTGTGACCTTGTTTTGCCTCTTATTTATTTATTTATTTATTCACAGGATCTAAGGCTCACAGTGGAACTGCCACGCACACACACACACACACATGCACATATCGCACACATGGACAGACAGATGAATGCATGAGACAACACAGGATTATTAGACGAGACAAACACAGCTACTGAGCTTGGGGGAAGTGCCGTCACTTCTCGGGGCACTCTGGGTACCAGCGACGTCACAGCCTACCTCACCGCACTGGGGCATTTATTGAGGAGAAATTTCCTCCTCCACATGGATGCCAACCTACAATTTATCATGTGACCTTTAATTGAGATCAAACATAATGGATGGTTGGCATCAAACACGGGCGCAGGCATCCGTTGACTCGTTCGCGTCAGTTTCTTTATTTTCACAAGGTCATACGTTGAGTTACCCCAATTTCCTTTCCCTAAATTATTCCCTCACCCCAGAAGCTTTTCAACTTGGAAACCCAATGCAGGTGCGTGTCTTTCCCTCAAACGTCATTTAAATGGCTCGATACCGCAATACCATTGCATCTGAAGAAAGTCTCGAGTTCCATCTTCACATCTGAAGGGCTAAGACTTGCAGTCGTGTCACCGTGACATCTTGGAATAACAAGAAAATGATGTGATGACTAGGACTTGGTGTTATGGGTTTGTATGTACCATATATTGGGGCTGGGGGTGGAAAACGGGTGAAGCAGAGATCTACATATTAAGTATTCATGCAAGTACGCGTTCGGACATAATGGATCTACATACATGAACAAAACGAGGTCGCCGCTCAGACCTATAGGAGTGCGCAGAAATTTGTAATTTGTTCAAGGTGCCAGCGATAGCTCACCGATTCTTCGCAAAGGACACCGTGGGATCTTTAATGTCTGCAGACAGGACGCCCAGTTTAACATCCATCTGAGGGACGGTGCACACATTGATGAATCGCCCTGCCTGCGAAACACCAGGGTAGATGTTCACAGCTGGGTTGGGATTCAATCCCAGGCTAGACAGCTTAGGGGTGATTGTGTGTACCGCTCGGTCATCCTGCCAGCCCGAAGGCATACTTTGTAAACTTAATAATGAAGAAAGCTGTTTGTGTTCTGCTGCATCAAGATATTTGTCTCCAACAATCAAGATATTTGTCCTTTTTACATCCTTGCATTAAATGTGTCCTTCAGCTTAAACTTGTTTTCACAAGTTATATAGTAGCTGTTATCGCCCTGCTGACGAAGCTGTGCAGGCGAAAACGTGAAGGCAGGACCTGGTGTTTATCGAAACGTGAAGATCCACATGACCATCACACATTACCCTCATTTGGGTTGTGGATCTTGGTAATACCCTGTGGAGATCTCTCCCACTCCTACCCTCTGGCTACCCAAAACAAAACAAGGATTTAACCCCCAAAATGAAACTGAAATGGTCTTGCTTTCGTTAAAATAACAAAAGCCACACATTTTTTCAGCATACCTTTCTCGAAGGGTTACAATTGGCTAAGCTTTGGCACTATTATTTGGATATTTTTCCCACACACGTGCATAAGGACTCATACAGTTGCTAAATGAGAGTGGGTAGAAGATTGGTATTGGAGCAGTAGGGAACCGGATGACAGATACATTTTGAGACGACACATGATCGTGGGAAGCTCTCTAACTTCTCGGAGGGTAAGAGAAGAGCAGCCGTCTGATAAATGTGCGGAGGTGGTTCCAAGGTCCGGAAATGGCGGAGTTAATGGAGTGGGGGGTGATTGAGCATTTATTACTTGTGCAAGTGTCATTAACAAATGAAATAAATAAATACATACATGAAACAAAAACAACACTGAACTTTTAATAAGGTGGAGTCCTGCCTAAGTATATGGATATGCCTGGTATTGGCTTAATGGTTAGGGTGGTGGGCTTGGGATCCAAGGATCCTGAGTTCAAATCCCACTTAGCTGTTGAATTAATACCAGGTGGGGTTGACTCTGCCTGTCAACCTTCCGAGGTCAGCAAAATGAGTGCCAGCTTGCTGGTATACTGTGTCGGAGTGGAGACCCAATAGCCAAGTAGACTGCTTCGGCAGCACCTACGCTCTGCACAGAGTATGGTCCCAATGTATGGATTGAAGTATATGGATCACATTAGATCTGAGAATGAAGATCTATGCAAAAGTATATCTGTGTGCCGACTGCACACACGTTCAATGACGTATAGACAGATACAATGGCCTCTGCCGTCGCTTCAGGAATGGGCAAGGTGAACAAAATCCCAATTATTCCTCTCTCGCTTGATGTAAAGAGCTCCATTATCTCCCTGCATCTTTCAGATCGATATACAGGACCTATAAGTAAAGAGGAATGGAATGAATCAACGAAGTCTCTTGTTATTAGCCCTTCCCCCCCAGCAGTGGGAGACGATGTTTTGTAATCACTACTGTGTCTGTCTGTCTGTGTCAAGACCATAACATTTTTACCATTCGAGCTTTTGTCTCACCAAACCTTTATTTTCAACAAACCAACAAACAAACCTGTCTCAACGAACCTTTTATTTTGAGAATTATGGAGAAAATAATTAAAAGTGTGTAAGGGCAAAGTTGTAACTATAAATAGTCCTTATTAAGCATGGCAACTGCAAAAATAAATTTTCACCTTGGAGACAAGTTCTGGGAATGTGGCTGCTTGGGGGAAAGTTGATTACACGGAGGCCCCCCTCCCTGTAAACTGTTTATTTCTCGGCAGGGAAAAAGATCAAAAGTGTTCAGGGCTTCTGCTGTAACTTCTCGTTTTGATAATGTTAAAGTTTGAATAAGAAACTTATTACAAACTACACATGACTGCATACATTCTCCTTCCCTCCTCTCTTTCTCTCTCTCTCTCTCTCTCTCTCTCTCTCATTCTCTCTCTCTCTCTCTCTCTCTCTCTCTCTCTCTCTCTCTTCTCTCTCTCTCTCTCTCTCTCTCTCCCTCCTCCACTCTTCCTCCCCCCCACCTCACTCCCCACCCCTTCCACTATTCCTTCCCCACTCCCCCACCCCTTCCACTCTTCTGCCCCCTACTCTCACCTCACTGGCTGGTCCTCCACTCTCACCTCACCTCACCCCTCCTCCTCTCTCACATTCCCTCCACTTGGAAAGAGAGATGAATCTTTTTGACTCGTATCAAATTGAGCCCACCCGTAATGCCCACCTCTTAGGATTAGGTAACGGTAACCGATAATAATGATAATGGTTATATAATGATAGCGCATCAAGCACAAGATGCCCCATTTTATCAATCGCTTCCATGTTTCTTTATTTACCATGAGCAAATACAACCAGTTACCAGTTGCTTCGTTGATGGGAATATTAAGGATGGGACAGGAGACAGAGACACAGAACGAGACCCCGTCCATCCACAAATATTTGCAACTTCTTATCTGAAACTATACATACGATTTCGATGAAACTTTACCACAACATTCATCACTGCGTATTTACCAAAGTTTGTTCACGGCATTAAAAAAAATTGCGGTCTGAAGGGGTCTGTGGAGAGAGTTTACGGGGGGGTTCCCC
>CM068968.1:73625219-73642299 GCA_035128595.1 Eptatretus atami | reverse complement strand
GATGACAGGCAGAGTCAACCCCACCTGGTATTGATTCACAGCAGAGTGGGATATGAACTCAGGATCCCAGCAATGCAAGCCCACCACCCTAACCATTAAGCCAACACCAGGTATAAACTTGGCTACAACCTTCATCATTCATGATGTACCAAAGATTGTTCATGACATAAAAAATTGGGGTCTGAGGGGGGGTCTACGGGGGGGGGGGGTTGCCCCAAAAATATGTATTTGCTTTCTACTTTGAATGGTTCCCTACCAATGGTTCCCTGGTTATCTAATCCAGCCGCTACCAGGTGAGCGCCCAGGGGTGTTGCCCCTTTATTTTTTAGCAGTCAGCATTGCTGATAAGTTTAATTCCGGAGTTTACATTTTGAAGTTCAGCTGAGGTTCAGAGATTCTGGAGATTATGGCATGTGCGGAAATGAAATAAAGCCACGAATGCTGGCGTCTCCGGCTGTTTGTAAGCATTGCAATGTATCCATCCAGGCGCTGGGTTTGATGATCAGGCATTCGATGATGTAAGTGAAGAAAGTGGAAAAAAAACAAAAAACCATTGCGGCCTGTTTCAGTCAAGGCGTTGTCAAGCAGGCCAAAAAAAAAAATGCCGACTTAATACCCCATCGAGGGAGAGCGAGGTGTCTGAGGATACGCATGATAAAGGAGGTAATTAAATAAGGCCGTTAATTATGTTCAAAAGGGGTGTTTTAATTGACCCAAACACCCAATTTTCATTCATGCACTCCCTCGGAGTTCCGTTGGTAGGCATGCAAAGTTTTGGCCCGCTAGGTTTAATGGTTTTAGAGTTATGGAGGAGATACACTGACTGACACACACTAACATTTATCATTACAGATTGAGCTTCAGTGTGTCTGTCCAGGCAATAACTTCTTTTCCAATTCAGCTTTTGTCATCAAATCTTCAACAAACCTTTATTTTGAGAATGTGGAGAACACCAATGAACAAAGTATATATATATATATATTTTTTTTTCTTAAGCTGTTGTTTCAGTCAAGTTCATTTCGAGTGCTGCACTGTGCAAAGCAGATGCGGACAGGCTTTCTGTCCGCATTTTGGGATGCTTTCTAGTTTACCGCATTCATTTAATTAATTAATTAAACAAACCAGTAAAATTGACAGATCGGGATTTCTTGCCACTTTATTTTGGAGTTGATATATTCTGTCGTATGACTTCCACTGCATTTCCTTTTTCTCATTTTGGAACCCCGTCCCTCGTGCACAGACTGTTTCTTACGCCCAGCTCCTGTCTCCAGCCTACCTGCCGCCATGCTCGATGCAAACGGGCCCTCGTACACTCCAACGTCTCGCAACGCTCGACATGGGAACCAGGGTGAACCCTCCACTGACAGAAACGGGTTGGTAATTTTTGGGAGAAAGTGTGGGAAAGGCACAAAGAATAGGCGTGTTGAGTGTGACTGTTGGATCATGTGAGGGGCATTGAACAGTTGTGGGATCAAGGTATCCATTGGCATCCAAGAGCCACAGTTTATTGCTTTTTTTAAAAACTTGCTTGGATGTGTGTTTTATTTATTCCATTGATTGAAATAATCTGACAAGCCTGGTGTTGGCTTAATGGTTAAGGTGGCTGCCTTAAGATCTTTGCGTCTTGAGTTTGAGCCCCCGTCGTGCTGTTAAATCACACCAGGTGGGTTGACTTGACCTGTCTTACTTTCAAAGTCGGCAAAATGAGTACCAGCTTACTGGAAACGAGGGGGAGGGCTGTATCGGCGACACAGTCACGCTCCTGGCAATGATGCAACCAGCAGCCACGTGCTGCATACAAAATAATAACAATATTTTAACATTGCTTGTTGTTTGAGAGTATATTTGGGAAATTTGCTGTATTGTACAATCGTTGATCTTACCGAAATTTAGCATCAAGGTGTCTTCAAATTGTTATACAAGTAAGGTGTTTACTCCTCTCCTCCATCGATCATCTTCATCATCTACCATGCCCGATGCAGAGCGTTGGTGCTGCCGAAGCAGTTACTCGGCTACATTCCTGGTCGGGTCACCAACTCCGACTCAGGATGTCAGGGCAGGAACTTGTAAAAAAAAAATTTTTTCACGGTGCCAGCGATAACTTGCTTACTCCTATCGAAGGACACCGTTTGTCCACCAACTAATGCCAGTGGACGGGACGCCCGTTTAACGTCCATCCGAGGGATGGCACACACATTGATAAATCACCCTGCCTGTGAAACACCAGGAAGACTGTTCATAGCGTGTTCGGGATTCCAACCCAGGCTAGACGGTTTACAGGTGAGTGTGCGTACCCCTTGGGCCTAGGCCATTCTGCCAGCCCCACTCCAAATTAAAATCATAAACACTGGGTGGACGTGTTTAGCAAAGGTGTAGCCTGATGGGCAGCTGACGTTTGGCACGGACGCGAGTTGCTTGAAAATGACGAGGCCCTGATGGCTGGTGGATGTGACCAACCCACAAACTCTTGACCAGGTTGAGGCTTATATCCTTGAGTATCTCTGTGCTAAGCTTGTCAAACTATCTCGAGGCAGTATTTTTCTCCATTGTACACAAATATTTGGGCTTGTTCAACGTCTCAGCAAGGTGGATCACTTGAAACCCCAGCACTGACCATCGACAGTGCAATGGCTGTCATCTAAATGTGGGCTTCTCAATCTGTTCAATGTGGACCTACTCAAACCTATCGCTCTTATGGTAACTGGTGATGAAATGTGCCATCACCATTTGTTGCCTGAAACAAAATTGGGAAAACATTCAATGGAAGCACAACAGATGACTGCCTCCCTGGCAAGATCACGGGCATGATTTTCTGGGATGCCAAGGGAATCGTGCTGGTGACTATATGCCTCACAAAACTACAATTACAGGGTAATATGACCGTATTCCTGCAAATATTATGGCACGTCATCAAGGACAAATGCTGAAGGATGTTGACCAAAGCTGTGCTCTTTATGGACAACGCACCTGTGCACAACACCCATCTTGCAATAACTGCAGCTGGATCACCCTCCGTACATCCTGGACCTGGCCACCAGCGACGACACGATTTTTGGCACTTCAAGTCCCACCTGCGTGGCTGCTGTTTCAGACAAAAAAAACTGAATTAAGTAATTAAGACATGACTGGAAGAGTAACCTGGAAACCTTTTCTTTTACTGGCACACACAGCTTGAAGGACAAATGGAGTGAGTATCTTGAAGTCTCGGGACACAATATTGAATAATATAAAATTTAGTAACTTGGACGAGTTTCAGTATCTCGTTGATAGAACATTTTGAACCTCCCTCATGTTCTTATGTGGAACATTTCTTAAATTATTATCTTGAGAAAGACAAGGTTGTCCTTGAGAGAGACCGAAGACGCAGAGTTGCCACGTCAGTTTCTGGGATTGCACCCACGCCCCTACATCATCCCCCCTCCCCCCGGATATCCGGCCAACAATGGACTTTTCCACCTACTTATTGAGACGTCATAATTTTAGGGTACTCCGTAAAGTACCCTTAGGGGGGTGTGGGGGTTTCCCTCATTTATTTTTTTAATCTTTTTTAAAACTTCCACTTGCTAGGTTGAAGTTTAATTTTTTTTTTATTATGCCTCCACACCAAGGGGCGGAGGCATTATGTTTCCGGGTTGTCCGTCGTCCGTCGTCGTCCGGATTTTCGTTTACGCGATAACTCAAGAAGCAAATTGGAGAATTTCATCAAACTTGGTAAAAAGGTAAAGAAACGGGGAATTAAGTGATTAGATTTTGGCCAGATGTGATAAAGGTCAAGGGTCAAAGGTCAAGGTCAAACTCTGAAATTTTACTGTTTACGCCCTAACTCAAATATTGGACAGAATTTCATCAAACTTGGTACAAAAGGTAAAGTTAGACAGGCAATTAACTGATTAGATTTTGGGCCAGATATGATAAAGGTCAAGGGTCAAATATGTCAATCTCAAGTGTTTGCGCAGGAGAGCGGAGGCTCACCCATCGACTTCGCGCAGTCAAATTACTCTAGTTTATTATTATTTTATTATTATTTCATGAACGGAGCAGCGAGCTAATCGACAAACAAAGTTGCATGTGTGATGATAAATGTTCAATAACTTGTTGATGTCACTGGACAAGCTTGGTCTATCAATATTTTGATGGATGACATCGATAGAATGTTCATTGAGATATGCTAATTGCCATGGAAGCAATGAGAAGCTGAGGTTTCTGCTGTTGACCCTTGTTGGAGTGAAAAGATTATTGGAATCTCCCAAGATGATGGAGTTTATGGGCGTATCACTTTCCCACGCAAACAGGTCGGTGGTCGCTGTCTTCTCCTGCCTCTTTTCTGGTCTTGCACCCCTGCTCTCTCGGTGTTTCCCCCAACCCTCGGGTTTCTGCATGGCTCACACGGTCCACTATCAACCCCCTTCTGGTGAAACTACCTAAATCCAGGATCACTGCTCCACTGCTTACCTCTGCTCATTCGTTCCACTTTTCCCACCTCTTTTTATTTTCTATTTTTATTCCCCCCCCCCCCACCCCCCCACCTGCCTTCCACATTCTATTCAATCTCATTCTTCCCTCCAGCTCTTCAAGACAGCTGTTCACCACCATCTCACATCGTCCCCAATCCAAAACCATGATCTTTTGTACCCCATCAACCCTCACACCACTCCCCCCTCCTCATGCCCACCTCCTTCCTAATTTCCAAATTTTCCTTCCTAGAGTTTGCATCTGTATTCATCTTGTCCGTCCCATGTTCCTCCTCTACCCTTCATTTCTCGCCACATCCCTTATTCGTCCAAGTCCCCTCTTTTATCCTCCAACCCTGCTGTTGGTGCCACCCCATCCCCCGTCTACTGTTCCTTTTGTTCTGTTGCCTCCTTATCCATTCGGTGTTCTGGCTTTTCCACGAGTCTCAACTTTATATACAAAAAATATAGAAAAAAAAACCAAGAGGAGATGGGATGCGGGCGAGGGTCGATTATCAGATGGGAGTGAGTTCGAGTGTGTGTGTGTGTGTGTGTGTGTGTGTGTGTGTGTGTGTGTGTGTGTGTGTCAGAGTTGGGGTGGTCAAAGAGCACCTGGGGTGAGAATGACTGATTGAGAAGGAGGGTCAAGATTTATGGGTTAAAAGTCGAGGGGATTGGAGCTGCTTACCTCGATCAACGTCCTTCGTTCTTGTGCAGCGCCGCAAATCAACACTGGCCTTCATGAACAAGACTAGTTCTTCCTTCTACCAATCTATTAGTTTATTCTGAAATGATTATATCACATCCTTTAACCTGTCTTGCTAACAGAACTCGGTCATAAGGTGTTTGTTTTCCTATATCGTACAAACATTTTACAGTTTCTCCACCTTCAGGTGTTGTTGTCGGACGTCTTACAGGTGCAGGGTTGCTGGAGGGTCTGGAACCCGGAGAATACGACCCTACCCTCCTCGATAACCCCCAGTGGTTGAGCGGTCGTCATAAGCGTGTTCTGCTGTTCCCGTCATATATGGTACTTATACGGCACCGGTGGTTACTTGTCACGCGTTTGCGATGTGTGGAACGGCTGGACGTGTGCACCTGTCCACAGTGCCTTAAGTGTTTAACTTTACAGACCACGGTGGTCGAATACGTCCGCCCAGCTGACTTGAAGAAGGGTATGAATGAGACTTTCCGAGAAAAGTTCCCTCACATTCACCTGACGCTCAGCAAGATCCGCAGGTACAATACACCTGGAATGGCAGTTAAAGGTAAAATTGTTTTTCTCTCCAGGTTGATGGAAAAAAAAAACTTGGTGGGGGGAGGACAATCACCCCACCACACCTTTTCACCACCAACACACCTTTTCAACCAATCATTCTGTAATCAAATATGTTGTTGGGGAAAAAAAGTTGGGTTCAACATTATTTTGGGAGACTCAAAGGAGAGCATGTCGCCACGGCAACTAGGTTAACCCGTTTGGCATTCCCTTATGAGCACACAACCTCGTGATGATGGAAATCCCATGAACCATTTGGAGTGTCATTTATCTTCTGATGTTCTTGCAATTTGTGTAAGGGTTGTTTCTTCTGCTGCTTCTTTTTCTTTTTCCTCTTCTTCTGCAGGTAGCATCATTAGCTGAGGGTTTTGCCTCATTAGCGATGAACATTTTTTGTTTCTAAGGATTAACATTTGCTTTTTAGCTCTGGATATCAGTACAAGTCAAAGTGAGGATCTGCATGCCATTGAAAGAAGTGAATAGTTTTCATCCTGTGAAAGAAACCTTCCTCATACCTTTTATACCCCCGCCCACCCCCCACCTTCCCTTTGTTGATCACAATTTGATTCTTACAGCTTGAAACGTGACATGCGGAGGGTCGCCTTGGATGATTGCGGTTTGGAAGAGGCCGCTTTGGCTGCGTCATACGTCCACTTCGAGAAGCTCGTACTGCAGGCTCGCCTGGAGAAGTCCAACCGCAAGCTGGTGGCCGGGGTTTGCCTCCTCCTGGCAGCCAAAACCATGTGCGATCTTCGCCGCACAGAAGTCAAAAATCTGATCGACGTGAGTGAACATCGATCGGTAATTTGGCCTTCCGGTGATGGAAGAAGCGTGACAGTTTCATGATCCTCCTTTGTAAGTGTAATCATTTTTCTTGGGGGAAACATCCCTGCAACACATCTTGAATGTGAAGCGATCTTCTTTAAGTTACATCATTTTGAATCGACCACTGGTGAAATGGCATGCTGCGGAGAGAGAGAGAGACACGGAGACTTTGTCTCTGGGTTGGCTGCTCTGGGTTCGATTCCTCACCTATCCTATGAACTTTAAGTGGTCATTCACAGGAAAAGAGTTGCATCACAGTGTGCCATCCCTGGATGGACCATAAGCTCTGCGAGCATTTGTTAGTGGATTTTAAAGATCCCACAGTGTTTTTCGATGAAGAGTAGGCGAGTCGTCGCTGACACTGAACAAATTCCAAATTCCTGCTCCATCTGTCTAATGGGGAGGGCAATAGCAAACCACCCAGCATAACCCGTGCCAGGAAACTGTCTCGGCACTACCGACGCTCAGCCTGTCAGCAGGGTGCACCAAAAATAAATGGATGACGAATCGAGAAACTGCTTAGAAAACCGTGATGTTTGCAAATTCAAGCTCGACGCCATATTACATCGTTTTGTGAAGTCGATTGCGATGAGCGTCTTGTGTGGAAGAAATCTAACTGTTACCTCGCAGCGGCTTGGTAGTTGGGTGTATGAACCGTCACTGCTTTAACTCACCGGTGGCTGTTTGGAGTGGGGTTAAGACTAATCGTCTCCTATAGGTGACGAAAAGTAAATGGAAAACGCCACTCTTCCATCGCTTATAGTTGCATGAGTCTCTGGCTATTAGTGTAGTGGACTACCTGGAGCCCCCTGCGTTTCACCTGTGGGATCACTTGTGCATTACTTGCAAATCTTTCAGCTTGGCTTCTTGCTGCTGATGCTTTTGAGCTCAACCTTCACCTGAGACAGTACAGATGTAGTTCACCTTCAAAATGAAAGATGGAACTAGACAAATGTCAAAACAAAACGAGATAAACCAATGAGAGGAATCAAAACAACTCGGAACTGCCAGATATCCATGTTCATCTTGTGCGTCCAAAGAAATGGCTCGACCATGATCCACGGGTAGGATATGTTCTACCATCCACAGGTAACCAAGTAGGATATGTTCAATACGCTTTGAGAGCCCGATATAGCGAGCGGATTTCCATCAGGATTTATATAGTGTCGTGTCAAAAGTAACAGGTTGTGTTTTTTGTTTTGGTACATGAAGTTGAATCTCATGGAAGAGCTAGAATGAAGACCATAATACGAGAAAAGAAAAAAAGAAAAAACATGGTGGAAAGGAGACAAACAGGATACTTGGAGGGAAGAATGTATGCCTGGTGTTGGCTTAATGGTTCGGGTGGTGGGCTTGGGATCCTTGGATCCTGAGTTCAAATCCCACTCAGCTGTTGAATTAATACCAGGTGGGGTTGACTCTGCCTGTCATCCTTCCGATGTCGGCAAAATGAGTGCCAGCATGCTGGTATACTGTGTCGGAGTGGCGATCCGTCCAGGATTGTACCAGATAGCCAAGGAGACTGCTTAGGCAGCACCAACGCTCTGCACAGTGTGGTCCCGATGGATGGATGGATGGATGGATGGAGGGAAGAATGGGTGAGGGGAGCTGGAGGAGGACACACGTGGTGGGTAAGCTAGATCCAAGCTCACATACAGCAAAAACGAATGGAAAACAAGGAATAGAACAAAAATAACAAGAAGGGCACTCTGACATCGCAACGTCGCCAGATATGCCTCCGCCCACATTATCACATCATTATACATACTTATACTAAGTTTGATTTAAATCCCTGAACCCAGATTCAAAATCTAATAAATAACATTCATCGGATGTCTGTCTGTTCACATTTTTTTTGCAAAGACCGCTAGGCGCGACAACCACCAAATTTGGCGCACACAGATCAATTCCTTCCTGGGGGTTGTCCTAAGTGTATTTTCATCCACAACCTGAGCCTTTAAAGACCTGAAGAACCATCAGACGTTTTTTGTTTTTTTTTTTTACATGCTTGGGAGATAAGACCCCTTAAGACCTCGAAGACCCAAAGACCCATAAGACCCTTAAGACCATTGAATTCCCGAACACAATTAAGACACTTTAATACCCCAAAGACCCCTTGGACCCCAAAGACAGTTAAGATCCCAAGATTCTTGAAGACCCTAGACCCCCACAGAGCCGGAAGACTCAAGACTTTGAAGACCCTTAAGAACTGTAAGACCCTTGAAGACCCTTTTACCACTGGTGTTCTGGCTCTTCTGCCCTCTACACAGTTCCCACACCCCATCAGTTCTCCTGTCCCCAATCTGCCTGCCCCATTCTCAGCCCTGCTGGTTCTCCTGCTCTCTCACTTCTCAGTACCCCCCACCCCAACTACCCCCCCCCAACTACCTCCACCCACGCCCGAGCAACGCCGGGTAACCCTGCTTGTATTAAATAATTCTGGCTTCCAAACCATGCATCCGATCAGGTTGAAATTTAAAACATATATTCCACATCACAACTACATCATAATGTGACGTTTCATGTCGATTGATAAAGTTGTTCAAGAGAGAATGTTAAAAGATTTTCGTCCAATCCAATATGGCTGCCAGACAATGTGACCTATTAATTATTCGTGAACACCCGAGTATCCCCACGGCTTGGGGAACGTGGGTGAAGTTTCTCCTCGATCTGTCAAGCTGTTATCGAGAAATAAGATTTTTAAAGGTTTATTCTTCAAAAAAAAGTAGCTGCCAAACCATGTGACCTATGACATCATAGTGTGGAGAACTTTTTGTTCCTCATGGATCGATGATCATGCCTGTAAGTTTCGCCTCGATCTGTTCAGCCAAAAACTTTTTTTTTTTCAGTTTTTATGTTAAAAACAATTGCTGCCAAACCATGTGACGAATGATGTCATCAACTCCCCCCCCCGCCATACAATTTAGCTCGAGATGACCATTCAAAATTTTCATACTGATTGGATAGAGTTCGAGTATGCAATTTTGACCCTAACGAAGCTACCTTTGACATCATCAAAAAAAATCAGATTTGTTTCCCATTGGAGTACACTTCACAGTGTAAGTTTCAATTTTTTTCATGGAGGGTTTTGGAGATACAGAGTGTCCAAAGTATTTTTTTTTCCTTTTTTCCAAAAGCATGCCACACCACGTGATCTATGACATCATAATTGTCATCAAAACATTCGACAAGAGTAGTCCGCGCGCGATGGTGAAAATTTTGTGTCAATCGGTTAAGCGGTTGCAGAAAAATAAGCATGGATGAGAGCGTACAGATGAACGGACGACCTGAAAACATAATGCCAACGGCGACTTCATCAGCGGAGGCATAAAAAGAGGGAAAGGGGAGAAAACACAATAACCTGGAAAAGAAGGTGTGCTTCAGAAGGGTTAATGAGGGTGGAAGAGATCATGGGTATGGATAGGGGATGACCTGAGGTGATGGTGAACAGCCCTCGAGAAGCCCGGAGGGAAGAACAATGAGCAGATACTCTCGGTCCCCTACCTTTTCTCACACACACACACACACACACACACACACACACACACACACACACACACACACACAACACACACACACACACACACACAACACGCGTGCGCTGAAACAAGGCAAGAAGAGCCTCACAAATATTGTAGACAAGCCAAATTACCGAGTTTGTTGCCATGGCAATTCAGAATTCAGCCAATCACCACCATTATCTTATCAGGTTGAGCTAATGTTATGAGGAATAGATGTCTGCAACATGAAAGCTGAACGTTCAACAGTTTTTGAAATATTACGTACACAAAAGTACATGGACAGATGGTCGGTCGGTCGGAGCACATTTTAATCCCCCCTACCCATCTCCGACCTTGTCGGCAGGGTGGGGGACAATGAGAGTGTAGAGAATTTGGAAGTTGATTCCACGGATGGGGATAAAAAGAGAAACGAATGAGTGGAGGTGAGCAGTGATCCTGGATTTTGGGAGTTTCACCAGAATGGGGTTACTGATAGATGGCATGCACCCTGCAGAAACCTTTGGAGGGGTGAGGAAAGGACAGAAGGTTGCAAGACCGGAAACAAGGTAGACCACCAACCTCTTTACGCTGGGGAAACAACAGGCCCAAGTAATTCATCGTCACCGAGGAAGTGTTCAGATTATTGTCTTTGCTCGAGAATCTTATGGAAAACCCTCACAATTATCCTTTATATTATTGTGGTCAGAGTAGTAAAAGATGAAAGAGTTTTTATTTATTTATTTGTTTTGTTTTGCTGCGAATGTGTTCTTTATTTTGAATGCATCACATGTTTTTCCTTCCACCAGAAGCTGGAGGAGCGATTCCGTGTGAACCGCAGGGAACTTATCGCGTTCGAGTTCCCAGTTCTCGTGGCCCTACAGTTTGGGTTGCATCTCCCAGACAATCAGGTGTTGCCACATTACCATCGCCTTACCTGCTGAAACCCGCTCCTGGCTCGTCACCACTCCAGGATCCAAGCATCCAGGTTTTCGCTCCACCATCTCGGACGTCGTTACTTTTTGAGCCGGGGTCCCGATGAGCCCTTTGCAATGCACCTTAGCCTTGATTTCACCACGAGAAAATGTTTCGGTGGATACTTGCATACCCAGAATGTCCTCACGCGTTGCTGGATTTTTATTTTTTGACTTTTTTTTTTATTGCACTTCAAAACATTTGCTTGCATCACGCTGCACGACGCCGAGTCTACGTGCTCCGAGAAGCTCCAACATACGCGTATGATGACGGTCGCTTTCTGACTGCTCCGATTTCATGGTAGGCATTTTGTGTTAGAATGTTTGCAATTTCGTGCCATTGAGCTGGTCTTGATATCCATGGCATCTGCAGACTTGTCTGTGTCTGTGTCTCAAATTACTTTGTTTTTTTGTTGTTGTTAAGTGCTTCATCATGCTGAAGAGTGCAATAATAATAGATTTTAAATGATTGGTTATTTTGCTTTGTCGCTATTTAAGGACCTCTCCTCATGTGGGTAGTTGTCTGGAATACCTGCCTAGAATTCTGTGTTCTTTCTTCATCCCCTCTAACTTAAAATCAGCAAAAGATTGTGAACAGGTGAATATAAATAAATATATATATACCTTGCAATAGTTGAGCAAACTCAATGGTGGCAGTTCTCGTCGCAAGTTCGATAACTTTGTGGGTCGCACTAAAGTCATATATAGAAAACATTTGAAATACATCTCACACATGTATGTTTTTCCGTTGATGTGAATATTCTTGAAAGAAAGACAAACAAACTTGATTTGGTTTCCTATGCACGCCTCCTGTCATTGCAAAGAAATCTACTTATTACGTACGCAATTTGTGGAATCAACGGGACGTTCATTGAGGTGTGCTGACTGCCGTGGAAAGCAGGGAGAAGCTGATGTTTCAAGCGTTAACCCTTCGTCAGAACAAAAAAGGATGAGTGGTTGCTTTGGAAATGTAGAAGCGTTTTTGCGGGAGGAGGAAAAAGGATCAAAATAAATTACTACAAAGTGCATGGAGCCGAGGCACTTGAGTGTGGTTCAACTATTCCCCTTGTGTAACTTCGGGCACGGATTAGCAATTCGTTCGAGGTGCTGCTGGAAATTACCCGTTCTTCCAAGACGACGCAGGATCTTTAACGTCCCCAACAATCAATGCTAGTCGACTTAAATCCAGCTTAATGACCCACTTGCTTGACCATACACTCATTGACTTAACGCCCTGCCTGCAACTCACCAATAATGTGACAGAATGAAACACGAGGAGCTAATAAAAATTTGTGATGGTTAAAACCAAAGATTGTTGTAACTATACTCGTACCAAAAGGCAGTAGTGAGGAGAGAAGATCAATGAAGTGATTGGATGGTAATTCGAAGAGGAGTCGGAAAGAAAGTGTTTTCTCACCCAGATTGTTTGGCTTGCATGAAGATATTGTGACGAACGTCATCTCCGGATAACTCCGAGAGGACGGTGCATCTTAAAAGACCACGAGAGCCAGTCGCCTCCAGAACTTCCCGCAGGATCCCAACGCCACAGTCTGTTGCCATACATGAAGTTCGAGCACAAGTGAGTGTCTGCCGGCAGTCACACAACAGATCTTAGTTGGGCTGAGCGTAACCTATTGTTGTGCAACTGCTTCGAGCTATCTGCAGCAATTAAATTTGGCCAACACCGACAGCTGCCTTACATCACCATCAAAATGACAGAATACATCAAAACACAATCTCTTCTGACAAGGAGTCGACTGACACAAATGGGGCAAATTCACAGTTATAATATATAATATATATATATATATATATATATATATATATATATATATATATATGCGGGAGATTTACAAAAAATATTTACAGCTAAGTATACATTCCCCTTATCCCCTAATCAACACCTTGCCCTCGGATCATTATTCAGTCACTCAGTAACTTTACGTTAAAGAGCAGGTTTTGGTCGCTGATGACTGCGCGTGATTCGAAGGTTGTAATCACATTAATAACGTTGGCCAATTATTTTCTTCATTTGAAACTCAAAATATGCTAAAATTAACTTTAAGTCAAAACTTTTGTCAGTGATGAAAAACAGACCGGAATTTACGAAGATGCTATGACGTCACGTTCTCCGAAAACTTCTGAACATTCGGAAACAGGCATGTGACAAATGGCGAGATGCGAAATCAGAGAGTGATTTCAGCGGCAGATGAAATTGAGTGTTTTTCATTCGGATATTGCCGAGGACGAGTCGGAGGATGATGGGAATTTATACTATGGAGTTTCTGGCCTGAGCCATATAAATTTGAGCCACTTGCAAGTGAAGAAACGCCTATTTCGTGTACAAGTGGCAGGACTGACTGCCCGGCGGTTCACACTGACAGACTCCACCAGACAGATTGGTTTGTAGATTTTCATTTTCTTGTTCGATGCATAAAATAATGTAAAGTTTGATTCGTCTGTGACTTGATATAATAATTTTAACCCTCTAGTCACTCAGAGTCAGAAATAGAATGAATCAATAATGGACCCAAATATATTGTTACGAATTATCGCCCGCCCGGCGTGCGATCGCCACGTAACTCGAATCGCGACGCGTCACCCACCGGAACGGACAATTCGATCGTGACCCTGCCTGGAACTACCGCCAAGGGCTAGCCACGGTGGGGTTTAACCTCACCACAACCCAGTCGCATTCTACCGCGCGAAATAGGGTGAATCGCCGAATGTCGATAAACCTAAGTACCCGGCGGGTAGCGTACCGAGGAGTTGTACTACTACGAGGAGTCCCGCAGTCGACTCCGGACAGAACCGCTGAAGCGGCTCGTTCGCGTGCTGCAGGGATAACCGAGGGAGTATCGTCGACCTCGACGTTCGTGATATTTATTGGGTGTCTACACCCACTACCAATCCCTTACGTGATGCAAGATGGAACTTTCAAACAAAGGAAAGGACGCAAAGAAACGGGAAAACAGTTCAAACAAGCAAGCCTTTTATTCAACACACACACACACACAAGGAAGCACGTATTCACAGCCATACAAAAATGCACATATAACAGTCAAAGCAAAACAATACGCAGAGTTACTACCCGAATAAGCAATGTACAAGCACTTAATCGGGTTTACTTAATAGACTGGCGCCACACACACCACATTTACACAAAAGCAAAGAAAATACAAGCCACCTCAAGGCAAGGAGGCAGACAGGTCCGTGACCAAATGAACGTGGGACCTGGGTGATCGGCCAGGTCACGAGACCGAGGGGTCTTACCACCGCCCTCGTGGCGCGATGGCGGGCTGAGCCGCAATGTCCGCGTAACGTGCCTGCTCCGTGCCCCTGGTATGGTCGGTGAGCTCCTCCAGGCGTGCGTGCGCAGGCACGTGTTGTGTCGGTGCCGACACCACGGTTGGGTTTGGGGAACGGAGGGGATGCTTAGGCGCTATCTCAGCCGGGATGGGGGGGAATTGTTTGATGCTCGGGGTCGGGGAGAGGGGAATGGCGGACGTCTCCGTCCGCTAGCGGGGTCTCGGGACCGGACCGACTCGTGCGAACTCTCGCCCCTGAGTCCTCTCTGCGTCCTGCTCCCACCCGGCTCGTCCCTCGACCACTCAACATCCGAGCTCCGTCCCCTTCGCGTCCGTCCCGCAACGAACAACCTCTCAGACTCACGACTTCCGACTAGCGCCACTTCTGCACCCCCGAGCTGCGTTGTGCTCGCGTCTTTATAGACCGGGGGAGGGCTTTATGCAGTTCGCGGATCAAAACGCGCTTGGAGGCGGGCGCCACGCCGCCCGACGCTCGCCCATTGGACGAGAAAAAAGGGGCGTGAGCCTCCCCTGCTCCGATTTCCTCTCCTCAAGGAACGCATTCACAGCGGGTTCGGAGGGCGGGGCATGCCAACCCGATGCTCAGTCATTGATGGAAGAAAAGGGGCGTGAAGCCTTCCTGATCCCGCTCTCCCTCCCGAAAAGGCATCCATGTGCACTCGTGGCTTGACGCGTTTGGCAAGAATCACCGAACGGGCCTGGACACACGACGTTCGGTGTTGACAGGTGGTGTGGTTCGTTGGTTGTGGAAGGAGAAAGGCGAAGGTGGTGGGGGTTCGCTTGGTGGTTTGGTTGTTGGCGGGCGTCGTTTGGAAGGCGGTGAAGCGATGTTTGCCGGGATGGAGTTGTGGAGGTAAAGAGGCGAAGGTGGTGGTGTTGAGTTGTTGGCGGCTTAATGGTCCAAATAACGATAGAGAAAGAAAAATGGCTAACTCAAAGCGTCGCGCCGGATGAATCACACATATCCCTAAACAACGGGTGTGGACTAACTACACATGAACTTATCGATATATCTAACCTGAGGACTTTTCTGGTGTATTGCAAATTTCCACAGCCGTAACAATATTATACACCTAGCCTTGGCGTTGAAGTCTTTCTGACAGCTGAGCTTGACCCAGCGAAAGTGAACAGTTAGAACAAACCCCAACTTTCAAGAGACTGTTGTGCATATAAATACCAAAACTGTTTAGCCTCATTGGGAAATATTCTACCAAATTTAGAAAAAAAAGTGTAAAATTGATCAATTTTTTACAATTGAAATGAAATAGCCCAATTTGCTGATGCTGTTAAAGAAGTAATTAATCACAATAAGTTGATTTGTTGAGAAATTTTTTCATGCTTGTGTTTTTCAGAAAGTTTATTTATGTGTTTTTCCATGTACTCTTTAAAATACATTTCAAGGTTTTTCTCACTAAACTCAACAATTGATTTGTGACAGAGCAGTATCTGGAGAACTTGTCAACCAACAACTCATATTCCAGAGTGGTGATCTGATGTGTTTATGCCTTCGTAATCCTCGGCTGTGAAATGGTCCACAATGCAAGTCTATCCAAAGGGTCCTCTTTAGCCGTTTTCTTTGGGGAAATTCGCCCGTTTTGTTTGTACAAATCTTATCCACTGCGGCGAATGTTTGATTCCTTCGGAATCGGTGGAGCGATTACCCGTTTCCAGCCATTTTCGCAAAACATGACGATACACGTACGAGCATGATGTACAAATATCCAAATAACTTTGTTCTACAATAATTCAAAATAAAAAGGATGATATAGACAGTTGCAAGCTCAAAAAAAGCGAAAGAACGGCCCGCTGAACTGGACACTTCTTCAATGAGCGAGTGAGCGTCCGCTTTCTTTTTTGGAGAACGTGACGTCACATCCATATATGGCACGCGGCTGTTTTTTTCAACAGCCTCGAGAAATAACAACTTTGGAGTTAAATTTCATTATTTTTCCCAATAGTTAGGCAACCACAATAGTTTGCATCGAATATTTAATGCACATATAATCATATTGATAAATTTTCAGAACATGTTTGGTGACCCGCAACTGCTCTTTAATATTGGCACCAACATGCATCCAGTGGGAAAGAGAGAATGGGAGGAGCAACATGAGATAAGAAAGAAGATGGGGGCATGTGTCTAGCCCCTCCACACCTTGCACAAGCACCGTTAAGCCAACGCCCCCAATGGCTCTGGCAGATGGTCTGACAACCCGGACCCCCTCGCGCTCTGCTCTCGGTCCTGCCTCCATACCGTCAAGGTGCTGTGCTTATCTGTGCACCCAGCAATGAACCCTCCTATGTGCAAACTTGATGCAGGCTTTTTGGTGGGAAAACGCTTGAGGTGTGCAAGGTGAGTTGGGGCTGGTGATGCTGCCAGACGGTGGTTGAGCAGTGAGATAAGGAATGCTATTAAGGAGAAGCAAAAGGGATTTAATAGGTTTAAAATAACGACTGGAGTAGGATTTATATCACTATCGGAGTTAACAGAGGCAAGTTAAGAAAATAACTCGGCAAGCCAAAAGAGAGTTTGAAGGACATGGCTAAGAATATGAAACATAATGTTTGTAGCAAGCGCTTTGCTTTAAGTATATTCAGGGGAAAAGAACAGGGTTAAAGGACCATTGTGCGGGCCCATTGAGGAATAGAAACCGGGAGATTGTGTTAGTATGGATGAAATAAAGAAGCAGGCTTTAATAGAACAGTATGTTTTACTTTCAGCGTTTTACAC
>CM068968.1:73584287-73607884 GCA_035128595.1 Eptatretus atami | reverse complement strand
GTTCATATCCCACTCCTGATCAACAAATGCCCCGCGGATAGCAGGGTCTGACAGTACTATTTTGCAGGTGAAGTCCATCCAGTGAAGTCAAAAACTTTCCAAAACAATTTTCTTCGAACTTCCCAGGATGCTCTGAGCCACTATCGTGTGAAGCAGGAACCGTGTGATTCTCCTCCTGTGGAGCCGAGCAAAGATTCTCGGCTGCTCGAAGGTAAGCCGAGTGACGCATAGCATTGCAGTAGTTTCATTTGTTCTGCATCCGATGAAATGCTTCGGTATGATTGTCTGCAGAATGATGGATCTATTTCAAGTGTGCACTTACGTCGGCTCGTATATGTAAGAGAGATTGGGATGCATTGATTGCATTTAAAGCATTGGTCCCCAACCTGCGGCCCGAGGGCCGCATGCGGCCCGCAGAGCCCTATACTGCGGCCCGCGAGGACTTTCCAATCAAAACACATTTCCATGTAGCAATTTTAAAGGGGTTTACACAATGCCACTGCCGGCCGGCGCCGTGACCTGAAAAGCCTTACACAATGCCGCTGCCGGCCACTGCCGCTTACCGCCGGGAGGAATCAAATCAATTTGCATCAATAAAATGCATCAATAAAACTCGATAAAATGAATCAATTTTTTTCTGGCTCCCAACATCCTTGGGAGTAGTGAATGCGGCCCGTGGGATCAAAAGGTTGGGGACCACTGATTTAAAGTACCCGTGGCCAGGTCTGACATTCGACTGAGGGTGGCAAGAATTTGTTGTTGGTGCCAGTGAAAACTCGCCTGCTCTTTGTGAAAGACAACGTGGGATCTTTAACGTCCACAGTCACTGAAAAGTAAAAGTGCATGACGACACTTCAGTAACTAATTTATTTACAGAGGTGAACGGGGTTATAAGGTGAGGAATGAACAAACACATATTCCATGTTCACCGTTTAAGGAATTCCTCTCAAAGGCGTTACAATCACTACACAGGTATCTAATCACCCATCCATATCAAAATGACCTACCAGTCCTACCAATGTCCATGTACCCCACTACCCTGAATGCTTCTGCGTACTGTACATGTTAAATGTAAATAATTCCAATTTAACCCTAACTGCACTGGGGGGAGCTGGGAGGCCCCCCTCGACATTTTTCACTTCTTTTTTTTCCCGCAACCGCTGGGGATTTTGAATTCTCCTCTCATTACTTTTTTATTCTGTCGGGTCTTGCGCACGTTTTGATACCACATACGTCCAAATTGGACTTCCCGTCTAGGTGTCACATGACAATTGGTACAATTGTGCAAAAAATTGCAGTTCTTTAGGACATGTCATGTTTATATCCAACAAACTCGTGTGAAAAAAGTTTTACATGCATGAGGACACTGACGGTGTCAATTAATTGGCCTGTAATTTATTCTTTGCGTTTTAGCATGTTGTCTAAGACGTACTGAATATTTATAGAAAAACAATTACATGCATAAAAATATATGATTAACATGCGATGAAAAATTTTTTTTTTACCATTGCGTTCGTTGCCTGATGTCGTCATGCGAGTGCAAATTTTCAGGTTCATCGGACCATCGACGGCCGGACCCAGTCAGGGAAAGCTCAACATCACCCGGTTCAGTTTGGGTTAAACCTTCTATCGCTGGGTGTAATGGAACCATTTTTAGCTCGCCTGTTCGAAGAACAGAGAGCTATAGCGATACCCCTGGCGTCAGCGTCAGCGTGAGCGTGAAAATGTTAAAGTTTTTGGTGCAAGTTATTTAGAAGCTTGCCATTCATTTAATATGTGTACTAGGATGTTGATATTTGGCATGGAGGTTCCTTTTGGGCGTATTATTGATGTAGTGAAGTTGAAATTAAAAAATAATTTCAAATTTTTAAAATTTTTGAACTGAACTTTTTTGTAGCACATCAACGTTAAAGTTTTTGGTTCAAGTTATTTAGAAGCTTGCCATTCATTTAATAATTTACTAAGATGCTGATATTGGCATGGAGGTCCTTTGGGTATACAGGTGTAGTGAAGTTGAAATAAAAAATAATTTCAAAGTTTAAAATTTTTACCTGTTTATGACTAACTTTTTGTAGCACATCAACTTAAAGTTTTTGGTGCAATTATTTAGAAGCTTGCCATTCATTTAATATGTGTACTAGGCTCGCTGATATTTGCATGAGTTCCTTTGGGTATATTATTGGGTAGTGAAGTTGAAATAAAAAGTCATTTCAATTTTTTTATAATTTTTGACCTGTTTGAACTTAACTTTTTGTAGCACATCAACGTTAAAGTTTTTGGTGCAAGTTATTAGAAGCTTGCCATTCATTTAATATGTGTACTAGGATGCTGATATTTGGCATGGAGGTTCCTTTGGGGTATACTATGGTAGTGAAGTTGAAATAAAAAGTCATTTCAATTTTTTTTAATTTTTGACCTGTTTTGAACTTAACTTTTTGTAGCACACAACGTTAAAGTTTTTTCCTTCTAATGTTTTTATCTACCACACACTATTTTTACTGATTACAATATACAAAAACATAATTTGCTTTAAAATTATTTGGATCAGACTTCACTGCAATGCTTTATAAAAAATATATTAACCCGTACAGTCTTTTAAAAACGATAAATGTATAAGCAGGCGAGCATTGGGTGGCTTTGACACCAACTCTCTGGTTGATGTTGTGGAATTGTTTTCTACATTCTTGGAACCAATGTGTTTTATGACATCATTATAATTTAAATAGCTGAAATAGTGTTAGTTTCAATCTTTTTAAAAATTTTGATAACCCCTGTGGTGGCCATCCTGAATTTCAAACTTTCAATGGTATACATGTGCCCTCCAGGACTATTGAAGAACTTTCAAATGAGGTGTTCAGCTGATAATATAGATGCCAATGTTGGCACAGCTGATAGACGCAACACGTTTCATGGGACTGTCGTCGTATGATAAATTTATCAACGGGTTCCTTCAGACGTATCAGAATGCGGGAGCGTGGCTGAGCCGACGAAACTGGAGAACAAAGCGTTAGCAACCCTGGAAAAAAACAACAAAACGTCAGCAACACCAATCCATGTGGTTTGCAGTGAGCACTTTCTCAAGGAATATTGCATTAGACGCAGGCTATTAATTATATAAATTGATTTGCAGTAGGAGGTGACTTATTTATATATTTTATCAATTGCACAGTCGAGCAAGTGATTCAAGTCACAGGAATAAGCTGTCTGTTCCATGACGGTATTGTACATCCTCGCATTGATCTTTGTCCACGACGGACGGTACCGAGGAATCCTGGGTTTTGGCATGACTCAAACCTATGGAGGAACATGTCTGGGTCTTCAAGACCTATTTGTAGTTCACGAATTAAACTTTACTGAATGGAATTACTTTTTTCTTTTTTTTTTTTACCGTATAAAATACAAAATCTTGAATAAATATACCATAGTTACCTCCACCACCGAAGGTGGTCAGAAGTTGTTTTCACCTCCATCTGTCTGTGAACAAGACATCTCAAACAGTTGTGGACGGATTCGGATGAAACTTGGTGGATGAGTTGGTTAGGAGACGAGAACAAGCTCATTAAATTTTGCTTCGGGTCCGGATTCAGATCCGATAACACGTAAACTGTTCAGCCTGCCGGAGGTATGCACTCTACCGGGTGCCATGCGAGTTTCGGTCTGCTTCCAGTTGATATATCCATCATGAAGCATAAAATAGACTTTTTACCTGTTTTTGTCATCCTTTGCTGTACATCTATCGAATGACGTTGACCTCAGTGACCCGAAGTGCGGGTACCAGGTCTACATGACATGTTCTTACCACTGATTTTTATCATGTTTTTAAAATAAATTTTGCAGGCATCCATCCTCGGGATGACCGTGACAGGATCAAGTACGAGCTTCTCGAGTATGCAGTACCTGCTATCTTCCTGGCTCATCCTGCCCATAACCACAAAGTCACTCGAAAGAGAAAACCACCGAAGCAAACGACTCCATCAGCTGATTATGTTTCTAGCCCTCGACCTTCGAAGACGATACTCCGTAGCGATCATAATTACTTTACATCTGCAAGCGTACTTGAAAGGAAAACCAAAAGAAACCGAGCGAAAACTGGACGACACTCACAGTTACGATTTGCGCACTGTGTCCGGGCAGAGATCATCGCCCAGGATTTCTCACAGAAGAGACTGAACGTTTAAAGAGAAGAGAAGGCTTTTGTGAAGCACTGCACACACCTATTGGATGCAGTTGAGCTGAAGAAGGAAGTCATCTCCGATCCAAAGGGTACCGGCGATGGTCGACTGCGGAGATTTTCAATCGTCGTGCTGTGACAGCGGCCCTTTAATGGTTGTTGGGCTGACTTGTTATTGGCATACTTACTTGTAGATCGCTTATCCGGTGCAGTTTCAGCGGAGATAGTCGGGCAGCTAATCTGTATGCTGAAGGATGCATCCCCAAGGCCATGAAGCCATACTTCTGTTGTCCTCTAGATTCAAACGTCTCTCTCTCTCTCTCTCTCTCTCTCTCTCTCTCTCTCTCTCTCTCTCTCTCTCTCTCTCTTCTCTCTCTCTCTGTCTGTCTTGTCTGCTCTCCTCTCTGTCTGTCTCTCTGTCTCTCCCCTCTGTTCACTGTCTCTGTCTGTCTGTCTCTCTCTCTGTCTCTCTCTCTGTCTGTCTGTCTGTCTGTCTTCTCTCTGTCTCTCTTTCTGTCTCTCTGTCTCTGTCTCTCTCTCTCTCTCTGTCTCTCTCTCTCTGTCCTCTCTCTCTCTGTCTCTCTCTCTCTGCTCTCTTCTCTCTCTGTCTCTCTCCTCTCTTCTCTCTCGCTCTCTCTCTCGTCTCTCGCTCTCTCTCTCGTCTCTCGCTCTCTCTCGCTCTTCTGTCTCTCTCTCTCTCTCTGTCTGTTTGGTCTTCTCTGTCTGTTTTGTCTCTCTCTCTCTTTCTGTTTGTCTCTCTGTCTGTTTTGTCTCTCTCTGTCTGTTTGTCTCTCTCTGTCTGTTTGTCTCTTCTCTGTTGTCTGTTTGTCTCTCTCTGTCTGTTTGTCTCTCTCTGTCTGTTTGTCCTCTCTGTCTGTTTGTCTCTCTGTTGTTGTTCTCTGTTGTTTGTCTCTCTGTCTGTTTGTCTCTGTTGTTTGTCTTCTGTCTGTTTGTCTCTCTGTCTGTTTGTCTCTCTGTCTGTTTTGTTCTCTCTGTCTGTTTGTCTTCTCTGTCTGTTTTGTCTCTCTGTCTGTTTGTCTCTCTGTCTTTTTGTCTCTCTGTCTGTTTGTCTCTCTGTCTGTTTGTCTCTCTGTCTGTTGTCTCTCTGTCTGTTTGTCTCTCTGTCTGTTTGTCTCTCTGTCTGTTTGTCTCTCTGTCTTGTTTGTCTGCTCTGTCTGTTTGTCTCTCTGTCTGTTTGTCTCTCTGTCTGTTTGTCTCTCTGTCTGTTTGTCTCTCTGTCTGTTTGTCTCTCTGTCTGTTTGTCTCTCTGTCTGTTTGTCTCTCTGTTCTGTTTGTCTCTCTGTCTGTTTGTCTCTCTGTCTGTTTGTCTCTTGTCTGTTTGTCTCTGTCTGTTTGTCTCTCTGTCTGTTTTGTCTCTCTGTCTGTTTGTCTCTCTGTCTGTTTGTCTCTCTGTCTGTTTGTCTCTCTGTCTGTTTGTCTCTCTGTCTGTTTGTCTCTCTGTCTGTTTGTCTCTCTGTCTGTTTGTCTCTCGTCTGTTCTTGTCTCTCTGTCTGTTTGTCTTCTGTCTGTTTGTCTCTCTGTCTGTTTGTCTCTCTGTCTGTTTGTTCTCTGTCTGTTTGTCTCTTGTCTGTTTGTCTCTCTGTCCTGTTTGTCTCTCTGTCTGTTTGTCTCTCTGTCTGTTTGTCTTCTCTGTCTGTTTGTCTCTCTGTCTGTTTGTCTCTCTGTCTGTTTGTCTCTCTGTCTGTTTGTCTCTCTGTCTGTTTGTCTCTCTGTCTGTTTTTGTCTCTCTGTCTGTTTGTCTCTCTGTCTGTTTGTCTCTCTGTCTGTTTGTCTCTCTGTTGTCTTGTCTTCTCTGTCTGTTTGTCTCTCTGTCTGTTTGTCTCTCTGTGCTCGTTTGTCTCTTGTCTGTTTCTCTCTGTCTGTTTGTCTCTCTGTCTGTTTGTCTCTCTGTCTGTTTTGTCTCTCTGTCTGTTTGTCTCTCTGTCTGTTTGTCTCTCTGTCTGTTTGTCTCTCTGTCTGTTTGTTCTCTGTCCTGTTTGTCTCTCTGTCTGTTTGTCTCTCTGTCTGTTTGTCTCTCTGTCTGTTGTCTCTCTGTCTGTTTGTCTCTTCTGTCTTGTTTGTCTCTCTGTTGTTGTCTCTTGTCTGTTGTCTCTCTGTCTGTTTGTTCTCTGTCCTGTTTGTCTCTCTGTCTGTTTGTCTCTCTGTCTGTTTGTCTCTCTGTCTGTTTGTCTCTCGTTCTGTCTTTTGTCTCTCGTGTCTGTTTGTCTCTCTGTCTGTTTGTCTCTCTGTCTGTTTGTCTCTCTGTCTGTTGTCTCTCTGTCGTTTGTCTCTCTGTCTGTTTGTCTCTCTGTCTGTTGTCTCTCTGTCTGTTTGTCCTTGTCTGTTTGTCTCTCTGTCTGTTTTCTCTGTCTGTTTGTTCTTGTCTGTTTGTCTCTCTGTCTGTTTGTCTCTCTGTCTGTTGTCTCTCTGTCTGTTTGTCTCTCTGTCTGTTGTCTCTCTGTCTGTTTGTCTCTCTGTCTTGTTTGTCTCTCTGTCTGTTTGTCTCTCTGTCTGTTTGTCTTCTTCTGTTCTCTGTCTGTTTGTCTCTCTGTCTGTTTGTCTCTCTGTCTGTTGTCTCTGTCTGTTTGTCTCTCTGTCTGTTGTCTCTCTGTCTGTTTGTTCTTTGTCTGTTTGTCTCTCTGTCTGTTTGTCTCTCTGTCTGTTTGTCTCTCTGTCTGTTTGTCTCTCTGTCTGTTTTGTCTCTCTGCTGTTTTCTCTCTGTCTGTTTGTCTCTCTGTCTGTTTGTCTCTTGTCTGTTTGTCTCTCTGTCTGCTTTGTCTCTCCTGTCTGTTTGTCTCTCTGTCTTGTTTGTCTCTCTGTCTGTTTGTCTCTCTGTCTGTTTGTCTCTCTGTCTGTTTTGTCTCTCTGTCTGTTTGTCTCTCTGTCTGTTTGTCTCTCTGTCTGTTTGTCTCTCTGTCTGTTTTGTCTCTCTGTCTGTTTGTCTCTCTGTCTGTTTGTCTCTCTGTCTGTTTGTCTCTCTCTGTCTGTTTGTTCTCTCTGTCTGTTTTGTCTCTCTGTCTGTTTGCTCTCTCTCTGTCTGTTTGTCTCTCTGTCTGTTGTCTCTCTCTGTCTGTTTTGTCTCTCTCTGTCCTGTTGGTCTCTCTGTCTGTTTGTCTCTCTGTCTGTTTGTCTCTCTGTCTGTTTGTTTCTCTGTCTGTTTGTCTCTCTCTGTCTGTTTGTCTCTCTCTGTCTGTTTGTCTCTTCTGTCTGTTGTCTCTTCTGTTGTTTGTCTCTCTGTCTGTTTGTCTTCTGTCTGTTTGTCTCTCTGTCTGTTTGTCTCTCTGTCTGTTTGTCTCTTGTCTGTTGTTGTCTCTCTGTCTGTTTGTCTCTCTGTCTGTTTGTCTCTCTGTCTGTTTGTCTCTCTGTCTGTTTGTCTCTCTGTCTGTTTGTCTCTCTGTCTGTTTGTCTCTCTGTCCTGTTTGTCTCTCTGTCTGTTTGTCTCTCTGTCTGTTTTGTCTCTCTGTCTGTTTGTCTCTCTGTCTGTTTGTCTCTCTGTCTGTTTGTCTCTCTGTCTGTTTGTCTCTCTGTCTGTTTGTCTCTCTGTCTGTTTGTCTTCTGTCTGTTTCTTGTCTCTCTGTCTGTTTGTCTCTCTGTCTGTTTGTCCTCTCTGTCTGTTTGTCTCTCTGTCTGTTTGTCTCTCTGTCTGTTTGTCTCTCTGTCTGCTTGCTCTGTCTGTTTGTCTCTCTGTTCTGTTGTCTCTCTGTCTGTTTGTCTCTCTGTCTGTTTGTCTCTCTGTCTGTTTGTCTCTCTGTCTGTTTGTCTCTTGTCTTCTGTCTCTGTCCTCTGTCTCTGTCTGTCTCTGTCTCTGTCTCTGTCTCTGTCTCTGTCTCTGTCTCTGTCTCTGTCTCTGTCTCTGTCTCTCTCTCTCTTCTCTCTATCTCTCTCTCTCTCTCTCTCCTTTTTTTTAATTGGGGAAATGATGAATGTGCAATTAGTTACTTGTGACTTGATCAATTGCAAAGCAACGAGACAATGTGTCCGGTTGTTTGTTTCGTTATGATGTTGGGACTCTTCGAGATGGGTTATTGATTTATGGTGGGCTGGCAGGATGACCGAGAGGTATGCTTAACATCATCAACATCTGCAATGCATTTCAGACTTGCTTGCTAAAGTGGTGACTGGTGGTTAAATACTAACCACCGTGTTTTGAACTGGTGTTCATGATGGTTAAGGATAAAATGGTTCACATCATGCAAACGCTTTTCGTTGTGGCTCGTCATTAGAGCTCAATGCAGGTAAATGTGAACTTGCTGAACATATATAAGGACTTCGTTACCAATACTTTGATAGTTTGTGTACATTATTCATTGAGTGTTGTCAAATTGCTCAGATGATCAAATAAATCGCTGTATACATCTGTATATAAATATCACGAATACATCTATGAAGTCACACAATATTATTTTCAATCAGAGAACCAATAGTAAGTAAACTAGTGAACAATCTTTTTGTTGGTATGAATCTCATTGTCTGATTCTTATTCTTCTTTCGTGTGGAGCACATGGCTGTGAATAGCATCAATGGCTGAGGGCGCAACTGTACTGCTGATGCAGTGCCCCCCTATAGTAGTGAGAGCATAAATTTGTAATTTGTTTTGGGTGCCGCCGATCGCTCGCCCACTCTTTGCGAAGGACACCGTGGGATCTTTAACGTCCACAAACTAATGTCGGTGTATGGGACACCAGTTTAAAGTCCATCCGAGGGATGGCACACACTGATGAATCGTCTTGCCTGCGAGACACCAGCTTGACAGTTCATAGCTGGGTCGGGATTCAAACCCAGGCTCGACGTCTCGGAGGCGAGTGTGTGTAGTGTGTACCTCTAGGCAATTCTGCCAGTCCAGATTGCCTGAGATTTTGCTCTTTTCTTTTTCCCTCCCCGAAGTATTTTTGGCACCCAACATGTACAAGTCATGTCAAAACCGAAAACAGTGGAGAGAGAGCATGATCATTGCTCCGTACTCCTCTTACTGACACAAGCACCAGATAGTCTTGTAGTGAGGTGGCTAAGTACCCGATATCGAGACGATTGTGCACTTTGTGGAGTACAAGCACCAAATATGGCACACGTGTTCAGGAACATATTTCAAATAAATCTAGATATAGAGACATAGTCTGCAATTTTTTTCACCAAGCAGCCATTTTCCAAGAAGTCAGCCAAGATGACTAACATACGCTGTATACATAGGTATACTGTATCTTCAAACAGTCACGATGACGTTATTTCAAAAGTTGAGATGAACATTTTCAGAGATCAGAAATGTGAAAATGATCGTACCATTCCATTTCAAACAGAAACTTTGTACCAAACGAGCACCATTTCCCTTAATTCCTGCCAAGATTTCTGTCTACTGTGTAAAGATTCGTATTACAACCGACGGAACACATACGGAACGAGAAGGGCACTCGGCGGAGCGCGTACCTCCACCACGTAATGCCTGATCCACGAGAACATATCGGGCCCAATACATTTTTGAGATATCGTGCTATTCGAGGTCCGTCTAAAAAGTAACGGGACTGAGCCTGCTGTGTGTTCCACTTACACAACTTGAATGAACTGGTTGCGACACAGTCTGTCGCAACATTCCAGCAATATATATGATTGGTGATGGTTGACTGCGCTCATTGTGTGCTTTTTTTTTTTACAGGTCGTGCTTTACACGTTGTCGAGTCTGAGTCGTCGCGCTGAGTCGTGAGCAGAGAGCCAATCTGAAGTTTCATGCCAAGCTTGGCAAAACACCTTCGAATCCTTCAATGCTGCAGCTAGTCTACGGGGAAGAAACGATGTCACGTACACGTGCATTTGAATGGCGCAAGAGGTTCAAAGAGGGACGGGAGGAGGTTGAAGACGATCCATGGTCTGGAAGACCTTCAACGAGCAGAACGGCGGAAAACTTGAGCGTGTGAAGCGGATGGTGCGCGCAGATCGTCGACTCACGGTGCGGATGATTGCTGAGGAACTTTCCATCAACAAGGACACTGTCTGGAGCATCTCACTGAAAATCTCGAAATGCGCAAGGTGTGCGCAAAGATGGTCCCAAGCTGTTGTCCGAGGACCAGAAAGCAAAGAGTCACTGTCTGTCAAGACATTCAGCGCCTCGAGGACGATCCAGACCTGCTCGGGAGAGTCATTACTGGCGATGAATTGTGGATATTCGAATACGATCCCGAGACCAAACGGCAGAGTCGTCAGTGGAAAAGTCCGGCATCACCAAGACCAAAGAAAGCAAGGATGTCGAAGTCAAGGTGATCTCATCGTGTTTTTTGACATAGGGCATCGTCCACTTCGAGTTTTACATAGGGATCAAAAGTGAATCAATACGTGTACAAGGAGATCTCCGGCGCTCATGAATCGTCAACAAGAGGAGAGATCTGTGGGAGAACAACGCCTGGGTGCTCCACCATGACAAGCCCCTGCTCACAGTGCCTGAGCATCCGACAGTTTTGGCGGAGAGGAACGTGCCAACTCTGGAGCAACCCCCGTATTCGCCAGACTTGGCCTTGGTGATTTTTTCCTATTCCCAAGCTCAGGGGTGATCAAGGGACCGATTTCCTGATGTGGAGGCAATAAAAAGGGCCTGACGACGGAGCTCCGAGGATTCCAGAAGAAGCCTTCCGGGGGTCCATCGAGCGTGGAAGAAGAGGATGGACAAGTGTGTGAGACTGGAGGGAAATATTTTGAAGGGGACAGCTGTGATTTCAATATATTTTTTGGAATAAAATTTCTTGAAGTCAGTCCCGTACTTTTTAAACGGACTTCGTTATCGTTTTTGGCCAATCTTCAATGGGTGAAGGAATCACGAAAAAATTCTGGTATCGGGATCCGGATTTTCACTAAAATCTAATCAGTTTGTCCTCGTCACACACCGAACCTGTCCACAACATTTCATCCGGATCCGTCCACTATTTTTTGAGATATCCTGCACACAGACAAACAAACAGACAGAGAGGGGTGAAAACATAACCTCCTCCCACCTGTGGTGGCGTAGGTAATTCCGGTAAACGGCTGGATATACACGCATGTTTTCAGTGATGAGAGCTCTGAAACATTAATATTATCATTACATTTTAAACATCTACTTACAATCAAACAGGCGTCATCCACAAAAAATACAAAGACTTCAATATGGCCTCCATATGTATATAGGAATTCATGTTTACCTGCTGAAAATCTTGGGAATGGGTTTGATATTTGAATATCGTGAAATTTTTGGGAGTATAATGGTATAGATTATTGAAACCTGTTTTAGAAAATAGATTATTGAAACCTGTTTTAGAAAATAGATTATTGAAACCTTATTGAAACCTGTCAAAAAAAAAACTCAGTTGGGATCCAATCTGCATTGAAATCAAACTTCTTCGTCGATTTCATTGCTCTCGTACTACAGGACGATTTTTCTATTCGAGAACCTTAAATAATTCCCATTCACTAAAAACAACATCAGTTACAAACCTAATATTTTGCGTGGATGTAGCCCAATGTTGCAGAAAGAGGTGACTTGATCCACACAATTAATTACCTTAAATGAAGTGCTGAAAGTGTCCACCGCCATGTTGCGGGCACAAATTCATTTTTCGCAGCTTGCTGTCCAACGCAGAGTGCAGCATTTCTTGGGAAATATTGCTCATTGTGTCAGTGATTATTACTTTTAATTCACCAAGAGTGTGTGCATTTGTAGCGTACACTATATCCTTCCAATATGCCCACAAAAATGTATTTGGCAACGTAACATCTGGGAACCCGAACAGCCCCACGTTGTCTGGTGTAACGGCACTTGGCTGGCGCATGTGCTTTTTAACTTTCACGCAGCCTGTTTCTCTGAACTGCTTCACCGGTTTCCACGTCACTGATTTTGAAGGTTTCGTACGACCACCAAAACGACTTTTAAATGCAATTTGACATTCTCTAAAGGATGCATTCCTGATGTCACGTTCAACGAGAAACGCGTGCTCTTCCACAGTGAGCGCCACGGCGTGACCGAGTGAAAACCGTTAAACGTCGCTGCCGGGTCACGTGATACCTGATCACTCTCAAAATCATGTCATGTCTTTCTGTAACACTAAGCTACATTTACCTAAAATATTGGGTTCCTAACAGATATCGTTTTTAGGTCATCTCAATAAAACCGAGTCATCGATGTATGTACGTAGGTACGTCACCATTTTTTTCTTCCGATTTTCTTGATATTTGGTAAGTGGGTAGATGTCGATGAGGGATGCACGACGGTATGACCTTTGACCCGATTGAAGGTCAACGTCAACGTCAAGGTCACTCCAAAGTTGCGAAATCGTCCATTTTCAAATCTATCTCCTCCGCCGTTTATGATCCAATTTCGAAATTGCTTCGGATTCTGATAATATGGAACAATATCTAAATTTGGTCAGGCCGGTTTTTTAAAATTCGTCCTGGTTATCGAGTCACGTGTCTTCAAAGTTGGAAAAATCGTCGATGTGATACGGTCAAAAAAATTTGCCTGACTTTTGAAGACACATTGATCAAAATGTTCCAAATCAACCATTTTCAAAATCTATCTCCGGATAACTCAGAAATGTAGTTTGATTTCTGAGGTTTTCTATCCTTTTTACTCCCGGGCTTCGTCTGTACGTTGAACCAAAAGACAAGACGACATCGAAGCCATTCTAAGCCGATCAGAGATCCACATCTACAGAGCTTCAGAGATGACCGTCACCCCAACCGGGGGTAATTTTTAGTGTATGGGAATTATTTAGGGTTCTCAGATAAAAAAAATGTATTCCTGATAATATTCCACGAGTCCGCATAAAGAATGTAGTTAAATGGTTAAGAGTCTGAAGACGTTCCAATTATGAGAGTCCTCTTTGATGCTACCACATCTGTTATACAGTCTTATGAACAGTCTCCATCACACGAGCACAACGCTGTGAATTTGAGAGCTGCCTTTTTACACTTGCAACGGGCAGTCTTACATCCTTTCTTGCAGTTGTATGAAACTGACTTGTGGCAAATTTTAAAGACTTCACATGTGGTTGTCCAAAGATGATAATAAAGTCCATCTTGATTCTTTGTCCAGCCTCAGGAGAAGAACATGGAGGCACTGGACTCGGAATGAGTGCCTGACCCCACACGTGTCCTCCCTGATATGCAACTCTCGGAACACGGTGTTCTATTGCAGCCCTGGTCGGTGGAACTTTGTCTCCGGAATTTCTTCTTGCAACATCTATGTCTGTCCAATTGCACGTCTTGTCATGCAACAGAATGACAAATTTCTCGATAGTTCTCAAGGTCTGTTCAGGAATGTTCTTTTGGAGCAGTGGAGAGATTCAAGAGTGCTGGTGTGAGTTCAGGCAGAGACACCCATGTCTTCCGAGCAGTTATCTATCCATGCCCAACAAAGGCTGACACTGTGTCCACATCCTGTCATTGCATGAAACGTGGGTAGGGATTGAGACTTTTCAAGTGGAATTCTGACTGCTTACAGGAGGCTTTGCAGTAAAGAGCGAGCAAACATTTGGCATGATACTTGCTCTCTAAAACCACCATGTCCCCTTCTCTCAGCTTTGCCAAAAGACTCGTGTCTTGAATCAAGGCGGCACTCGAATGAAAGGTTGATGCTTCACGGAGACCATCTTGTCCTGGTGGTCCTTCGCAGAAAGAGCAGAGGGCATGTTGCTCTTCCGATGGAAGCTTAAAACTTACAGGAGATACAAGGTGATGGATTACGTCCGATGAATTATTTACAATTAATAACAGTCTTGAGAAATGAGACTTTCCCTTGGGAGGATTCACGGTGAGGGAAGGAATTTGTCAAAAACACTGCGTATTTGAATGAGAGCATTGTAACTTCAGCATTCCATCCCCTCCTGCCCCCAACAGGAGGGAAAAGGCGATCTGTAGCATTCAGACACGTGCACAGGTACACACGAAGGTGGATACTTTGAGACCTGAGATGACTCCGCTCCACCTTTTGAAACCTGCATGTGGAGATAACAACAAACCAACCACACACACACACAACAGTCTCGCATCACCTTCGGGCAAGAGACAAAATAGGACTGCACGTCCTGAAGCTCACCTGGATGAGGAGCAGCAATCACTCAAATCCCCCACTGACCCCCTTTGATCCTAATTTGTTTTTGTTTTTAAGGCCATGAACAAACTTTGGTACATCATGGGTGATGAAGGTTGTGGTCGAGTTTCATCGAAATTGTGTGTGTGTGTGTGTGTGTAGTTGTTGCTTGGATACATTGTTGTACACTTTTCACAGGACGTGTACATGACCAGACGCCGCACATTGTAATGTGTAATATGGATCATGTGACGTCACGCTATGTGTTCCCCAAGCAACCTGCACATCTCCACATCCTCACGAGAATTCACGGACCGGTGTTTGTGTTTGTCTGTCGCCGCGACTCCTCCGACAGTTCTGGGCCAATTACATCCAGATTTGCTACACAGGATCGGCATGGCCCCGAATAATGTATCGGGGTGTTTATATCATTGTCGGTGGTCTTGGGGGTGGGAGTGAGTGAAGGGATGCAAGTTCCTCCATATAAATGTGTACCGTGTAGCGCCACCTCCAGGTAGGGGAAGGTATTACAAGTCTCCGCCATGTACAGTACAGTATTCCTGTCCCCACGTTGTCCAGCACAGCGAGGTGTTTTGAATTGTAAAGCAGTAGCTATGTTTTTGCTTCATGCACGTAAACTGAGTTGTTGTTTTTTTTTTTGCCTCCACAAAGCTCCACCGCCCAAATAAAGGCGTGCGTCAGAAGAACGTGTTGCGTGCTCGGAACAAGATGTCCCGTCGGGCGGGTACCCTGCTCGTCTTTACAATAAATAATTTCACTTTCCGTGCTTTCATTTCACCGGATATATTGACAGGTGCCTTCAGGTGAATGTGTTGCATCACAACATGTTGCATCGACACGGTGGACAGCCTAAACAATAGTGTTTGTGACGTCACTGAGGAGCGGATGGAGGTTTTGATCAACTTCCGGTTGGAAAAGCTTCGCACACCGTTGCTTGAGCTGAGCCCGCGACGCGTCCACCGATAGCAGCAGCTCTCACCTCAACACAGGGGGGCTCTCACTGGACCCAGAGGGTACGCACACTCTCCTCCAAGCCAAGCTGTCTCGCCTGGGTTCGACCCGGGGAGTTAGACGAGCTATCGCCGGCATCATGGCCAAATTCCTGCCCTAACTAGCAGAGGGCACTGCATCAGCGGCACAGTCTTGCTCATGCTTTCACCGGCCTTGCTGCTGACTCTACCTTTCCTGCCGCCATGTTATTAAGCGGTGCCGAGCGTTCCGTTCCGTTGGAGTGCTTGCTTGAGCGCTTTGAATCACGCTCTCTCGATTTTTTGTAGGAAGTGACGTCACGCCGACCGTTCCCGACAACCAATCGTCGTTTAGGCCACGCCTCACGCGAACTCCAACCAATCGTCGTTTAGGCCACGCCTCACGCGAACTCCAACCAATCGTCGTTTAGGCCACGCCTCACGCGAACTCCAACCAATCGCTATGGACTGATTCTGGTGAAGCACCGCCCCCTTGGCCTTGGGAGTTTGTAATTTGTTTTTCCTCCTCCAATTGTGACGGTTCAATATGACGGAGGACACGGAAACGGAAACGGAAAATTTGTACAACAACAACAACAGCAACTTTGCGAACATGGTGGATGTTTGGTCAGCAGCTCGTTCCGATTCGAATTCCGAGCGTTTAGTCAATAATAATAATAATCGGCGGTTCCGTGGGATCAGTGAAGGTTCTTCGTCCGATTGTGGAGGACGCGACGACTCGACGGGGAAGTTCCAGGTGCTGGAGGTGAAGGTTAATGAATGGTTCGTGGATTTCATCTTCCACTTGACCAAGAATGCGTTTTACTGCGGGGCCTTCACGTACGTTCGCGGCTTGCGGGGCCTTTTCCACGGTAACCACGTGTTTACACGGCACGGCACGGCACGGCACGGCACGACACGGCTGTCACGATTTACAATGAATAATAATGGATGAAATCTTGCGAGGATAAAATGGCGACGTTTGGTCCAAACGTACTTTGGCTTTTCGTGAGGTTTGCTATAAACGGTTGTTCGTATAAAAAATAATAATTATTGTATGTACAATTGTTATATATCATTTATAAGCAACACGCTGCTGATTTAACGGTTATTTGAATGTACTGTTCTTGTTTGTCACTGCCGTTTTTGGTTTTGGGTGGAGAGAGGAGGAGGAGAGAGGAGGAGGAGGAGGAGGAGGAGGCTCAATGGTTGGGGTGGTGGACTGGGATCCGAGGATCCTGAGTTCAAATCCCGCCCACTGGATGAATTAATTACCAGTGGGTTGACTCGGCCTGTCATCCTTCCGAGGTCGGCAAGATGAGTGCCAGCATGCTGGTATACTGTGTCGGAGTGGCGACACGTCCAGTATTGTGCCCAATAGCCAAGGAGACTGCTCAGGCAGCACCGACGCTCTGCACAGAGTATGGTCCCAATGGATGGATGGATGAGGAGGAGGAGGCGGCAGAAGAACAATCATTGTGCTCCTTCTTGTTCACATCACATTACGTCACGGTACTAAACATCACATACAAAACGTACTGTGATCACGGATCTTTAATATTCACGATCACATCAAAATACAACGTACACAAGACAACAATTCACAGAAATCTCTCGACGGAAATATATTGGCCAAATGGTAAGTTTAACTTCATGGGAATTTTCTTAAAAGCTGCTACATTTCTTAATACATCAACGAGAATCGTACCATCACGTCATCTCTCTGTCTCGTGGTCACGACACGTTCACGTCGACAGTCACGATCACGTCACAGTACGACACGTCACTCGGGAACGTTCAGCAGAACCACGTCACGTCACGTCACAGACACGTTCACGTCACCATCACAGTCACGTCACGTCCAGCAGTCACGTCACAGACACGTCAACGTTCAACGTCACAGATCCACGTCACGTCACGTCACACGACACGTCACGTCACGTCACAGACAGCGTCAACGTCACAGAGCACGATCCGACACGTCACGTCACGTCACGACACGTCACGTCACAGACACGTCACAGTCTCACGTCACAGACACGTCACGCTCACGTACGACGACGTCACGTCAGCCTACACGTCACGTCACAGACACGTCACGTCCACAGACACGTCACGTCACGACACGTCACGTCACGACACGTCACGTCACAGACACGTCACGTCCACATCTGACACGCTCAAAACCAGTCACAGGACACGTCACGTCACAGACACGTCACGTCACAAGACACGTCAAGCCGTCACAGAAACAACGTCACGTCAGGAAGTCACGTCACAGACACGTCACGTCACGTTCACCAGACAGCGGTTCACGTCACGTCACAGACACGTCACGTCAACAGACACGTCACGTCACAGACACGTCACTCGTCCACACGACACGTCACGTCACAGACACGTCATCGTCACAGACACGTCACGCTGACAACAGGACACGTCACGTCACAGACACGTCACGTCACAGACACGTCACGACACGTCACGTCACAGACACGTCACAGACACGTCACGTCACAGACAGCGCACGACACATCACGTCACAGTCACGTCAGCAGTCTAAAGCAGCAACGTGTCACTCACGGTCTCACAGCACGTCACAGTCACAGACACGTCCAGACACGTCACACGACCCGTCACAGTCCAGTACAGGCGCACGTCACGGACAACGTCACAGGACACTCGTCATCAGCAGTCACGTATGACACGTCACGGACACACGTCACATGGAACACGTCACCTCGTCACAACGTCACGGAACAGACGTCCAGGACCGTACCATCACGTCACGGAACACGTCACGTCACAACGGACACACGTCACGTCACAGTGTCACAAAACGTCCACACGTCAACGGAAGCACACACAACGTGCAGACGAGAACAACACGCTCACACGGACACACGGAACACACGTCACGCAACAACAACGTCACCCAGTCACGGAACACACTGTCAACGTCACATCACGGAACACACGTCACGAATCACACACGTACGAACACACGTCACGTCACATCACGGAACACTCACGTCACTGAACACACGTCACGTCACGATCAACGAACACTACGTCACGTCACAGATCATCGACACTCTTACCGTCACGGAACACACGTCACGGAATCACACGTCACGTCACGGACAGCGTCTCGCGTCGCGTCACAGTACACATCACGTCATAGTAGCTTTAGTTCTGTGATCAGCGCCCCGAGATATCTAATATGACGCCCACACAAGGTGCATCTTCGGCAACCCCCCTCCATTTGTTCAACTTTTGAATACTTTATGAAGGGGTAGAGAGAGCAGGTAGTAGAGAGGGCAGGTATTCGTGAGGAGGTAGAGAGAGCAGGTAGTCGTGAGGGGGTAGAGAGGGCAGGTAGTCGTGAGGGGGTAGAGAGGGCAGGTAGTCGTGAGGGGGTAGAGAGAGCTGGCAGTGGTGAGGGGGTAGAGAGGGCAGGTAGTCGTTGAGGGTAAGAGGGCAGGTAGTCGTGAGGGGGTAGAGAGGGCAGGTAGTCGTGAGGGGTAAGAGAGGGCAAGAAGTCGTGAGGGGGTAAGAGAGGGCAGGTAGTTGTGAGGGGGTAGAGAGGGCAGGTAGTTGTGAAGGGGTAGAGAGGGCAGGTAGTGGTGAGTGTTTTGAAAAATAGATACAGGATATTGGGTAAACAGCTGAAAGCAAAGGATTGAGAGGTCATGGTTTCTTGGATTCTCCCAAGATTAGGAAACGATATAGAAATTACGCCCGGCCGGCGTCCCAGAAGGTCGCATGAATCTCCTGGCCATAAATCTGGCCCTGCCTCTGATCATTCCGATGCAGACAACTTAACGGTTGCACTGCACATCCGAAAAGGACTTGGGTTCTGAAATCTCTGGTTCCACAAGTACGGATCGAGACCTTTTACCTCTGCCACCGAAGGTGGACGGTGCTTATGTTTTCACCGGTTTATCTGTAAGCACGACATCTCAAAAAGTTGGGGACGTATTTGGACGAAACTTGGTGGACAGGTTAGGTGTGTGACGAGGACAAATTGATTCGATCTTGGTGAAGATCCGGATACGGACACGATATTTGAAAAAAATAAAAATCTTCCAAATGATTCTTCATAATTGAGTGACATGGACAAAAACGATATATACATATGTATATATATATATAGCACAATATTTCAAAAAGTTGTGGCCGGATTATGACAGCTTGTTGGATGAAGTGGTGAGGTGATGAGAACAAGCCAGTTAGGTTTTGGTTCAGGTTCGGATCCAGATCCGGCCTATCGGTGGGACACGACGCGTCAACCGTTCACCCTGGTGGAGGGATGCGCTCTACCGGGTGCCGTTCGAGTTTCACTCCTGTTTGTTTGTCTGTTTGTGAACAGAGCATATCTCAATGCCTCAGTTAGCATATAATGCCTCAAGAACGTGAGATTTCCTCCCTTTCAGTTTAGTGTCTCATTCTTGTGCCTCCGCCGGCGAAGTCGCCGGAGGCATGTTGTTTTCGGGTTGTTTGTCTGGCTGTCCGTCCGTCCGTCCGTCCGTCCGTGATAGTTTTCATAACCGCAATAACTTAAGCACGGCTATAAGGAGCGAAGTCAAACTGGGTACAAGTATGTATAATGATGTGTCCAGAAACTGATTATATTATGAGGTCAAAGGTCAGAGGTCATGTCAGGTTAAAAAAAAATGCCATTTGAGAACAGCTGAAGGGATGGATTTAAATCAAGCTTGGTACAAGTACGTATAATGATGTAATAATGTGAGCGGAGGCAAATCTGTGGACGTCGCGATATCGAATAAAGTGCCATTCTAGTTTCCTTCTGCTAGGGGGTGATCCACGGGACGCCATGATAAGCTATTTGTGCACGATGACACGGCTTTTGTCCAAGATATTAGTCGTATTGATATTGTTTTGTAATAACATTAATATTACGCTGTTATCATGAGCGTTATTACTTTTGTTATTCGAAGCGGCCTTGGAAAAATGCCACGGCAAGCTATCTCAACGCGGATATACACCGTAACACTGATTTCGCCCGTCACGTGACCCTTGGTCCTCCTGTCAAGTTTGGTGGAGATTGGACAAGTAATGACAAAAATGCCCGCAGACGCACACCCTGTTGTGTGTGTTTTGGTAGGAGTAGGATGTTCATTCTATTGTTGCGGTATTGTCTGTCGATTCGCTTGAACCGCGGATTTGTACCCGATTTCCCTTGCCCGTGACGTTGCGCGCATTGAACCGCAATCGATTGTTTTCCTCGTCACTAATGGCTGCTTCTTCATATCATGCACCTGGCCATTGAAGATGTTCCGAAAGCATTTACTTTCCTTCTTTCCCCGTTTAGCTGTTTCGCAACGACCTTTGGATAAGAAGCTTGCTGAAAAGAAGTTGTGCACCACTGAACTGATGCTGCTTCTGTCGGAAGCGGAACACCTTGGTAATCCCTTTTTTTTCCCCCCCCCACTTTTCTTGATTTGAAAGTGTTGTGCACACGCTCCTCGTTTTGTGGTGGAAAGTGCAGAGAGCAGGCGTTTGCACCAACCGCCATTGTACTTGCGATCTGTCATACGCCTGCGATCTGTTGTCCGAAACGTGTGCCCTTCCCTGGCAGCTTGTGACGCTATATAATTGCCAACTTTTATTCCCCACCCCTCCGTTGTTCCAGGTTCAGCTCTGTTGCCGTAAGAAAGGCGGTGCAGCAATTTATTTGATTGATCGCAAAAGTCGACAGTCTCCAATGTGACCAAAGTATCCCTCCGCTTTGTAAACTGTCCCTCGTTATTGAAGTTGCGCATGAGTGTCTGCGCTTCCAGCTCAGAGGGTAGATGGTGTGCGTGGGCCGGTTTGATTTGTGATCTTGTACTCGGAACAAACTGTCGATGTCGTCGACGTTACCTTTATATGATCTGTGTCGGGGGCGCTTGCTCGTTGAGATCATCGTGCGCTTGCCTCGCCTATTTTGTCCGTTTCTCACCGTCCATTCACTGGAAAGTCATCAAGATTTTGATACTGGGAGCACCCGGAGCATACGTTTGCTCACGGAGGAAATTAACTGCACCTAGCATCTCGTTGTGGGTGAGACGCCCGGTGCCTGCTCTACCCTGAACGTTCTCTTGATGTTGATGTCAGATGTCGGGGTTCGAGTATAAAGCCCTTGTGCTGCCGTCCTGGTGAACGCCTACGCCTCCAAGGAAAACCGCTCGGCTATCCAGGCTGGCCGGCGTTAACCTCCCGTCCACTACAATTAGGTACGGTGGATTAAACAAACCGCCAGACCCCGCCGACACTACGAATAACCAATTGGCAATTGCTTTAAAACCAACCACGAGGGCAAAAAACGCGATCGCTTGTGCAGAGCCGACGAGTTCGGATGCTGAGGGTTAAACGTTGAATCCTTAAATCCTCCTGTACTTACTTCCCGGTACGTCTTGACGTCATACGTTCCACTGTTCCTGTTCCATGTTTCGCCGAGACGCCAAGTGCATCAAAGCTTTTAAAATCATGAACAGCATTTAAAGATTGTAAACACCTTTCGTCGCTTTGTTGGTGATAAACCGTTTTGTTGTTGTTGTATTTTTCTTTTCGGTATCCCCGGTATCTATCTATAATTCAGCAATCTGTGTGTGTGTGTGTGTGTGTGTGTGTGTGTGTGTGTGTGTCTTGTGTGTCTGTGACCGCTGTTTCTCGACAACCACTGTCCGATCTAATTGAAACTTGCCAGATATATTGCTGGGGACCTGAGGATGTGCCTTTTCAAGGTTTGATATTAATCGGACAGTGCTTCCCAAGTTATGGCCATTTATTACCAACCAATGACAGGACACGGTGGTGGGCGTGGCCGATGGGGAAGGGAACCTCAGCCGCGTTCCCCATTACGGGTTACAACGTACGGACTCCGGAGAGTGATGACTTGGTGTATTCTAATAATTTCTCGATTTCTTTAGCGCATTTATAGATAAACACAATGCCCCAAGTTATGATCGTTTTCATATTAGACGGTGCTAAATTTCGGTAACACAGAGTGCTGGTATGCTCCGAACCAGGAAGTAAATTTTTTTCTCTCTCTCTCTTCTCTTTTGTTTTCCTTGCCACACATTGCGAAAAGGTAAAATACGTTGGCGCTAATTGAATAATTGGGTATTAAAACTAAATTGCGAATAATCATAACTGCGAATAATATGCGAACTTCCGGGCCACGCACGTCGGGCACGCGAGAGCAAAGAAACGGCCTGTGTGGTTGTTGTTTGTTGCTCGCGGTTTAAATATTTATTTATTTATATATTTTTTATTTATTTTTTTTTTTTTTACGGGCACGTACTAGTATTCAGAATTCCAATACCAGTATATCGATATATCGCCGGACCCTAACCCTCCACTCATTCGTTCCTCTTTTTCCCCACCTGTGGAACCAACTTCCGCATCTTCTCCAATCTCATCCCTCCCTGCAGGTCTTCAAGACAGCTTGTTCACCACCATCTCAGATCGTCCCCCAATCCAAAAGAATTATATTTTCCACCCTCATTAACCCACCTCCACCGCAATCCCCCCCTCCTTCCAAATTTCCAGTTTTCCCTACCAGTACTAATAGTTTCCTCCTGTATCCATCTTGTCCACCCCATCTTGCCCCTCATTCCTCCCCACACCCATTGTTTGTCTGTCTCCCTCTATCTTGTCCTTCAACTCTGCTGGTGGGTCCCCCCCCCCTCTCTCTCTACTGTTCTTTTTGTCCTGTCGCATCCTGATCTGTTCAGTGTACAATTCTAGCTCTTCCCCAAGCCTCGACTATGTCTACAAAAAAAATCCCAGAACGGCACCCGGTGGAGCAGATACCTACGCCAGGCTGAACAGTTTACATTTTGTATCCCGCTGATAGGCTGGGTCTGGATCCTCACCTTTACCAAAATCTAATTTGCTTCTTCTAATCACCCAACCAACTCGTCCACCTAGTTTTGTAATGACTCATCCCTAACTTTTAAAGATATCGTGCTATATATCGTTTTTGGCCCCGTCTCTCGATGGTGAAGAATCACTGAAAACAATTAAGCCCGGTGTTGGCTTAGCGGTTAGGGTGGCTGGCTTGGGATCTTGGGGTCCTGAGTTTGATCCCCATTGGCCGCTGAATTAACACCAGGTGGGGTTGACATTGACTCAGCCTGTCATCCTTCTGAGGTCAGCGAAATGTGTACCGGTGTGCAGCATCAGTGGCACAGCCGCGCCCCAACAAAATGATACCTACCCAGCAGCCAAGCTGCTATAGACAACAAGAAGAAGACTTAAAAAAATTTTTTTTTAATTCTCCTCTCCGGATCTTCACCAAAATCGAATCATTTTGTCCTTGTCACACACCCAACCTGTCCACCAAGTTTCGTCAGAATCCGTCAACTTTTTGGGATATACTGTT
>CM068968.1:73570001-73584277 GCA_035128595.1 Eptatretus atami | reverse complement strand
CACAGACAGACAGCGTTGAAAACATAACCAACGTCCACCTTCGGTGGCGGAGGTTTAAAAAAAAACAACCAAAAACCACATTTGTGAGCTGAAGGTCCTTAGATCTCTTTTTTTCAGTCATATTAAACTCCTGAAGATGTCTTGAACTTTCAGGAACTTGAGTGAGACATTTCAAATGTGAGCTTTTTCTCTCTGCGGCTTGCTGTAAATATGAATGTCCCAAGCATTTGAATACATTTTTTTCCGAACTAACATTTACTCTAGGAAGTTCCACAACCCCCTTTGGGTTATGTAATATTTTTTGAGTCTGTTGGTCAGTAGCTTCAGCGTTGTCTGTTTTGTTTGGTGTGCTTATCAGAGAGGATGGTTGGAGAGGAAGCTTTGACTCCTCTAGAAGAGGCAGTGAATGTTGTTGATACGGCGAAGAAGTTTGGTCTCAACATGAATGTCCACAAACATGAGGAACTCATTCGCCAACAGGTAAGGATACTCGGTTGTTATCGAATGCATATTCGACTGGGATTAGATTCTGAATTCAGCCCGTCGGGCACGTCGTCTACCGAGGTGTGGCTGTGTCGCTGCACACCTGCACAGGAGTTTGTAATCTGGCGAGGGTGTCGACGACAGCTCGCCAAATCTTCGTGAAGGACACCGTGGGATCTTTAACGTCCACCAACGAATGCTGGCAGACGTGCACAAGCTTGCAGGAATGACATATGGAGCGAACGCCACTAACCTTCGCACAGGCTCAACAACGCTGGTCTACTCCACAGCAGAATGTTGTATCCTGGTCTGGCCCAGACACACACACACTGGAAAACTGGTGGCCGTCATGAGTCGGCTCCAACAGGTGGCAATGCAGCCGATTTCCTGAGACCCTGCAGAGCAGAGTCTTGGCTAACTAACGTAGCAGCGCCACATAAACGCTATAAATTCCTGGCCTTTCAATAAACTCCGACATCACATTCCCACCAACGATCGGGCTCAAATCCAGGAAGCCATTCTGGACCCAGCCATATCCATCACGAGCCAAGAAAGAGACCCCCGATGAAATATACGATCAAACGCCGACATTCCACTAAAATTCCTCATCACCAACCCCAACCGCACCACGACCGGGAATTGTGCTCCCAAAGAAGATGTGGTCTTCCTTAAACCGAAGCAAGACATTCCCTGGAAAGATGTGGTCAATTCTTTTCACAAATGGTAGATGAAAGAAGTGCAATGCGAGACGGTGGTGCATCATACTGGAATGCCCATCGAGATCCTTCAAGGGTGATTTGAACAGCATTCACGAGGTTACTCTTGAAGCCGTCAAATGCTTTTGAGAGTTGAGATCCATTTAAAATTTGTTGCTATCGACCTACGCCACGTGAACATAGAAGGAGAAGAATATGACATTATGGGGGGGGGGGGATGAGATCACTCAGCCAGGCAATTAAAGAACTTGGCTTGTATGATTTATTCATTCATTGTTCACCTTTTTTAACGATGTTGTAACTTTGCCTTAATGAAAAGATTTCTTCCCATTTTGCTCGCTCTTCCCTCCCTGCCTCATTTCCGCTGATGTGAAGTCGGTGGCCGTGTGCCTGATGAAGAGAAGGTTTAAAGTTGCCAAGAAGGTCTTCCAGCGACAGTATGGCGACGTGATGACAAAGCCGGTGAGATGTTTTGCGTAACCCCTCGAGTTGCAAGCGCTCGTTTCCGAGTTGTTCCAGCTATATTCGTCACCATGACATTTAACGTGCCAACTGTTCCAAGGTGGATTGTAAGTCACCAGGAAGTAGTTGGGCAATTTTTAACGGCATTTGTTTGACGTGGAACTGCGTGTCCCACCTACCACGAGCACATGCACGGGCAGAAAATAAATTTGTTGACATGATCTGGGGAGGAATCTTGCTGCCAGCATATTGTTAAGATCGAACACTCGTCTCCATCATGAGTCGGCTCCAACAGGCTTGTAGCTGGGCCAGGATTGGAACAAACCGAAATGCAAAAGCCGTCTCGGTTGATCGACACGAGTACGCTGTTGGCGGACGTCGCCGGAACACCACTCGGATATTAAGCTGCATTGGAATCCCGGCAAAAATGTTCTTTGACGCGGTGTTTTGGGGGGATTTTTCCTCTAATTAGCACGATGAAGCCCAATATTTGTATTACCTATAACGACAGGTATGTCGGTTTGAGTATGGGTACATGCAGTGTTCGTATACATCGATAATTTGTGTAATATAACTGGGGGGGCTGGCAGGATGGCCTCGAAGTATGCACACTCATCTCAAAGCTGTCTAGCCTGGGTTTGAATCCTGACCTCGCTGTAAATTGTCGTCCTGGTGTTTCACAGGCAAGGTGATTCATCAATGTGTGTGCCGTTCCTCGGACGGACTTATAACTGAGCGTCCCATCTACCGGTATTAGTTGGTGGACGTTAAAGATCCCACGGTGTCCTTCACGAAGAGTAGGCGAGCTATCGCCGGCACCATGAAGAAATTTCAAATTCCTTCCCTGATTTCCTGAGTCAGTGATGGACCTGACCAGGATTGTAGCCGAATAACTGCTTTGGCAGCACCAACGCTCTGCGTAGGGTGTACTACATCATAATGATGATGATGATTAATGTAACTGTATCATTCTGCTGTTGGTTTGTTGAACTGAATTGCATCATTGTAATGATCCAGACGGTTGTTCAAGATCTTCTGGACATGATCAAAATGAGGAAGGTCACGTCGAGCTTTGCCTCCAAATATAGCATTGCAGGCTTCATGCAGTCCATGCAGAAGTTTCTTGAACCTCTTGTCCTGTCTGAGGAAGATGAAGGCTTCCTGCTTCGTGTAAGTCCCTTTTGTTCCATTTCATCCATTTGCTTTGTCTGGATTTGTCTTCTGTATTGCCATTCTGAATCCTTAAACGATTAACTTCTCTCTACTTCTGTCATCCTGGTGCTGATAAACTTTCCATTGTCCTCCGTTTCACCTGGTCTCGCTCTCCATTTGTTCTTCCCTTTCATCCTTATCGTATGTCTGGTACAATAGTAATGGAAATTATTCTGCAAATGGTTAGGAAATTTGGTGGGAAAGGCAAGTATTACAATAAAGACACCCCTTCATCCTATGCAATGATCTCGACCACAGTTCAGTTACCTATTGGTCTGACAGGATAGTGTAGAGGTAGCGCTCCTACCCTTGCATTGTCTAGTCTAGTCTGGGTTGGATTGCTGCATCACAACGTGCATGGTCCCTCGGATGGACCATATACTGGGTGTCCTATCTGCTGTCGTTAAAGACCCCACGGTGTCCTTCACGAACAGTAGGCGAGCTGTCGTTAGCGCCATGGCCAAACCGTGAAAAAAGTGCAGGTGAGTGACCCGAGACAATGGGGAAGCACCGTAATTTTGTGTTTTAATGGACATTAAAGCCGATCCACCGGGAAAATCACAGAACCCTCGGAATGCGTCCATAAATGAAAATGTAATAAATGAAAAAAAAAACAAAACAAATGCAGGTAAGTGACCCGAGACGATGTTTAAGCATACCCCGGAAGCACGGTTCGTTATTCCTTACAATGTCCAAACATACCATATATATATATATATATTATATATATATGAAACAGACAGACAGGCCACGTTTAATCTGCTATTGAATGTATAATTTGCTTCAACGCAGCAGGAAGCTTCATCACAAAGCCGATTTGTGTTTATTTTTGGCCATCGCGCACCTTCCTCCACATTTTCTCGAAGCCCAGGAACGTAACCCCCTTATTCCCATCAGAAATCTGTTTTGAATATCTTGGCATTTTCCAGGAAAGTAACCCCCACAATGTTTAAGGGTTTCCTATATATCGTTTTTGGCCCTCTCCCTCTCAATGGTAAGGAATCACTTGAAAAATTCTAGTATCCAGGTCTTCACCAAAATTTACTCGGTTCGTCCTTGTCACACACCCAACCCGTCCACCACTTTTTTTTTATTCCGAATCCGTCCATAACCTTCTGGAGATATCCTGTTCACAAGCAGACAGACAAACAAACAAACACGAGTGAAAACATAAACTCTGTCCATCTTTGGTGGTCGAGCTAATAAGAGGAGTGGTTTAGGTATAAAGACAAAAACTCTCCAAAAGTGATGCTTAGCTCACAGTGTGGTCTTTATGTGACAGACGACGGTGAACTAGAGATCCCGACTGGCAATCGTGCTGTAAATACACCTGTGAATGTTACCTTGCTACTAGTGAGATGGACGTTGGCACCAAGCGGTCTCGATGGATGTGTACAGCTGCTTGAAAACCACTCAAGTGAAGAGCTAACAAAACCAAAAGGTTGAAAATAGGAATCGGGTTGAGCCAAGCTGGAGATTTGTGGCTATTTTGTTTTATTTTTGGGCTTTTTTTTTTTTTTCTGTGAATCCAAATTTTAAATGTTCATTGACTTTTCGACAACACAGGAGAACCATATCGTAATTAATGTACCACATACAGTGATACATGGGGGAGAGTTGGACACATTTGGCGGGGCGGGGGGGGGGGGTGTCTACATCACAGTCGATGGTGTTGGTGCTCCACAGGAAATTGATGGCACTCTGACTGACGTAATCAGTCGTGTAGCCGCACCTTCCCCTCAGAAATATCTCGAGTCTTAGGTGCATGTTATTCACGAGAACAAAGGTGAAAGCTCGATTGGACCACATACAGGGTGGGCCAAAGTCACTGAAGGTTTTCTTTGTTTTGTAACTTTTTTTTTTGATTTTCATCAATTTTCAAATTTAAATATATATTTTTATTTAACAGATAAAGAAGACCAGGGAGATTAATTATGAAGTAAATTTACCAATGACCAGCACGTGAGAATTGTTGAATTTTATTAACCCAGTGGGAAACTAGAGGGGAGCACTCGGGAGAGTGCAAAACCTCCGCACCAATACTGCTGGGTCACTCAAGTGAACCTTTTTTCTTATTCATTAAAATATGATGTCAACAGTGCTGACAGTTATAGTTCTTTTCTCCAACATTTTTTTGGGGGGGGGTTGGAAATCACTTAAAACATGTAGAAATGCAAAAAAAAGAAATCGAAATTTTGTTGAAAAAAAGTTGCAAAAAAAATTTTTTTCTCTAACAATTTTTTTTGGGGGGGTTTGAAATCACTTAAAACATGTAGAATGCAAAAAAAAAATTTTCTCAATTTTTTTTGGGGGGGTGGAAATCACTTAAAACATGTAGAAATGCAAAAAAAAAAAAATCTTTTTTGGGGGGGGTGACAATTTTTTGGGGGGTGGGTTGGAAATCACTTAAAATGTAGAAATGCAAAAAAAAAAAATTTTCTCAAATTTTTTTGGGGGGGTAACAATTTTTTTTTGGGGGGGGGGGGGGGGGGTTGGAAATCACTTAAAACATGTAGAAATGCCAAAAAAAAAAAAATTTCTCTAAATTTTTTTTGGGGGGGGGGGGGGTTGGAAATCACTTAAACATGTAGAAATCCAAAAAAAAACATTTTTTTTTTTTGGGGGGGGGTAACAATTTTTTTGGGGGGGGTTGGAAATCACTTAAAACATGTAGAAATGCAAAAAAAAAAAAAATTCAAATTTTTCTTCAAAATGGCCGCCATAGCGGCCATATTGGATTTTGGACCAAGTCCAAAATCTAATGGCATGATCTTGGACCATACCTAACCCCCCACCAACTTTCGTCGAAATCCGTCGAGGAGTTTTTCGGTAATACTGTTCACAAACAAACAAACAAACAAACAAACAAACAGAAAGGTGGTGAAAACAGTAACCTCCATCCATCTTCGATGGCGGGGTTTAAAAATCAATAATTCAGACTCGAAGAAAATTTCGCAATCCTTTTAATGTTCGAGAACAGCCATCAGAAAACACGATTCGGAACTTGATTGCTCGTTTTGAGTCGAAAGGGTCAGTTCATGACTCATTCCGCAGTGGAAGACCAAAAACGAGTCGTACTCCAGAAAACGTTGACCGTGTCCGGGAGAGTGCGAACGAAAAACCCAGAAACGTCGACTCGGCTCGGAATGGCGAAATCATCATTGCGAAGGATAATAATGAAGAAAGATTTGTTTCCGTTTCCTTCCGAGCTTCAAATGCTGCACGAAATGTCAAGGTCCTCAAGATCTAAACCTCAAGATCCAGCAAATCGACGAACATTTGCAACCAAATTGCAGCAACTCAACTCGTAAGGGACGATGGATCACGTTTTGGAAAGAGCAAGACTTGGCGAAGAAGCCAATGGGGAGCCATTTGCGGGACATCATTTTTCACAATTGATCTTTAAAAAAATAAAAAAATTCCATGAATTAAACTACCATTTGCAATTTATTTCATTAATTTTTATTTAAAAATAAAAAAATTTTTACAAAAAATAAAAACTTCAGTGACTTTTGGCCAGCCCTGTACAATGGCAAGAACTTAACTCGTCGATATCGTCATGATAAAAAGGCTGAAGGAACCGCTCTGGTTTTACCGGGACAAAATGTCGATTGTGAGAAATAATTGTCCGAATAACGCGCTTCATTAGACTTGACTGCTATAACTTGTTCGAGATTCCTTGGTGTCGGTTTGTAAACGTTGCATCTTCTCTTGTCTTCCCTTCTGCAGTCTGCAAGGAAAGTTCTGAGGATTGAACAAGACAGATCTCACGAAATGGCAAATTGCATACGGACTGTGGATGACGTTTCGTAAGGATAGATTGTTTCTCATATCGGGCACCTTGCCACCACTGTGTGTTTGTTTTCCTCCTCATGGTCCCTCGACCTCTACCTCCTCTTCATGCCGCTCGGTGCTTCATTTTATTGCACCTCTCCTCCTCCTTTCTACTTCGATGGTTTGTTAAGCATGTTTACAGACGCATGAATGATTTATGTTTTGGCAAAGGAAGTGGGAGGGGGGGGGGGGGGGGGGTATCGGGATTTTATTTGGTCTTGCCATCTCTTGGCCTGTATTTTGAAAGTTTTAAACAAGAAGAGGGTTGGTTACTGGCAGAACACGTGCACCCTGTAGAAATCTGTGAGGGACAGAGCCAAGAGATGGCAAGACCAAAAAGGAGCCGGTAGAATAGAATACACAAGTAAGAGACAAAGTAGACATTTAATCAAATCAACATTTTCTTTTCATTCTCCTCCCACTTGTTTATGCACCATGAAATGTGGTAAATCTCAATTCCTTCCTTACACCAGTTGTAGGATCTTGTATATTATTTCCGAGTTTGTGGTTTCGTGTCGCGCTATCTTCGACTTTGTTCTGCGCTCGAGTAACGTGATATTCGCTTACATTATCTCAAACCATATGAGGTGCATGGTACAAAAAAAAGTAAATAAAATGGTTCAAACATTGATATTGTATTCCACTTACTGCATTAAAGTAAAATTACTACTGATATCTCTGCATCAGTTCCTTTCTCAAACACACCCACCCCAACATGTCGCGCAGAGCGTGGGTATGCTAGTGATTCATTAAATGGCGGTGTTGTTCTTATTATTTTGGCTTAATATTTCATTATCATTATTATTATTATGTTTTTCGTTTTTACCAGTATTCTTTGCTTTTGTGCAGTTCATTCTAACACGATCATTCCCACTGTTTTATGTTCATGTTGATCTCCCAGCACGGCGATGTCTTCCTTCCTTACACGGAGGGAGATCGAGCAAAGCTTTGCTTCACTCTTCTGCGGCTCGCACGACGAGATGCAAGCGATGCTTCAGCAGCTCTGGGATTCTGATTTCTCCCCATCGAAGGTGCATTTGCACGTAAGGATCTCCAGCAGGGTTACTTGTACAGGTTACAGCTTTTGGGTTGCTTTTGCAATTCACCAAATGGGAACAGAAGAATAAGGAATAGGAAACATTCTTTGATATTGTCATGTCGAGAGGATCTGTATCCCAGTGGTCTCTACAAACAGTTGTTGACAATAATTTAGGTTTCCCCCCCCCCCAGGGATTACTGAAATGTCGACCGAGACTGTTAGCACGCATGGTACGTCGAAATGATGTGGACACGTTCTTTTGAAATAAAAGCAAGGTATTACCGCACAAGACAACATATACGGAGAGTTCTGGATGAAACAGACTTAGATGATGAATATTAATAAATAAATAATAATTACAGATGGCAGAAACCTAAGGCACTACAGGTAATTATTCACTCATGGTGAACAAAGGGGACCCTGGCAAAGACTTCTAAAAGAGTCTACTCCCCCCCCAACCCCCTCCTCCCCCGTGAGCTTCTGTTCGCATCGTTTTACCACCTGCGTCCGCGATCATGCTTCACATCTTCAAGCATCCTACGTTCATGGCCCAGCACCGGGTGAATCGTGCAGGGTGGTATTCCCTGCCACAGCAATGCTACACAGGTGGGGTACCGAACCAACGTCGTGCCACCTTTCAGACTACCAATGGCATTGTCATCTTGGGCCTTCTTGTGGCTAATGTCATGCCAGACTTCCTGCACTCAGAATGCGGGCCGCAATGGGGTTTATCAAACCGCACATGGAGCACCAACACACACCCAGTGCAATTCCTCTCCTCTCCTTACCTTGCCTTGCCTGGTTATACAGAGGACGTGTGTGACTTGTGCTTTCCCAGCTTGACTCTACATTCACCTGCAGTATACTGCCTCTCAGCATACAAAAACCAGGACAACTTCAATGGATCCCTGGTAGCCTGGTTACAGAAATTTGCAGGGGGGGGGGATCCATTGCTAGATTGTGGTAAGTGTAGTATGGTCCATGTGTTTCGTGTAGGTAAGATTGCATGTAACGGGGATATGTCAGAGTAAGTCGTTTGTTTCACGTGATGCTGATGAGGCCACGTATGTCATTTATAGACAGGTTAGACAGATTAATTATATATGCGTAAATACCTATTGTTTGTAGGTGGGGCACGGTGAGGACTTCCCATCGCAGAGACACGCGTCACGTGTGCAAAAAGGCCGATTACGATCTCTGACCATTTTATGCCAGCCATGGTGGTGTAGTGCGCTATGAGGTCGAGAAGAAAAGATGGACATTTATTTTTATTGGGGCCACCCCGTGGGCAGGACGGCCCAGAGGAAGACTCTGCCCAGGGAGAACAAGAGGACTCTGTGTGTGAGAGGGGAGTCAACGAGAAGCTCGGGAGAGAACCAGCAGAGGCTCATGTAAAATTGACCCAAAATGGCATCACCCTGAATTTTTGGAGGGCCTGGAAGAAGAAGACAGAGAGCAGATCAGGAGACCTTGGTCTAAAAAGGATGAAGGGGGGCCATGAGGGTTAGTTGAGGTACTACTCGTCGCTACTACTCCTCGTATCTGGGTCACTTGATTGTCCTTCGGCTTTCTTCATCTTCAGGGCTACCCATTGCTGGCCCTGCTTATTACTGGCTCTCGTCTCCCTCCTGGTCTCTAAAATGGCTGCATAGTGTCCTGCGTTCACCTTGCGCGTCGTAGAGGAGATTGGGAATGACATGACTTCTTGAATTGCAGGGAAAAGTGGGATTTGTTGGAAAGAAAGAAAGAAAGCCGTGACACAGGTGGGGATAAAAGGGGATGTTGCAGGTCATGTTGAAATGTTGGATTTGGGGTGTGAGTTAGTGTATGAAAGTAAATCAAACAGTGATGACACAGGAACATGTTTCCACTCTTTGCCGGGCCGGGCACATCTATTGATGGCTTCTAGTCTTATACCAACAATGCCGAGAGCTTTACCTCGACCTTGTGCAGGACTATTAGATGTGATGCTGGATCCCTTTGCCACAAAAATATAGCAATGCTCCATTGACCTCCAAATAAATGCCTCAGACTCAGGTGTGAAAATGGAAGTGCCGATGACTAACTTTGCATGGCAGGCCGTTATTGTTGCGAACTTGCCTGAATTTCAAGATTGCCATCGATTCGCCTTGTTTGTGGCTTGTCGTGTGTTTAGCAGAAAACTGAAGACACTGCTTCGTCGGCGTCCGCGTCGCCAGTCTCGAGGCCCTTGTCTCATGTATCCTCGACTGCTGGTTCTTTGGAATGCACTTCTGTCACCCTGGCATCCCAAGTTTCAAAAACCTCACGACAGAGTCCCCACACCTCAAAAATGAATGAATCTGCCAAGTGTACCTTGTTGGAGAAGTGGGTATTTGTATTGCTTACGAACAAGTTGTATTGTTCTTTATTTTGTCGTTTTTGAAGATGTTGTCCTCAAAGCCTTTTGTTATCCCTGCCACCGAAGGGATATGGAGATTTTGTATTCACCCATGTTTGTTTGTCTGTCGGCTTGGCTGTGAGCACAATATTTCAAAAAGTTGTGCACTAGTTATGACAAAATTCGGTGGACGAGTTGGTTAGGTGACGAGAAAAAGCCGATTAGATTTTGGTTCGGGTCCGGTTGCAGATCCGGCCCATCAGTGGAATACAAAATATAAACTGTTCAGTCTGGTGGAGGTATTGGCTCTACTGAGTGCCATTCTAATTACCTCTCACACGCAAAGCGAAAAGCGGGGTGAAGCAATTGTTTCACTCTCTGTCTGTCTGTCTGTCACCACAAGCGCCAGTTTATGATCGAGGAACAACTTATTTAAATTTAATGCTATATTTTCAACACGAATCAGAAGACAAATCTACCGTTCTGCAGTACTTTGGCTCTCAATCCGTCCTGATCATGCATGTGCAGCGAGGAGTAAGGTAAAAAAAAATTTTTTTTACTATGTCTGGCATAGTAAAACCAACTGGCATAGCAAAACCAGTCTAAAAAAAGTAAAAATCATTCCAAACAGGAAACCAACTGTTTTTAAGGACGTCATAAAGGACACAAACAACAGGCACGAAGAACAAATGCACCGTTTCATCAGGTGGTGTATAAGACACTGACTGCATGAACGGTGGTAAACTTCGGAATATATATAATATTGTTGCGGCCACGGGGTACCGAGACACCAGCTGTCACTCGGGAATTAATCCCGGTTGTCCTCGGTAGAGCCGTACCTGGGGCCACGCTCACAATTAACGTTGTCGTACGGTGGGTTGTTTTAGAACCACGAACGCCACCCAGTCAACCACGAGTTCCCGTGTCCGCCATCTAATTATTCTGTTTAACTCGAGGTCACGTGGTTACCTGAGCGGGGAGCGCGCCCTCGGCAAAGCACCAATGTTATCTCGATTAGATTTTAATTTCGGTGGCTGAGCGTTTTAACCGCTGGTGCGTGCGACGATTTTTGGTCAAATCTGTGGAATTACCTCCCAGTCTATCTCGGTTCGAACAATGCTAGACCAATGGAAGGAAGGACAAACACGACAGCGTTGGAAATCGACAAATAATTTATTAATAATAAAATAAATCAATAAAAAGAACTTTTTATTTGCTGAGGTAAATAAAGAATGAATTTCAAAGCAAAAAATCAATCAAAATGCCAGGGAAGAGATAAAGAGCAGATGCTTATCGGGGGTTGACTTACAGCTAAACACAGACAAGGGTACCCAGCAGATCATTCAGAGGGAGGGGGAGGGGGGGAAGAATCGTCTCACCAGAAAGTCGTCCGTGAAGCGAAAACGTCCTGAAATGCGTGCGTGCGTGTCACGTCCGTCGCCGGACAGCACTCAGCTTTTGCGTGCACCCTCTCGCGGGGAGCTTGAACGCCAGTCGAAGTCTGGAGGGCACTGAGATCGTCCGTCGCGGGTTTAGACCCTGGTGTTGGGGACCGACCCGTGCCTCACTTGTTGGCGGCGCTGCTCACACCCACACGTGCACCACACACTCGCTTGCCGAAGCACTGGGAAGGACGAATTTGTCTCGGCGCTGGTCAGACGCCCATACGTGCACCACCGCTCACTTGCTCAAGCACTGGGAAGGACGAATTGTCTCGTTGGCGGCTGGTAGACACCCACACGTGCACCACACACTCGCTTGCCCAAGCACTGGGAAGTAGTGGGGCAACTTAGCTAAATATAGCATAACAATTGTGTATTTTGTGAGGAAAGCACCAAATTTGGCACACTAGTAGCCTATCATATTATGAAACAGATTTGGATATTGGGCCATCTCAAAATTTTTGATGGCAGTGGAAAATGGCTGCCACAGCCATCAGCGGCTGAATTTGAGATGGCCCAATATCCAAATCTGTTCATAATATGATAGGCTACGAGTGTGCCAAATTTGGTGCTTTCCTCACAAAAGCACAATTGTTATGCTAAGTTGCCCCACTAAAGGACGAATTGTTTCGTCGGCGCTGGTCAGACACCCGCTTCTTGTCGCTCTCTCTCGCCCTTTGCTTTTTCCCTCTCTCCTTTCGCTTGCTTCTCTCCTCACGTGTTTCTTTCTCTCACGCGTTTCTCTCCTCACGCGTTTCTCTCCTCACGCGTTCTCTCCTCACGCTTTTCTCTCTCACTGCTTTTCCTCCTCAGAACGTACTCTCGCCTCGTTTATAAATCTCCGGGCCGTCTCCGCAGGGTGCCGCCCGCCCCAAGCTCACCCCGCCCCACTGGCGCAGGGTTACCATGACGACCCGTGCGCTCCCAAAAAAGGCGGGCGTCGGAGCTCACCAAAGATTGCCGCTGAGGAAGAATGGGGGGCGGGCTTCAGAGCTCGTGAAAGAAATGTGTGTAAACGTGTCTGTCGTAAAGAAAAAAGCTTCCCATAAGAGAGGGGATCTATTCTTTACCCTTCTCAACGCATCACGTTTAAGATCCCATTAGACATGGGGCTAATCTGAACATGTATTTAAGGAAATAACTGTCTGAGGACCTGGATGTGTGGATGCATTCATCAGACCCGATTCCAAAATCCGTAACAATATATATATTTTCTTTTTTTCTTTCTTTCTTTTTTTCTTTCTCCAACCTTTAGAACCCTTATTTTATTTCAACTGAATTATATACTTGAACACTGAAGAACACAAATCGCCTTATTGGCACATTCAAAACACAGTTCCGTTTAGCCGTACTTTGACATGTTAAATAAGGTGGTGTATTGACTGCCGGAACACTGCATAAAACGGCGCTAAACTGCCGAAACTTTTTATACGGCCTTTAAAATCATTATCTTCAATTGAATTATATACTTGAACACTGCACGGGGTAAGGTGTTCGATGAACTTTGTATTTCCTAAATGCGATAAACATGGTGATGTTTAAAAAACAAACAAACATTTGTAGTAACTCACCGAAAAGCAGGTTGAACTACATTTTATCGATTATTTTTTCTTCTTCTTCTCCTCTTGTATGTGGCACAAGGTTATGGGTGGCATCATTTGCTGGTGGTATTGCTGATGCAGTGCCCTCTGCTGGTTAGGGAAGGGATTTGTAATTTGTTCATGGTGCCTGTGATAGCTCACCGACTCTTCGCGAAGGACACTGTAGGATCTTGAACGTCCACCAACAAATGCTGGCAGACAGGACACTTTAATGATCAATTATTTGACTTCAATGCTTGAGACTTCACGCAGTGTCCGTTATTTCTAACCTTTGTCACTTTTGTCGGCTTCACCGCGAGTGTTCGAGATCCTCCTCTGCTTAAGGGGCTGTCACACCTTGACGATTTAGCCAGCGTATGCCGATTTATGAAAAATTTGTCTAAAACGCTGGCACACGTCGAATATGTTATGGGTACGTTTTTGTGTACGTTAGGTGCACGCTGAAAAACACGACCATAGGTCGTATTACGCTGTTTTAAACGTTGTACTTTTTGGTTGTCCAAAAAATTTTGCATGCTTGAAATTTTACGACGTATCGGCGTTTGGCTCACAGTTCCGCTACGCTGGCCATAAGTTGTAGGCACGTTATGCGATCGTTGACACCGTTAATTGTATGTTATCTCAATAGTCGACCACGTCGAGGTAACTTCGCGTACCCGAAACTTATTTTCTAACCTATGAGTAACGTTTTGTAAGCACGCTACACGAACGTTGTTCACACTTCGCAACACGCTACTTGAAAGTTCCTCATACGTCGAAACACATCAAAGTAATGTTTAGGGTACCGCGTGACTTATTTATAACCTATGAATAATGTGGTTGGAATTATTACGCTATGCATACGCTAGACTATCGTTGGGCATAGGTTGTGGACGCCTAAAACACGATAAACAATCGTTGGTATAACTTATGTATAAGTTATCGAAGCGTTCTGTGTTCATTACTAGTACATTATGCATTTGTCAAGTCGTTTTTAATACTTTAAAAAGTAAAACAAAGAAAATATTTCATCGTGGGAATGAGGGAAAAAAATTATCCGAAAAGAACATCGAACAGTGGTGCAAAGAAGTCTCCTATTCGTGGACGATAAGAGGATCCATCATCACCCACACCCTCACCTACTACTAC
>CM068968.1:73540492-73565288 GCA_035128595.1 Eptatretus atami | reverse complement strand
AATCGATAACCAAGCGAATGGGCCAATTATAATGCTTCACTCTTCCTGCTCGACAAATGTAATAATTGTTATCCTCGCCAGAGGGTCCGTTTGTTTGTGTGTTTGTACAGAACCTGAGGAGGTGTATCAATTACATCCTCTTGAAATGGTTATGACAATGATATATAAGGTATTCTGTATTTTCACACAAAGAACCCCGTGGGCTATATGTTAAATCGTTTTTCAAAAATTCCAACTGTGCGGTATACTCATGTGCGGGTTTTATGGTATTTCACCATACAGCACGGGACATAACCACAGGGGGCCAAGTTCAATTATCAAGGAGATTCACACACACAATTCCAAAGTAATTTAAGGTACCTGTCAGTGTTCATACATAAAGCTCAAAGTCCTTATCTCAGAGTCTAAATGTGGGGGTCTGCTCAGTTCCCAAGTTTCTTGGAGAGCACTTGCCAAATGGTTTAAGCACTGAAGCAAGCACTCCATTCGAAACTGATAAAGAACGGCTCGCTTGACAAGCGTTAGCTAGCTTGCTCCTTAGTAAATGAACGTACCCTTGGTCTGTCGCAGTCTATAGATATAGTCAGCACGATCGTCCTCTTTTTCTCCAGAAATCAACCCACTTTCTTTGTCAACTTTCAGTTTGAATTCTGCCGTGAAACTTTTACGTTTTCTCCTATTTGTACTGACAGCAGACATTGTACAATGGGGACTTGTAATGGTATGGACAGAGTCCTTGGTCTAAAAAGGATTAATGGGGGCCACGAGGGTTGGTTGAGGAACTACTCGTCGCAACCGCTCCTCGTAGCTGGGTCACTTGATCGTGCTTTAGTTTTCTCCTTATCTTCAGGGCTACCTATCACTGGCCCTGCTTATCACTGGCTCTCGTCTCCCTCCTGGTCTCTAAAATGGCTGCATAGTGTCCTACGTCCACCCTGCACGTCGTAGACAAGGCTGGGAATGACATGACTTCTTCAATTGCAGGGAAAAGTGGGATTTGTTGGAAAGAAAGAAGGCCGTGACACGGGTGGGGATAAAAGGGGATGTTGCAGGTCATGTTGAAATGTTGGATTTGGGGAAGAGGGTGGGGTGTGTGAGTTCGTGTATGAAAGAAAGTTAAAGAGGGACGACACGGGAACATGTTTCTAATCTTTGCCGGGCCGGGCACATCTACTGATGGGTTATAACAACAATGCCGAGAGCTTTACCTCGACCTTGTCCAGGACTATTGGATGTGATGCTGGATCCCTTTGCCACAAAAAAGAGCAATGCTCCATTGACCTTCAAATAAATGCCTCAGACTCAGGTGTGAAAAGGAAGTGCCGATGACTAACCTTGCATGGCAGGCCGTTATTATTGCGAACTTGCCTGAATTTCAAGATTGTCATCGATTCGCCTTGTTTGTGGCTTGTCGTGTGTTCAGCAGAAAACTGAAGACTCTGCTTCCTCGGCGTCCGCGTCGCCAGTCTCGAGGCCTTCGTCTCATGTATCCTCGACTGCTGGTTCTTTGGAATGCGCTTCTGTCACCCTGGCATCCGAAGTTTCAAAAACCTCACGACAGAGTCCCCACACCTCAAAAATGAATGAATCTGTCAAGTGCACCATGTTGGAGAGGTGGGTATTGTATTGCTTACGAACAAGTTGTGTTGTTCTTTATTTTGTCATTTTTGAAGATGTCCTGAAAGGCTTTTGTTATCCCTGCCACCGAAGGGATGTGGAGGTGTTTTTTGTTTGTTTGTTTGTTTTTTTCTACAACCTTTAGAACCCTTATATTATTTCAACTGAATTGTATACTTGAACACTGTAGAACACAAATCGCCTTATTGGCACATTCAAAACCCAGTTCCGTTTCGCTGTACTTGGACATGTTATATAAGGTGGTGTATCGACTGCTGGAACACTGCATAAACTGCCGGAACTTTTTTATACGACCTTTTAAAATCATCTTGCTTCAATTGATTTATATACTTGAACGCTGCACGAGGTAAGGTGTTCCATGAACTGTATAGTTCATAAATGCGATATCTGTGGTCATGTGGTTTTTTTTTTTTTCTTCTTCTTGTTTTTATCCTTTTTTGTATGTGGCACAAGGCTATGGGTGGCATCATTTGCTGGTGGTGTTGCTGATGCAGTGCCCTCTGCTGGTTAGGGGAGGAATTTGTTCATGGTGCCTGTGATGGCTCACCGACTCTTCGCGAAGGACATCGTGGGATCTTTAACGTCCACCAACTAAGGCTGGCAGACAGGACACTTTCATTACACTGGGGAACAAAGTTTTTGTTGCATTGATACCAGCACTTGATCTTACCTAATTTGAGTGTGCTGATTCAAATCTGAAGTTAGTTTCTCTCTGTAAGCTCGAGATTTTTTTGCAATCCACCATTATCAACATTTATTTGGTAAGTTACAATTTGTATTAAAAGCAAATTTATATTAAACATGTATTTGCAATTCAACATTTTCAACATTTTATTTGTAAGTTACAATTTGAATTAAAAGCAAATTTAAATTAACATATATTTCGACATAAAGACGATAGGTGATTCAGAACAATTGATAAGGATGGAATGCAAAGTTCAAATAGGTCCTATTCAGGCAATAATTTGCGCTTGTAGCTCTTGCGTTTGTGGACTTCCACAGGGCAATCTCGTTTGATGCTCCAGCAGTAGTCTGCCATCATATTTTGCCCATCGCCCTTGGTAGCGTCTTCCATCGTCATGAGGTCCTGATGGAAGCGCTTCCCTCTTCCTCACTTACAGCCCCAAGGTTCTCAGGGAATTGATCAAGGTGACTATTCAGGAAATGGAGCTTGACACTCATTTGCACCCAAGATCGCGAAAAGCCAACAGCATTCTAGTAACCAGAAACTCATAGTTATCTGCCTTTTTGTTACCAAGAAAGTTTTGTATAACTGCGACGAAGACAGCCACGCTGTCTTCTCCTTGTCATTCATCTTCCTTACAAATTCCTCATCACGTACAAGGGCACGAATTTGAGGTCCATCGAACACACCTGCTTTGATATTCTCGAAAGACAAAGCAGGAAAAGCAGAAACATATGTTAAAAACATTCACCATCAGTACTCAATGCCTTCACGAAGCTGTTTCATCAAGCCGAGCTTGATATGGAGTGGGGGGGGAAATGATCTTCTCTCGGCTGACGATTGGGTCATTCACAATGTTTGGCATGCCTGCTTCCAGAGTTTCACGGATGGGCCACTCCTTCTGGATCCAGTGTTTCTCTCGAGCTCGGCTGTCCACATGCAGAGATGGCATGGAAACTTTGTGAAGCCTTTCTGTTGACAGGAGAACGTTGACCATTTTCAGGTCGACACAAATGATCCAGTTGTGCTAGTGATATTTGAGTAAGTCAATCACCATTTTTATGTCATTATGTTCTTCTCGCAAATGCACTGAGTGACCAACTGGAACCGCTCCATAAACATTGCCATTGTGCAAGAGAATACACTTGAGGCTGTGCTTAGAGGTATCCAGAAATAATCGCCATTCTGTTGGATTATACGAAGTAACACCTAATTGCCTGAGAAGACCTGGGATATCGTGGCAGTAAACAAACTGCTTGTCTTCTGAGAAAAAGGCGACAAAGATCTGGTCCCGCTTTCGGAAATATGAAACATTTGCAGAGTGGTCAAGTAGATTTTTTTCTTGCAGCCTGGAGGCTAAAACCTCGGCTGCTTTTCTGGAGAGCCCCAAATCATGCACCAAGTCATTCAATTCCGGTTGGCTAAACTGCTGAGGGGCTGATGACTGTTTGGTATCAGATGAGGATGCTTTGGATTCTGAAACCATTTCTTGAAGCCCGTCATCACGACCCTTGTGCTCTTGCTGATCATGTTCACTGCCTTCATCTTCAGATAAGACAAAACCATTAAAGACTGGAACGGGGAGTTCCTCAGAGTGCGAGTAGGTCGAATTGCTGAAGGAATACAGGGATAGGAGATATTTTGCTGGTTTTTTTCTTGCCGACACCTTTGTGTCGACCAGGCAAAAATAGCAGTCAGTTACGTGGTCCTTGGGTTCTCGCCAAACCATGGGAACTCCAAAAGCAGACCCTTTCGTTTTCCTTTTGTCCAGTCACGAAGCATTTCCTCACAATTATGACATACAATATGAGGCGCCCATTTCTTGTCTTGGTCGCCAAGGGGAACATCAAAATAGGCTTTATAGGCACGCCTTACAAACGATGTTATATTGCGCTTTTGACGAAGTAGTGTGTCGCAGCCACATACATAACAGAATGCATCAGGATTATTACACATTTATGTCTTATTGAAGAAGCCATGATCAGATCTGAAACAAAGAAAAACATAAAGTTAAAGAATATATATCAATAAAGATAAATAAATATCAATAAAGACAAAGAAATTGATGTCAAATAAATCGTGAGCAAATCGTTACAGCAAAACGAATACGGTCTATACTCTATAGTTACTTAGCAGTTTAGGTATCGAATATTTCCACTAAAGTCCGAAATCGCACCCCTAGTTCTCAAGTTATCCCGAGTGCAAATAGCAACGGTGTCCTTTTTTGCGAAAATCGCAAGTTTCAAATTGCATGAAAACTAGAACAATGTAGAGGAAAACCGATTTTCAGATTTGAAATCAGCGTTGAAAAAAATGCATAGAATAAGTTGAAAAATCTCATGCAACAGATAATAAGAAAAAAAATTGTTCCCCAGTGTTATCAAGTCTTTGACTTCAATGCTTGCGACTTCACGCAGTGTCCGTTATTTCTAACCTTTGGTTGTCACTTTCGTCGGCTTCACCGCGAGAGTGTTCGAGATCCTCCTCTGCTTACCTGTGATATTAAGTGAATGATGATTGAGAATCCCAGTACCGTTATCGCTCATTATGGTGCGTGTGTGTGTGTGTGTGTATTTGTGTGTACAGACATCGAAGAGCTTTATTTAAAGCTCCTCCAGTGAAGTGGAAGGGTAACAGTGATGGAAATAAAAATGGATCTGCGGAGGAACGGAACGAAGCACAGCCGACTCCAAAAAAGAGGAAAGGTACTACCTTGTTTACCTCGCGAGATGTCATCATTTCAATTTTCCCTTCATTGTCTTATTCACCGTTGTACATCTGTGTTGGTCTGTTTATTTAATATTTAAAGGATTTTATTTGTAAGATTTTGTATCCCACTGATAGTAGGCCACACCTACATCCGGACCGGTTTTCCCATCCTTTTTCTAAATCTACTACCACTGAGACTACTGCTTTACTGACCCTATTGTCTTCTTGTGCGCTCCCCTGGACAACGTTTTGGTTGGGCCCGACGTTAAAACCGAAGTGCAGGAATTTGTAATTTGTTCAGGGTGCCGGTGATAATTCCTCTCCTGTTCAAGAAAGCCGCCGTGACAACTTTAACATCCACCAAGTGATGCCGGCAGAGAGGACACCCAACTTGGCATCTGTCTCAGGGCCTGCACACACATCGTTCCCTGCCTGTGAAACACCAACCTCTTCCCTCTCTTTAGACCTTGAAAAATAAAATAAATCACAAGCTTGGGTCAAACACATGGAATACGTCTTTCAATCCTGATAAATCTCCCTCTCTCACCATCTCTCTCCAAAAGGACCATCTGGAAACCCCTCCATCACCCCATCTACTTTAACAATCCTCTTGAGGAAGTTCAGTCATTCATACTCCTGGGTCTCACTCTCAGCCATGATATTTCTTGGGCAAGCACATTTCCAAGTTGGCCTCCAAAGCCAGCCACCAAATGAGCATCCTCCGTCATACAAAGTCCTTCCTTGGCACACCTGAACTCCTTTCCACCGACAACGCCTTCATCCACAGCTTGACGGAGTACTGCTCTCTTCTCTGGGCTGGCTACCTAGCCTCACATCTTGCTCAGCTTGACGCCGTGGAAAAAGGCCTTTAAGATTCTTGGAATCTCCAGCAATGAAGCTGAGTCTATGGGTTTAGCACTTTGCCATCGCAGACAGGTGAGTGGTTTCTCTGTGTTCCACCACCACCTTTCTGGTGTTGCACCATCTGCTCTTATTGCACTTTGTCCCCCCAGCTCTCTGCAGGACTCTCGTGGTCCACCATCAACCCACTTCTGGTGAAACTACCTCAATCCAGGATCAATGCTCACCTCCTTTGATTTGTTCTTCTTTTTTCCCCACCTGTGGAAACAACTTCCACATTCTCTTTAATCTCATTCTTCCCTCTAGTTCTTCAAACCAACCACTTACCACCATCACAGATCATCCCCAATCCAAAACCATAACCTTTTCTACCCTCACCCCACCCCACCCAAGTGCCTCCTCCATCCAAATTTCCAGTTTTCCCTCCTAAATCCATATTGTCCACCCTAGCATCGTTTCCTTCCCCAACCCCCCCTTTGCTGTTCCTTTTGTCCTGTTGTATCCTGATCCATTCATTATATTCGTATGAGCTCTTCCATGAGCCTTGACTCTGTATACAAAAAAAAACTTTATAGATATGTCAGGATTCAAACCCAGGTCAGACTGTTCAGATGTCAGGTCAAGTCAGGTATAGGAGCATGTGCCGGAGCATCGCGTCACTGCACCCACTTTCTGCTGGTACTCCAGGGGCCTCCGTCGAGCCATCCCCCAGGCAGATGCCTGGCCCATCCCCATTTCCTTGAAATGCCGATCAACCTGCTGCAACCACGAGGCACGTGCTCGGCCCATTGGCCGCCTCCATTCACTGAGAGAATGGGCTTCTTCACTGAGAGAATCTGGTGAGCAGGACCAGCATCAGGAAAAGGAGCCACACGTCCATACAGCCACAGCTGACACTCACGGACTATGCAGGTAACAAATCTCATCTAAGTCTCTCTCAGCAACTGCTCATTGGACACAGTTTGGCCAGCGACAGCCAAGGATTCTCCGAAGAGACCTGGTACCTCAGGAGTTAAGTCTCCGTCTCAGATCCCTGGTCAGGGTCCAAGTCTCACGTCCGTAGAGCAAGACCGGAAGCACCAACAACTTAAAAGACTCAGACTTTCGTTCATCCTGCATAGGTACTGACAGCGTCACACCCCATAATCCAGTGAATCCATGACTCCCCAGGCCCGACCCAGACGTCTATTGACCTCTGTTCATAACGTGCAGAGACATGAATATCACTGCCAAGGAAAGTGAATCTCTCCGTGACCTCAAATCCTCACCACAAACAGATACAGACAAGAAAGCAGCATCCAAGATGTCAATGAAAGCCCAGATCTTAGTTTTGACCGAGGGAAACCCGTAATCCCAGCAGCTCAGACTCATCGTAAGGGTATCTCAGCATCTCCACAAGATGACTGCATCATCTGTGAAATCAAGGTCAGAGATCTTGATATTCCCAAACAAGGCACCGCAGCTTTGATCTCTCCAACCGTCTTCCCCAGAATCCAGTCCATACAAGTGCTGAAAAGTGTGGGGGCCAGCACACACCACTGACAAACTCCAGTAACAACTGGAAATAAGTCTGAGATGGAACCAACACACCTCACAGCGCTCTCAGTTCTCGAGTATATTTCAGACATCAGATTGATCAGTTTTGGTGGCACCCCACGAACACGGAGAATCCTCCAGAGGGAATCCGAATCACTGAATCAAACCTTTACAGAGATCACATAGGCTGCAAGCAGCGCCTGCCGAAACTCTCGTCTGTCTTTTGGTGAGACCCGAAGAGCAAGGAAATGTTCAGTCGTTGATCTCTTTGGTGTAAAGCCTGACTGCTCTGGCAGCTGGTGCTCAAGCAGATGGTGGCAAACCCTATCAAGAGTTATCCAAGCAAAACATTCCCAACACTGAGAGTTGCGTTGCCCCTCGGTAGTTGTTGCAGTCTTGGCGATCATCCTTCCCTTTCCAGAGAGGGACAACAAGGCCCTTCTTCCAGTCAGTTGGGATGATGCCTGCGTTGCAGACAGAGCACAGAACTGCATGCAACGATATGAGTACAGCATTTCCACCAGCCTTGAGAAGTTCAATAGATCCAGAGCTTTACCCCATTTCAACCGGTTCACCGCAGTTGTGTTTCCACACAAATGAAGGTGGTTCACAGTTGATTGGAGGGTCAGCAGTAGGGATTGTAACACCTCTGACTCCAAACAACAGCTGGTGGGTCAGCCTGGTACAGCCACTCAAAGTAACCGGCTCAGCGGGCCTTCACTTCGGACGATTTGGTCAAGAGCCCACCACCCTCTGCTCTAACTGCAGTCCACCGAAGGATGGGCTTGGAGTAACGCAATGCATGAATTCCTCTGTAAGTAAGACAAGAATCACTTGTCCACAGGTGATCATTTACCCGTTCATATGTTCCTCGCACGTAGACCTAATTGTCCGCCCTCAGAGCACGTACAGTTTTACATCAACTCCCTGAACAGCTCAGCTCTGCCATTAAGCCTGGCCTTGAGATTCTGGTCAATGGTGTCCAGTGTCCCTTGGGAGACAATGTTCTTCTTTGCCTGACAGTTTGTTTCAAGACATCCACCAGCAACATCAAGTATGGTCGTGTTGAAGGCACTCTACAACTCTCTAGGATTCCTCAAAACACCCACACCCCTCAAATCCCCACCAGCTATCCTCTCATCCTACAGCTTGCCAGCATGCAGCCTCGGCTGGGATGGTACCATTCTCCTGGTTCTAAGCTGCAACTTCTGAGTTGCTTCAACAAACCTGTGGTCGGTATTGAGGAACCGAGTACTCCAGTCGACCCTGCATTTCTGGATCATCCTCCAGCAGCCCTCAACGAGCACATGGTCAAGCATTGGAAAACTAAGTCCAGCGATGAGCCTGTGGGCACTGAAACCATGAACCAGTCACCCTAAGTCCACGACTTCTTGCAAAGTCAAGGAACTTAGTGCAATTCTGGTTCACAGTTCCAGACCCAAGGGGACCAACACATGTCTCATAACCATCCCTATCAGTTCCAGTCGATGCATCGAAATCCTCCAAGACGATAAGTATTTCGCTGGAGCACTCATAGAATCCCTCCTTCACAGTGAGATCGCTCGCATCAGTCAGAGTATATACAGAAAGATGTGTGTGCTTACCTCTTGGCTATCGCACCAGCTCATCAAATATTTCATTAAAATGCTTAAGAAGTGTTTATGTCAAGAGTAGCCATGCCTCTGAGGGAAAAGGTGTTGGTAGCTGTGATCGAGCAGTTCAATCAAAGGAAAATGTTTTTTTACTTATCGGTGCTTTTCCTGTTTTTATCCCCAGACACGGTTCAAAGAGTTCGCAAGAGAGGGTCGCGGCAGAAACTTCAGAAACAATCCAGAAACGTACGTGACGTCATTGCAAACGGCGCCCAAAATGGGCAATCGCTTCTCCATCAGCTCGGGATCATTTAAATCGATAACCAAGCGAATGGGCCAATTATAATGCTTCACTCTTCCTGCTCGAGAAATGTAATAATTGTTATCCTCGCCAGAGGGTCCGTTTGTTTGTGTGTTTGTGCAGAACCTGAGGAGGTGTATCAATTACATCCTCTTGAAATGGTTATGACAATGATACATAAGGTATTCTGTATTTTCACACAAAGAACCCGGGGGCTATATGTTAAATCGTTTTTTCAAAAATTCCAACTGTGGGGTATACTCAGGTGCGGGTTTTATGGTATTTTATCATACAGCACTGGACATAACCACAGGGGGCCAAGTTCATTTCTCAAGGACACACGCACACACGCACACACACTTCCAAAGAATTTAAGGTACCTGTCAGTGTTCGTACATAAAGCTCAAGGTCCTTATCTCCTGTGTCACTGTGAAACAGCTCGGAGTTTAAATGTGAGGGTCTGCTCAGTTCCCAAGTTTCTTGGAGAGCACTTGCCAAATGGTTTAAGCACTGCAGCAAGCACTCCATTCGAAACCGTTAAAGAACGGCTGGCTTGGCAAGCGCGAGCTAGCTCATTAGTAAATGAACGTACCCTTGGTCTGTCGCAGTCCATAAAGTCATCACTATCGTCCTCTTTTTCTCCAGAAATCAGCCCACTTTCTTTGTCAACTTTCAGTTTGAATTCTGCCGTGAAACTTTTACGTTTTCTCTCTCTTATTTGTACCGACAGCAGGCATTGTACTGCGGGGACTTGTAATGGTATGGACGATTTTGTGGAGCTTGCAGGGTGTTTATACATTTCTGATGGATGAAAGGCCTGGTTTCCGGTTGCTTCGGTTCTGGAAACCAGGCCGGTTTTTCACATCTCGAATCTCGTTTCACAAGTGGCCATTAGTCATGACGCAGCCCTTGCCACAGTTCACAATTACGACGACCATAAGACCATTCCTGCGTTTAAAGTGAGGACTGCAAGATATTGGGTAACCGTAGTAACCATGATGGTATAATCCATTTCGAAGGAATGTGTCCACGCTGCATAAGCAGTTCTTGACTATTGACTTGACTTGACTATCTCCCCTGTTGTGGCAGCGTTGGACATTGGAGGAATCGACGTGGCTAAAATTGGGTGTGGAGAAGTACGGCCTCGGAAACTGGAGCACGATCCTCGCTTCATACAACTTTTATGAGCGCACCAACGTCAATCTGAAGGACCGCTGGCGTAACATGGTGAAGAGAGATCCTCCTGTCCCGAAAAACGAGGATGAGAATTTGGACACAGAATGATGTCTCCCGAGATGGGTCTGGATGTGCACCGTCATATCCGATGGTCCGGCACGTTTGTGTTGCGCAGCCGTGCGCGTGCCTTTTTCGATCGGTTGTGCCACGTTCAGAATGTGATTCTGTTTTGGCCAAACAGATTGTTAAATTTAATGTTCCTACTCGAACCCCTCGGTGATCAAGAAGTTCACCGTGTCGTGAGGCTCCGCATTCAGAATGAAAGTGCTCCACATTTTGTTTGATTGTGACTTACACACGCGTTTCGATTTGGTATTACATGTTCGAGGAGAGAAAAGTTCTTGCGAGCTGGTTTATTATGTCATAATTTTTTTGTTTGTTTGATTGCTTTCTTTCTTGTTGAAGCAACATTTTCGTTATTATTTATTGATGATAAAATAATTGGATTTCACACGTCCTACAAGACTGCAAAGTGTTCATCGTAACGGTGCTTGCTGCCAGATTTTCTTGCTCACAGGATTTGAAAAGAAAATCGGACTCGTGGAAGCGAGTTGATGTATTGTAACATCCCAGGAAGATGGGCAAACTTTCCTTCCTCACCACATCTGCACCAGCCACTTGGCTCCTCACAAGCTTCCCATTGGATTTGATGTTTTTTTTTATTTTCACTCTGACATCACCGATGTAATATAAATTTTAAAAAGATGGCCCGTTTTTCCTGTTTTATATTCTTGCTCTCTCTCTCTCTCTCTCTTGCTCTCTCTCTCTCTCGCACACACTCTCGCACTCTCTCTTTCTCTCTCTCTCCAGCCACACTCTCTCTCTCCTTCCAGCGCTCTTCTCTCTCTCTCTCTCTCTCTCTCTCTCTCTCTCCAGCGCTCTCTCTCTTTCTCTCTCTCCAGCGCTCTCTTTCTTCTCTCTCTCTCTCCAGCGCTCATGTCCGATCTTTCTGCTCATTGCATCTAACTTTATTATCGATGACATTTCCAATTACAAGTAGAGTTTCCTCTCTCTTCACGGAATACTGGTGGATGCACTTTAAAGCCCAACCGTCACCGTTCATTACAGGCTTCTTATTATTTCAAAAATCTCGTACCGTCACCTCTCCTCGACGGGTGCTGTACGTCCACATATATAAAAATGAAAGGACGACGTCTGTTTCCATTTTCCATCTCTCTCGCAACTTTGTAGACAATAACAACGCATTACAATTTTGCTTTCAGCATCTAAATTGATAACACTAAAAACTCCTTTAAATTCTGCTTAGCCCAGTCGAAAGTGCACTTTCAAACACACTTGTCTCGGGCCAGGCCTGTAAACTGCAATCCTGGTCTCTCAGTCAGGGCGGTTCATCAATGTGTCGTCCCTCAAATGGACATCCCGTCTGCCGTCCGGTAAAGATCCCAGTGTCCTCCGCCAAGAGTAGGAGAGCAATCGTGCCAGCACAATGAACAAATTACAAATTCCTGACCTGCAGGGGGCACTGCATCAGTGGCACAGCTGCGACCGAAGCAAATAATGCTACCTACAGCCGTGTGCTACAAATGAAATAAGTTAAAAGCGTTCACCATACCGGATTACATCACAGCATTCCAGAGGGCGGCACTTCCGTCACGGGACTCGTGTTGTCCATGGGCATGTCGGAGAGTTTCAAATAAACCACATCTAACAGTGTTTATTCGTAGCAATTTTACATTACAATGTATTTTTAACCCATAAAGCCTTAAATATTTTTTAATGACCCCCAAGGTACACGGTTCATGACTGATTAACAAAGAGAGAGAGAGATTCCCTCGTTCAACTCGCATGTTTGTTCATTGTCTATAAAAGCAAAGGATGAAATGAACAGAACGTCGGTGTACCAACCTCCGTGTGGGAAGTGTGAAGCTGAGGTTTTGGGTGTTAATCCTCCATCGGACCAAAAGGGAGCTTGAGGGTGAATGCTCGAAATGTCAACTTTGTGCTTCCCATGGCGGTTGGCGTACCTCAATCAAATCGATTGTTCTACCTGCCCGTTGACGCAAGCTTTCACCAGCAAGACTAGTTCATTGTAATGTGAAAAGTATACCGATGTCCTCGTCGTGCGTACAGGTGAGACGTACAATCTGCCCCGTGAAGTTTGTCATGAACAGTTTGTAAATTGGCCATCAATTATGAAAACACTCCAAAGCCTCCTATCCAGCAGCCTGGGTCTGCAGAAGCCCAGGCTATGCATCTTCCGAACAGGGGAAATTGCCCGACCAATCGTCGTAACGAGAAGTAACGTCCTCATAAATATCCCGCGTGCACGGCGGCGCCAACATTCCAAACTTTCCATCTGTTACATAGTCTCGAGTATCCCTGCTGAAACGTTGTGCCACTTACAATTAGCACGCGAAGACTCCAGATGGAGCAAAATGTTTAGTCTCCAAGTGGTAGTTGAGCACCTGTCCGATGTAATCATATAGTCTTCTGAAAGGCCAAAAACTCCTGTACGGTTGCCCCCACGATTTCCTGGCAAAAGGCCTCGTCGGGCAGGGCAGCAAAACGCTCCAGGGAGACGCTTGGTGGATGCGCAGGGTCGAAGTTGGCGAGGCCTCGACTCTTCAGAAAAGCATGCCTGACTCGGATCCGCTGCAGCTTGGTGCGAAACACCTGCTCACCCTCACGTTCCAGGTACAATTTATACTCGTTTCTCAAAGTGCTGTTTAATAACATGTACATAAGAGATGTGTATCAGTATTTGCAAATACAATAAGCCTTGATGAAAAAAAAAAAACAGTGCGAGGACAAATCGTCTGTTGTACAAGAGAGACTCTCCCTCTCCTATCGCATCCTTCTGACATTCCCCAGCTCCTCCAGTAACCCTCAGGCAGGGGAATTCATCGATGGGTGTGCCATCCCTCCGATGGACGTTAAACGATCGTCCCGTCTGCCGACATTAGTTGGCTGACGTTAAAAGATCCCATGGTGTTCTTCAAGAAGAGTTGGCGAGCTATCGCCGGCACCATGAACAAATTCCAAATTCCTTCTCCGATTTCTCGAGGGCACTGCATCCGCGGCTCAAGCCAATGGTGCTACCCCGCAGCCTTGTGCTGGCGTGTAATATGAAAGGTGCCGACAACAACTACTACCTTGTACAGGCTCTTTTTCCTCGCTTCTTGTGGGGTCAGCTTGGGAATACTTTTTAAACCTGTCTTTCACCAACTGACTTGATGTTCGAAGAGTCGATTTTGGCAAGAATTTGTTCATGGTGCCAGAGATAGCTCGCCTGCTATTCGCGAAGAACAGCGTGCGATCTTTAACATCCACCAACTAATGCCAGCAGACCAGACGACCAGTTTAATGTCCATCCGAGAGACGGCACGCGCATTGAAACACTGGGATGACGGTTCATAGCTGGACAGCTCACAGGTAAGTGTGCATACCTCAAAGCTTTCCTACCAGTCGTGGCACATTGTAAATTCAACTGCATTCCAAAAATTAACACCTTTATGCACCTGCCAAATGTATTTAATAAATGAGTCTGGTGCTTGTTGGTGAAAGCCAGGGGTCAGGAGAGCTTTTTTAAACTAAGGAAAAGTAACTTTTTTTTCTGCATCCCTAAATTAACTTAACTAAATTAACGACTCGGTTTGAACACGTACCCACAATGCCTTCGTAATTTCCACCACGATTGGATTTGAATACCACAAACCCACACGATGCATTGTACAGTTCTCCATACCTGCGGGTGCTCGACCAACAAGTGGTGAGGAATTCCAATGATGTTGTGCAAAAGGTCAAACGTCCTGATGAGCCGCCCGCGATTGCCCAATAGGATACGAGGGACCTTCGTGACCAAGGCCCTGAGCTCAGCCCTTCGGAACCCGAGATTCGCCATCATCGTCTGCACAGCCGGAATGCGATCCGTTCTCGTAAGACTTGCCGGAGCAATAGCTCAAGTCATTCTCAAAGCAGCAAGCATTTTTCAGAAACATTTACGGAGCAATTCTACGACTTTTCATCAGGCGATTAGAAGGACACTCAATAATTCTGCCACATTTTAAGTTTACAAGTACTGTACATGATCTCGAACGATTGTCGTATGTACCAACAGCAAGCACAAACCGAGTTTCAAAATGAGGCAATTTAACAGTATCAAGTTGGCCATCCTGCTCCCACCTGCTCTATTCCCAGCTTATGGACCTAAACAAGAGAGTTCAGAACACTATACCCCACGCAGTGTTCAAGTATTGTGTTTAACACATTGTAACATTGAATTAACACAGGTGGGGTTGACTCAGCCTGTCATCCGTCTGAGGTCGGCGAAATGAGTACCAGTGAACCGGTAGAGGGGCACAGTATCAGCGGCAGAGCGACGCTCCAAGAAATTATAGCGACCAAGCAGCCAAGCTGCCAGACGCAAGAACAGAACTTCAATTTTAATAAAATGATTTTTAAAAGTTTAGCACTACTGTAGCAGTCTTATAGACCATCCTTATACACCTCAATAAGACGACTGAGTCGCAGTTTAGGAGATGGAGGTCATCGAATGCAGCGTCAATCAGCATCATACATAGCTACAATCGACGGCTTCTTCTTCACCCCGCGATGCACCCTCTCATGCTACATATCGCTATATAGCATGGTTCTTTGAAGTGTTATGAAGGCGATTTGTTTTCTACAGTGTGCAAGTATCTAATTCAATTCAAAGAGGTTCAACGGCGTGTAAAAACATTAATTCCAGGTTTTACTGCCATTTTCCGCAGTGTCTATTACATCACCCGATCGAACACGTTACATTTGTTCTTTGTGCCTGTTGTTTGTGTCCTTTGTGACATCCTTAAAAACAGCAAGTTTCCTGTTTGGGATGATTTTCAATTTTGTTTGACTGCCATGAAATGATCTGATATCAAACTTTGAGTTGATTTTTTTTTTCCTGTTTTGACCCCTAGTCTCCACCCCCAAGGGCATGAACTGGATGCCAAATCCAAAAGAGTCGTTACATATTTCATGTGTTTTTTTGTTTTTTTATCGCATGTTGATTGCATTTACAAAGTTCCTTTAAAAATGTTAAATATGCCCATAATTGCATTTTATTTTATTTTTTGATTCTGTCCGGGGGGGGGGGGGTTAGCCAAAAATGATGCTGCTCTTTTACTGTTGCCATGTGGTGACATAACTACCAAGTTTGGTGAATTACTGACCAACCATTTAGGAGATGAGACGGACGGACGACGGACGGACGGACGGACGGACGGACGGACGACGCCAATTACAATATCGCCACATCCCTCCCTCCCCCCCCACCCATTTTTTTTTCAAAAAGTGTTGGAATAATCATCGTCATTGTACCAGACTCCTTACGGAGTGTCGGTGCTGCCAAATAATTTTCTTGCAAGGGTTACGCCGGGCGGCTTGGATTGCGCTCGCGCCGGCGGCTTCATCGCACCGATTGCTGCCTTTCAAACAGTTAGTCAGGACAGGAATTTGTAATTTGTTACGATGCTGGCGATAAGCTGCCTGCTCTTGGCGAAAGACTCCGACATGTCTTTAACGTACACCAATGATCAAGGCTTGCAGACGGGTCCTCTGGCTTAATGCCCATCCGAGGGATGCGCACACAATGGTGCACACACCGTACCATCTGTCATCCCTCAGACTGGCAAGCAGCAGCTTCTTCGCTCTCTGCAGATCTGGATAAAATCACAAACTGGTCCAACACTTGGAACATGTCTTCAATCCGGACAAATCTCACACTCTTACTATGTCTCTCCGAAAGGACCATTTAGAACCCCCCCCCCCTCCCTCCTCCTCCCATCTACTTTCTCAACAATTCTCTGGAAGAAGTCCTTTCATTCAAGCTTCTGGGTCTCACTATTTGCCATGATCGTTCCTGGGAAAACCACATTTCCAACCTGGCCTCCAAAGCCAGTCGCCAACTGGGATCCTCTGTCATGAAAAGTCCTTCCTTGGCCCACCTGAGCTCCTGACACATACAAAGCTTTCGTCCGCAGCCTGATGGAGTATGCTCCCTCTGGGCTGGTGCTCCTGCCTCTACCTTTCTCGGCTTCACGCTGTGGAAACCAAGGCATTTCGGATCATTGGTATCTCCCACGATGAGGCTGAGTCTTTGAGTCTCACTCTCTCACCGCAGGTAGGTCGGTGGTCTTTGTCTTCTTCCGTCTCCCTCGGTCTCACCCCCCCCCCCAACCCACTCCCGCTTGCATGCGTATGTCGTCCCCCCCCCCCCCCCCCATATTTCTGCAGGCGCTCAAGGTCCGCCAACAAGATCATTGGAATCTTCAAGATTATTGGAATCTCCCAAGATGACGTGGAGTTTATGGGCGTATAGCTTTCCCAGCGCAAACAGGTCGGTGGTCTCTGTCTTCTTCCGCCTCTTTTCTGTTTTGCACCCTCTGCTCTCTCGGTGCCCCCCCACAACCCCTCAGGTTCTGCATGGCTCACACAGTCCACTATCAACCCCCTTCTGGTTAAACTACAAAATCATGAATGCTGCTCACCTTCACTCTTTTCATTCCTCTTTTCCCCCACCTTTGGAATAAACTCCCTCACTCTGTTCAATCCCATTCTTCCCTCCAGGCCTTCAAAACAGTTGTTCACCACCACCTCTTATCATCCCTCATCCAACACCTCGATCTTTTCTACCCCCGCTAATCCACCTCAAACCCACCTCCTTCAAATTCCCTGCTTTCCTTCCTGAAAGTCCCTGTAATGTCCATCTTGTATTCCCCGTGTTCCCCGCCCCATCCCTCTCCCTTCCACAGATCTCCTAATGTCTGTTTCCCAATGTTTTGTTCTCCCCTCGAGTTAAAAAAACAAGCAACTAGAAAGCACTTGGTAGAGCACATACATCCATGAGGCTGAACAGTTTACGTTTTGTATCCCACTGAAAGGCCAGATCTGGACCTGAACCAAAATCTAATCAGCTTGTTCTCGTCCCAAGTTTTGTCTGAATCCATCCACATTTTGAGATATCGTGCTGTATATCGTTTTTTTGCCCTATCTTTCAATTATGAAGAATCACTTGTAAAATTCTGGTATCCGGATCTGGATCTTCACCAAAGTCGAATCAATTTGTGCTCGTCACACACCCAACCCGTCCACCAGGTTTCGTCCGAATAAGTGCATAACGGTTTGAGATATCCTGCTCACAGACAAACTGTGAAAACATAACCTCCGTCCACCTTTGGTTATGGAGGTAATGAAAACCAAATCCTATAAATATATTTAATAAACAACAACCATCATGTCACCATAAACCTCCCCACCTTCATAATCTCCTCCACCTCGGCGAGGCTCGCGGTGATCAGAGATGGAAGTCGGCTTGCGAGTTCTCGAGTCTGGAAAACCAAGCACCAAATCAGAATCGAACATTAAAGCACCGGACAAAAGAATGAAGATTTTTAAAAATATTATTTTAGAAAATAAACAAGTTTCAGCTCATGGTATCCAGGGTCCCCTTTCTGGCCTTTCGGGTTTTCTGTGGACTTGAAAGCACCATATTGCTTTGGATGATGTACTCAAGCTCGAGAGACCAGCATCCGTCGAGGTCACTTTGCGGGATGAATCCTACTCCTGGTTGTGACCTCTCCTTCACTAGAACATCTGTTTAAATCACCTGGAAGACAATTCCCTTCGAGGCAGCAGAATATCTCACTCCACCAGGCCAGACTGCAGCAACATCACTCTGCAAATCTTGAAGTTGAGAAAATGAGAAACTACTCATCTGTTGGAAACATCTCTGACTTTCTCAACCCTCCAAAAGGACAGGCTGTGAAATCCCACAACTCGTTTTTTGGGAGAGGATTACAAAGAGCATTTGGAGCTCCTGGCCATCACTATTAGCAACAACCGATATTAGGCTTCTCTCCATAACCAGTTGTCACCTCGGGATTCTCTTCAGGGTCAGGCCCTCCCCGTGGAATCCCATGCCCTGCGCGTTAATGGTATCTCACGGCCAGTGGTCGCGGCTGTGCTTGAACGCACGTTTTGTGCTTGGTGCTCACTACAGACGGCTGGTACTCGCGAAGGAACAGTAGAGACCATGAGGTACACCCACAAACTGGCAGGAAGGAGAAACAAAAGACTTGGGGGGGGGGTTAACAGAGAAGAAAGATCATGGTTTTTGATGGGAGATGATCTGAGATGGTGGTGAACAGCTGTCTTGAAGATCTGGATGGGAAAGAATGTGGATTTTTGGTTCCACAGCTGGGGGGGGGGGGGGGGAACAGAATAGAATGGCATGAGGTCGAGCGCATAATCTCCACCAGGCTGAATGGTTTAGGTTTTGTATCCCACTGATAGGCCAGATCTGCATCCTGACCTTAGCCCCAAATCTAATCAGCTTGTACTTGTCACCTACCTAGCTCATTCACCAAGTTTCATCCGAATCCATCCCAAACTTTTTGAAATATGTTGTACAGTATATCGCTTTTAGCCCCATCTCTCAATGGTGAAGAATTGATGAAAAAATTCTCGTATCCGGATCCGGATCTTCGTCAAAATCTGATCACTTCGTCGTTGGCACACACCCAAGCGACCCACCAAGTTTTGTCCGAATCTGTCCACAACTTTTTGAGATATCCTGTTTAAAGACAGACCAACTGTCGGGGGTGAAAATATAACCTCTATCTACCATCAGTGCCCGAGGCAACAAATGAGTGGAGATGAACAGTGATCCTGGATTTTGGGAGTTTCACGACAAGGAGGGTTTGTGAATTATTCAGAGTTCCGATGATAAATTGCCGACTCTTCGTGAAGGACACCGTGGGATCCTTAATGTCCACCACGACGGGAAGCCCATTTTAACATCCATCCGAGGGACGGCACACATTAATGAATCACCCTGTCGATGAAACACCGGGATGACAGTTTATAACTGTTATCGGGATTCGAACCCAGGCGAGACAGCTTCGAGGCGAGTGTGCGAACCTCTGGGCTATCCTACCCACCGGCCTTTTACATCACATTCCGATAAATGTCCATGTCTATATAATTAATGCATGACAGAGGTGGGGTGGGGGGAGTTGCACGACATCAAATGCATTGAGGTTTTGAGGTGGAAGGGACTTCGGAAGTCCCTCGGTGGTTGTAAATTTCATTTCCAGTACTGAAGCCAACCTGTCGAGGACTGAGGCCAAGCTCATTCTGGTAAAACGCCAGGCGGTTGTCCAGTCGCTGCACACTCAAACTCAGCAAGAACGGTGCGGCTCCGATCATACGACCAACCATTTCACGAGTGAAGTGACGAGAGAGCAGAAAGTCGACCCTGTCCAACAAAACACAATCGTCATCAACACAGTTATACCGAATCGAAGCATTTCCAAAGGGAATCGAGCTCGGTGTCCGTGTTGTGTCTCGCGTATCCGCTGGGATGTCAATGTGTGCGAGATGTGTGTGTGTGTGTGGCAGGTCCACTACAAGCCTGAGGTCCTGTTAAAATAAATAAAAGGACAAACACCATGAAAAAATGTCCAGCATGAGCTGGGAGAGCTCGGTTACCGAGCTTTCAGGTTTTCTTCGAGCAAGTTGGGGTTCAGCAAGTAAGGGTTCCGAGTGAGGACGCGTCCGAGCCGGTCCGGCTGGAGCCCGAAGCTCTGGAGGAGCACAAGCCGCGGTTGCACATCCTTTTCGAAAGACAACCGCAGCAATATGTTGGCCGCTGGGATTTTGCGCTCAACCCGCCAAAGGTCCACGCCTGTAGAGAGAGAGAGACACAGAGAGGAGAGAGAGAGAGAGAGAGAGAGAGAGCAGAGAGACAGCAGCAGAGAGAGAGAGAGAGAGCAACGACAGAGAGAGAGAGAGAGAGGAGAGACACAGAGAAGAGAGACAGAGAGAGAGACGAGAGAGAGAGAGGAAGAGCGAAGACAGAGACAGGACACCGACAGAGAGAGAGAGAGACAGACAGCACAGAGAGAGACACAGAGAGAGAGGACACAAGGAGAGAGAGAGAGAGACAAGCGAAGGAGGAGACACCAGAGAGAGAGAGAGAGAGAGAGAGAGACAGAGAGAGAGACACAGACAGAGAGAGAGACAGAGACAACAGAGAAGGGAGAGACAGAGACACAGACAGAGAAGAGAGAGAGAGACAGAGACACAGAGAGAGAGAGAGAGACAGGACAAGAGGAAGGCGAGAGAGACAGAGCCGAGACCACACAGGAGAGAGGGAGACACAAGAGAGAGAGAGAGAGAGAGACAGAGAGGAGAGACAGACACAGAGACACATAGAGAGAGAGACAGACAGACAGAGACACACCAGAGACATAGAGAGAGAAGAGAGAGAGACACACAGAGAGAAACAGAGACATAGAGAGAGACAGAGACAGAGAGAGAGACATAGAGAGCAGAGACAGCAGAGACACAGAGAGAGAGAGAGAGACATAGAGAGACAGAGACAGACAGAGACACAGAGAGAGAGAGGACACAGAGAGAGACAGAGACATAGAGGACAGAGACACAGAGAGAGAGAGAAGAAGTACGAGACAAGAGAGAGACGAGAAGACAGGACACAGAGAGAGAGAGAGATTGTGAGTTACATCACACATGCGGAGTATAACGAGGTGCAAGACAGATGAGGACGAGGTGCTAATCTCTCACCGAGCTGCACGAGTTTCTGCAAGGTCTCCGAGTGACCCACGTAGCTTCTGAAGCTGGTGGCTGTACTGGGTAAGAGCGGGGGGGTCTTCACCAACCCCAATTCTTCTTCTGCCTCGTAGTCTTCTTCGTCCACCTCATCGTCCACCTCGTCCTTGTGTACATCGGCCACCTCACCACCTCGCACCCCTGATCATGCCAAAACAGAAGGGTTTACATCGTGTGGAGGGAAAGATACTTCACAGATCGACGACATCTTGATGTCCCATCCTCAATTAACATCACTTACTTGAGGGGTTTCCAACCGACGCGACACCAACCTCCACATCCGGTGGTGTCGTGGTGACAAAACGACCCAGACGTCCCTTGGACGGGTGACCCACACCAAAAGCCAAAGGGGAGGCACCACCCGTCGCTTTGCTCGAACCAAGGAAGCAACGAACGCCGCGGACGACCAGTCTCGCGCAAGGAAACGCCATGGTCACCATGACAACCTTCAATGAGACTCGACTGCTGATCACTGCAACATACGTCCCGCCGGTTTAAGACCATGACGCAAGTTCTCGGCTACAACCTTCAAGTCCATGACTCAAACGCCGATATAAATATAATCAAAACGGAAACAACGACCAACGACGGTGACAAAACATTCCACACATCTGCCGCACGATGGCGAACTGACGAGCAAAGGTTTCACTCACGTTGAACAATACTTAATATCTCCAGAGATCGTACAAGCCGACAAAACTAACACTGTACAGACAGAACATTCTGCGGAGTGATAAATAAATAAAACAATAAAAAAAAACAACAGCGAACCTACAACCCCATATGCCGCATAGCGCGTACAAGAAGACCGCACGTGCAACGAAGACACAGGTTTCACTCAACATTGATCAAATATTAATATCTCAGTAGATCGTACAAGCCCGACAAACTAACACTGTACATGATAGTACATTCTGCGGAGTGATTAAATATAAAACAATAAAAAAACAACAGCGAACTACAAACACCATGCGGCATAGCGCGTACAAAGATAAGACCGCACTGTGATTGAAGACACAGGTTTCACTCAACGTTGAACAATATTAATATTTTTTCTCCAGAGATCGTGACAAGCCCGACAAAACTAATACTGAACAGATAATTACACTCTGCGCGAGAGATAAATAAACAAATTAAAAAAACAACAGCTAACTAACAACACATGCGCGGCATAGCACGCGTATACATAATATAAAGACCACACGTCTCCGACGCTGATTAGTATTCCGCAGTCCAACCGCAGCAACAACAAATATGATTATTTTGCGAGGCATATATTTAACACGTAACGTAATAGTGCTGGCACGAACACCCCCCCCCCCAACCAGAATATGTCGATATGGGTCCGCGAAATCCTGAGCATTGTCTCGGCCGGTTCGAATCCAATCCAGCTATTAAACTTGTCATCCCTGATGCATGCATCTTCGGACACCCCACATAAATTACTATGCGGAAGATGGAAAGCACCCGATATACCACCGCAGAAGGACTGCATCATTCAGCAGACCACCACCTCACCACTTCTGTGACAGGAGTGTGATACAGTCAAGAAACAGATATAAGGCCCCCATATCCATTACACCCCGAGATCCTTCGTTTTATTATATATATATATATTTTTAATCACTCATGAATTTTATTTTGTGCGTTTTCTGCTTTAAACGTTTTTGGTAATTTTATTGAGCTTTTTTGGTCTTCTTTTACCCTCGATCATTTATACACCGCACGATGGAGTTTAAGTAGTGGTGTATAGGAATATTACGTCACTCGGCTGGTGTAATCTCGGTCAAACTTTTTTTGCCTGTGAATCATTTATTGATTTTCGAAATATATAATTTTTGTTTCCCCATCATTCAATCCCCAAAAACCGATAACAATAAACCGAGCAAACCGTTTTTTTTGTAATCACTCCATGATTTTATTTTGTGCGTTTTTCTGCTTTAAACGTTTTGTGTGTAATTTTATTGAGCTTTTTTGGTTTTCTACTCTCGATTATACAATAAGCCTGGTGTTGGCGCCAGTGAACGTTAGGCGCAGCGGCTTGGGATCCAAGAATCCTGAGTTCAATCGCCCCGTTACGGCCACTGAAGATAATATATCCACCAGGGGGTTGACTCCAGCTGTCGCATCCTTCCGAAAGCGTCGGCAAATGGCTAGTACCATCGTATAGGGTTCATGTGTCACTCGATCCTGTTATCGTTTGTTTTTTTTATTACCCCGTTGTACCGATTGTATATTATATGTACATATATGTACACCTACTACAAAATCAGGTTCTACCGAATCATCCCCTGGTCGTAAGAGGCGACCAGTTGTTGCGTCAGCAAAGGCACCAGGCGATAAAAATGCAGCCCCAATAATCCCACTATGACGGATCATAAACATGATCCGCTGTGGCGACCCCAACGTGAGAGCACACGACAGAAGAAGAACAGTATCCGCAATAGAACCGTACGATGAGTTTATAGTATGTGTGGTGTATAGAACTTTACTCATTTGGCGTGTTTACTCAATCTCCTGGTTCAACAACTTTTTTGCCAGGAATCATTACTGCCAATTTTCAAAAATATAAATTTTTGTTATACCCCATATCATAATTCATTCCCCCAAAAAACTCCAGCAAATAAACCGAACAAACGTTTTCTTTATATCACGCGCTATTTGAATTTTATTTTGTTCGTATTTAGCTTTAACGTTCTTGATGTAATCTTCACGTGCTTCTTGGTCTTTAAATCCCTCGATATATTATACACCCGTCGATGGATTTAAGAGTGGTGTTATAGCGAATTTAATAACTCACTCGGCATATTATCTCCGGTCAAACTCTTTTTTTGCCTGGAATCATTTTCTGATTTTCAAAATATATTAATCTTCTGATTAATCCCTCATATCATTCAACCCCCAAACACTCACAATAACACGAGCAAAGTTTTTTATGCAGTTCTTTTTAATGCTGAATATTTGGCGATATGCTTTAAGTTTACTGAGAACGTACCTCTACTTAGTTAGTATCGTTCTTTACTAGAATGCTCTTAACACACGTATGTGAAGTTATCATATGACAAATTATGGTTTCGTCTAAAAACAACTCGATATAATATATCACCACTATATTCATAGTGCAATTCGCAGGGTTACGTCAGCTCGCTGGTGTTAATCTCCGGTCAAACTTATTTTTTCTGCCGGAATCATTTACTGATTTTCAAAAATAATATAATTTTTGTTCCCTTCATCATTCATTTCATTCCCCCTTAAAAAACCTCAGCAATAAACGAATCATAACGTTTTTTTTTTTTTTAATTCACTTCTTTGAATTTATTTGGTCAAAAGGTAGCCTCAAAAATTTCGCGGTGCGTTTTATGCTATTAATTAACCCCTTCTGTTACGAGTTATATTTATTTATGGAGAGCTGTCTTTAGTTGAAATCTTTCTACCCGCCGGAGATCAGTCGGGAAAGTTAGGACTACAGCTCGCGACTTGAGTAGAAAGAAGGTGGAAGTTTAAGTAGTGGTGTAATAGGAGATTTACGTCCAGCTCGGCTGCGTGTAATTCTCGCGTTCAAAACTTCTTTTTGCCTGGAATCATTTTACTGATTTTCAAAATAGGTATTGA
>CM068968.1:73505943-73540035 GCA_035128595.1 Eptatretus atami | reverse complement strand
TAAATTACTACTGGGAAGATGATGGCAAAGCACCCGATATAACCCTCGCCAGGAGACTGCATCATCAGCAGCACCACCACCACCATCTCTGTGACAGAGTGTGATACATCAGAACAGAATATAGCCCCCATATCCATTACTACCCCGAGATCCTTCGTTTTATTATAATAATAATATATTTTTAATCACTCATGAATTTTTTTTGTGCGTTTTCTGCTTTAAACGTTTTTGTTGTAATTTTATTAGCTTTTTTGGTTCTTTACCCTCGATATTATACCGCACGATGGAGTTTTAAGTAGTGGTGTATAGAATTTACGTCAGCTCGGGCTGTGTAATCTCGGTCAAACTTTTTTTTGCCTGGAATCATTTATTGATTTTCAAAATATATAATTTTTGTTTCCCCATATCATTTCATCCCAAAAACCGAAGCAATAAACGAGCAACGTTTTTTTTTTTAATCACTCATGAATTTTATTTTGTGCGTTTTCGCTTTAAACGTTTTTGTGTAATTTTATTGAGCTTTTTTGGTTTCTTTACTCTCGAATTATACAATAAGCCTGGTGTTGGCGCAGTGGTTAGGGCAGCGGCTTGGGATCCAAGAATCCTGAGTTCAAGCCCGTTCGGCCACTGAATTAATACACCAGGGGTTGACTCAGCCTGTCATCCTTCCGAGGTCGGCAAATGAGTACCAGTATACTGGGCCGTGTTACCCGGTTTGTACCGGTGTATCATATGTACATATATGGTACACCTACAAAATAGGTGTACCATATCCCTGTGTCGTAAGAGCGACCAGGGTTGCGTCAGGAAGGGCATCCGGCGTAAAACATGCCCAATCACTATGCGGATCATACGGATGATCCGCTGTGGCGACCCCTAACGGGAGCAGCCGAAAGAAGAAGAAGAAGACTCTCGATATTATACACCGTACGATGGAGTTTTAAGTTGTGGTGTATAGGAATTTACGTCAGTTTGGCTGTGTAATCTCCGGTCAAACTTTTTTTGCCTGGAATCATTTACTGATTTTCAAATATAATAATTTTTTTTTTTCCCCATATCATTTATCCCCCAAAAACCTCAGCAATAAACGAACAAACGTTTTTTTTTTATCACGCTTGTGATTTTTATTTGTGCGTTTTATGCTTTAAACGTTTTGTGTAATTTCAGTGAGCTTTATTGGTTTCTTACCCTCGATATTATACACCGTACGATGGAGTTTTAAGTAGTGGTGTATAGGAATTTACGTCAGCTCGGCTGGTGTAATCTCCGGTCAAATTTTTTTTTTGCCTGGAATCATTTTCTGATTTTCAAAATATAATATTTTTGTTTCCCCATATCATTTCATCCCCCAAAACCTCAGCAATACCGAGCAAAGGTTTTTTTGGTTTTTTTTAATCACTCTTTGTGAATTTTATTTTGTGCGTTTTATGCTTTAAACGTTTTTGTGTAATTTCTTTGAGCTTTATTGGTTTCTTTACCCTCGATATTATACACCGCACGATGGAGTTTTAAGTAGTGGTGTCAAGGAATTTACGTCAGCTCGGCTGGTGTAATCTCCGTCAAACTTTTTTTTTGCCTGGAATCATTTACTGATTTTCAAAATAATAATTTTTGTTTCCCCATATCATTTCATCCCCCAAAAACCTCAGCAATAAACCGAACAAACGTTTTTTTTTTTTTAATCACTCTTGTGAATTTTATTTTGTGCGTTTTATGCTTTAAACGTTTTATGTAATTTTATTGGACTTTTTTGTTTCTTTACCCTCGATATTATCACACGCACGATGGAGTTTTAAGTAGTGGTGTATAGGAATTTACGTCAGCTCGGCTGTGTAATCCTCGGTCAAACTTTTTTTTTGCCTGGAATCATTTACTGATTTTCAAAATATATATTTTTGTTTCCCCATATCATTTCATCCCCCAAAAACCTCAGCATAAACCGAGCAAACGTGTTCTTTTTCCCTCCATTTTTTTTCCCCTCGTTTTTTTTTCCCTCATTTTTTTCCCCTCGTTTTTTTTCCCCCTAGTTTTTTTTTCCCCTCGTTTTTTTTTCCCCTCTTTTTTTCCCCTCTTTTTTTTTTTTTCCAAAGAAGGGAATCCACCGTGTATAGTCAGCAAATCGATAAACGGAGCCCACGTTTGCATGCACAGTGTATTTTATTACATCCAACAATATGATATAAATTTTGTTTTACAAACAGTTCGAAGATTAAAGTGCTCTGACTTCTGAGGTATTTTGAGCGAAATGCACGTTCGCGCGTTTTCAAGGAGCACGTGGTTCTCGGTACGCCGGGTTCCTCGGCGCGTGACGTCATCGTCTCCCAGTGGAAAGGAAATCCCTCTGAGGAGGCGAGGAGGAGGACGGGAAGAAGTAATGAAGGAAACGAATGAGTGAAGGAAGGATCAAGGAAGCTATACTGTTCCCATCGAAGGAAACTGGGGGAGGGGGGGGGGGGGGGGATCGTCGACGTCTCGAGCTGGTAAGTTGTTGTGCTGTGCGACGCACGGACACTAAAGAACGACTAAAGTAGTCGGTGGTTCGTTCAGTACGTTCTCGGATGATCTGCGAATGACGGGATGTCCGAGTATCGACGTCTCGAACCGGACGGACGGACGTTCGACCGTCGTGGGAATGGCGCGAAAAAGCGCGTCGCTTTGCTCTGCTCGGGGATCGTTTTAAACTTGAATTCCTTCACACAAAGCGACGTTGCGAATAACAAAACATGACTTCCGGTTCGTTTGAACGTTTTGTCTGTTTGAACAACTCTTCGGTCGATCGGGGATTCGCTGACGGTACGTTGGTTGCCATGGAAACAAATGGCCATTCATGAACTGACGAATGATATGACTTTCCTGAGAGGATGGCCATTCATGACGGTGTCCATGACAACCGCGGGAGCTTGTGGATGGATAATGGACCTGTGAAACCATAGTTACCGCCGCCTTGCTCAGCAACATTGAGTTTAGAGCGTTTTAAGAAAGTCTGGCCGAGCAAAGATTGTTTCCCTTCGTTTCCTTCCCGCTTTGTGGACCGAGGCTCGGGGGGGGAATTAACCATATAAATGGCTGTGACGCTCCGTCGAGCCAGGCATACACCTGGACTTCTGTGTGGAGTGATAATATTTGAGGTGTGATGTTGCAGAAGCAAACTTTTGTTCAATAACAGTAGCTGCGTGATTGAAGAATGATCTGAACCTTGAACAGAATGATATGACCTTCTTGACAGGCGATATGACCTTCCTGAGAGCATATGACCTTCCTGAGAGCATGATCTGACCTTGACAGAATAATCTGAGCTTCTTGACAGAGCGATATGACCTTCTTGACAGAATGATCTGACCTTGACAGAATGATATGACCTTCCTGACAGAATGATCTGACCTTCCTGACAGAGCGATATGACCTTCTGAGAGAATGATATGACCTTCCTGAGAGAATGATATGACCTTCCTGACAGAATGATCTGACCTTCCTGAAAGAATGATCTGACCTTCCTGACAGAATGTCTGACCTTCTGACAGAATGCTATGACCTTCCTGAGAGAATGATATGACCTTCCTAGAGAATGATCTGACCTTCCTGACAGAATGATTGACCTTCCTGAGAGAATGATCTGACCTTCCTGACAGAATGATCTGACTTTCCTGAGAGCATGATCTGACCTTCCTGAGAGAATGATCTGACCTTCTGACAAAATGATCTGACCTTCCTGACAGAATGATATGACTTCGTGACAGAATGTTATGACCTTCCTAAGAGAATGACTGACTTCCTGACAGAATCTATGACCTTCCTGACAGAATGATGACCTTCGAGAGAATGATCTACCTTCCTGAGAATGATGATCTGACTTCCTGACAGAATGATCTGACCTTCCTGAGAGAATGATCTGACCTTCCTGACAGAATGACTGACCTTCTGAAGAATATTGACCTTCCTGAGAGCATGATCTGACCTTCCTGAGAGAATGATCTGACTCCTGACAGAATGATATGACCTTCGTGACAGAATGTTATGACCTTCTGAGAGAATGATCTGACCTTCCTGCAGAATGCTATGACCTTCTGAGAGAATGATCTGACCTTCCTGAGAGAATGATCTGACTTCTGACAGAATGATTGACCTTCCTGACAGAATGATATGACCTTCGTGACAGAATGAATGACTTCTGAGAGAATGATCTGACCTTCCTGAGAGAATGATCTGACCTTCCTGACAGAATGATCTGACCTTCCTGGAGAGATGATCTGACCTTCTGACAGAATGATCTGCTTCCTGAAGAAGATCTGACCTTCCTGAGAGCATGATATGACCTTCCTGACAGAATGATCTGACCTTCCTGACAGAATGATATGACCTTCGTGACAGAATGTTATGACCTCTGAGAGAATGATCTGCCTTCCTGACAGAATGCTATGACTTCCTGAGAGAATGATCTGACCTTCCTGAGAGAATGATCTGACCTTCCTGACAGAATGATATGACCTTCGTGACAGAATGTTATGACCTTCTGAGAGAATGATCTGACCTTCCTGACAGAATGATCTGACCTTCCTGACAGAATGATCTGACCTTCTGACAGAATGATATGACCTTCGTGACAGAATGTTTGACCTTCCTGAGAGAATGATCTGACCTTCCTGAAAGAAGATCTGACCTTCCTGACAGAATGTATGACCTTCCTGAGAAGATGATCTGACCTTCTGAGAGAATGATCAGACCTTCCTGAGAGAATGATCTGACCTTCCTGACAGAATGATCTGACCTTCCTGAGAGAATGATCTGACCTTCCTGACAGAATGCTATGACCTTCCTGAGAGAATGGTATGACCTTCCTGGAAGAATGATATGACTTTCCTGAGAGAATGATCTGACCTTCCTGACAGAATGATCTGAACTTCCTGAGAGAATGATCTGACCTTCCTGAGAGAATGATCTGACCTTGACAGAATGATATGACCTTCCTGAGAGAATGATCTGACCTTCCTGACAGAGCGATATGACCTTCCTGAGAGAAATATGACCTTCCTGAGAGAATGATATGACTTTCCTGAGAGAATGATTGACCTTCCGAAGATGATCTGACCTTCCTGAACAGAATGATCTGACCTTCCTGACAGAATGCTATGACTCTGAGAGATGATATGCTTCCTGAGAGAATGATCTGACCTTCCTGACAGAATGATCTGACCTTCCTGAGAGCATGATCTGACCTTCCTGACAGAATGCTATGACCTTCCTGAGAGAATGATTGACTTTCCTGAGAGAATGATCTGACCTTCCTGACAGAATGATCTGACCTCCTGAGAGCATGATCTGACCTTCCTGAGAGAATGATTGACCTCCTGACAAAATGATCTGACCTTCCTGACAGAATGATATGACCTTCGTACAGAATGTTCTGACCTTCCTGAGAGAATGATCTGACCTTCCTGACAGAATGCTGACCTTCCTGACAGAATGATCTGACCTTCCTGAGAGAAATGATCTGACCTTCCTAGAGATGATCTGACCTTCCTGACAGAATGATTCTGACCTTCCTGAGAGAATGATCTGACCTTCCTGACAGAATGATCTGACTTCCTGAACGAATGATCTGACCTTCCGAGAGCATGATGACTTCTGAGAGAATGATCTGACTTCCTGAAGAATGATCTGACCTTCCTGACAGAATGATATGACCTTCGTGACAGAATGTTATGACCTTCCTGAGAGAATGATCTGACCTTCCTGACAGAATTATCTGACCTTCCTGACAGAATGATATGACCTTCGTGACAGAATGTTATGACCTTCCTGAGAGAATGATCTGACCTTCCTGACAGAATGCTATGACCTTCCTGAGAGAATGATCTGACCTTCCTGAGAGAATGATCTGACCTTCCTGACAGAATGATATGACCTTCCTGAGAGAATGATCTGACCTTCCTGACAGAATGATATGACCTTCGTGACAGAATGCTATGACCTTCCTGAGAGATGATCTGACCTTCCTGAGAGAATGATCTGACCTTCCTGACAGAATGATCTGACCTTCCTGACAGAATGATATGACTTCGTGAAGAATGTTTGACTTCCTGAGAGAATGATCTGACCTTCCTGAGAGAATGATCTGACCTTCTGAGAGAATGATCTGACTTCCTGAGAGAATGATCTGACCTTCCTGACAGAATGATCTGGACACTTGCCTGAGAGAATGATCTGACCTTCCTGACAGAATGATCTTGACCTTCCTGACAGAATGATCTGACCTTCCTGACAGAATGCTATGACATTCCTGAGAGAATGATCTGACCTTGTTATTGTCACCTAACCAACTCATCCACCAAGTTTCACGTGACTCCATCCATAACCTTTTGAGATATTGTGCTTTATATCGTTTGGACGCGATCTCTCAACGGTGAAGAATCACTTTAAAAATTCTCAGATCCGGATCCGGATTGGGATCTTCACAAAAATTAATCGTTGTTGTCCTTGGCCGGTCACCTACACACACACACACACACACACACCACACACACACACACACACACACACACACACACAACACACACACACACACACACACACACACACCACACACACACTTCAGAATGATTGCTTCAAAAGTCTGCACAAATATTGTGTGACAGACCAACATCAGATGCTACAGACCAACATATTTGGTGAAATCGTTTCGACAAGTATCAAACAGGGGTGAAAACCTAATCACCGCCACCGAATGAATGGTTGTGGATAGAATGCACCACCATTGCACCACACTGGATTGGTGATCGGATCAACCCTCCCCTAATATGGGAAAATGGTTTAAAATATATATAATAATAAACGTAGTAGTAGTAGTAGTAGGGTGGGTTGTTGAGGTTTGTGTTGTGCTCAAAGAGCAACACAGTTTGGGAGCTTAAGATGAAAAAGCGATGTAGGGACACAATGCTGATACTTGTGGCTACTACAACAACTACGACTACCACTACTACTACGATTACTACTTTTAATGGCTCCAATTATTCCCACGTTATTTTGACCTGTCTTTCACGGACTGGCTGGCCAGGGCTGACGTTCGACCGCAGGTGATTTGTGCAGGGATTATTAATTTGTTTAGGGTGCTCATGTTGACTCGCCTACTCTTCGTGAAGGATCTTTAACGTCCACCATGTAATGCTGCCAAAATGGACCAATGTTTGAACGACTATCCGAGGGACGGCACGCACGTTGATTCCTCGCCCTGCCTGCGAGACGCCGGGATGACAGCTTACAGCTGCGTCTGGGTTCAAACCGGAGCTAGAGAGCTCAGAGGCGAGTTTGCATACCTCTCGGCTCTAGACTATTGAAGTGTAAGGCCGAGGTGAGTCTTATTCAAAATATAATTCCTTTGGGAGGGTTAAGCATCGATTATATTTTAATTACTTTCATCATCAAACATTCTTCTTTACATTTCTCTACTCATGTCTTCATCTTCCTTCATATTTTCATTCTCATCTCATCCCTCGCACACACCGAGCATAACGGTGTGCTCCGTGTTTTGTTCCACTCATAATTTTTGGACAATGTCTTTCAATCTCCTCTGCAAGTATAACTCCTCTTTTTTTGTCACACCTCTTTCTCTCCATTGTTAACTCCATCTTATTTACTCTCCCCACTCCTCCATCTCCTCCCACTACCTTGATGTTATCATCCTGTTTGATTCCGTACAAGTCCACCCCTTCCTCCTTCGGATTCCTCGTGCCCTCCAGGCTCTCCGTCATCCTGCTCGTCCGTGAACCGAGGAAATGGCTCCTGGAAGAGGCTCGCGACATTCGACTCTCAACAAGGAGGCGACGAGCCAGCGTTTCAGGATGGTCAACGAGCAGCAGGTGGAGGACATAACCCTGGAGTTCTTTTACAAGCCGCACACAATCTCCCTGTTGTCCTTCACCATCGTGGCCCTCATGTATTTTGCCTTTACAAGGTAACTTTCTCTATTCCTCGTTATTCTTCTATATTTTTTCTTCTTTCTCTCCACACTCCCTATTTTGTCTGTGCAAGCTTATCTCGACCGAGGCTGCTCAACTAGCGTCCGCTTTTCTGGCACTCTTCCTTGCACTCTACATCTGTATTTTAAAATTGCCTATTTTCCAGCTCCCAGCTAACTCTTCATTCCCATAACCCAAGGGATGATTCGAGCTTGGAAGACAACATTTGCAGAGGCTGTATTTTTGTGGTCTTCTTCTTCCTCATCATCAGCATAATGGCCTTTCCCAATGGTCGGTTTGTTTCAAAAACAGTGAGGAAATAAATAAATGTGCATGAGATGCCCGACACTGTTTGCTGCTCCTGTCGAATCAGTGTTTTGTTTTGGTGTCGTATCGTTCCAAGCGCTCCACAAACTTGATTTGGTCGAATGGGTAAAATGATGTGCTGGTGTAAGTAACCCCTTGACTAGTGTAACCTCTTGACTGGTGTAATGAATGCCTTGATTGGTGTAACACTTGTCTGGTGTAACCCTTGCCTGTTGTAACCCTGTCTCTGCCAGGCCCCTTTACACGTCCGCATCCTGTCGTGTGGCGAATGGTGTTTGGTAAGTTCTGCTTTGCCATTGATGTAGGTTTGTCGGGGTATTGTAGCTTGGGTATAAAAATAAATAAATAATGGGTTGCCTTTACTTGGACCTGTCCGTTGCCGGTAGAAATGCTTACCTATTTTGTTGCAACCTTTTCAACCACAGTTCATGTTGGTACACCATTGTGGTTTCTTTGCCAGATTGGCTCTTGTGTTCTGGTTCCCCTCGTTTACCTGCTGCATTGGCACCCGGAGACTTTAAATGAATATCTCGGCAACTGAACAGCATACCACAATAGGCGTGGATCTGAGGGGTGTTTGGGTATACGTATGTGAGTGCGGCGCGCGGGTGTACCCTATCGTTTGGATAAATTGCTTTTCTTCCTGAACTGCAAATGATCCAATGACGTGATCACGTGGGAAATAATAATGGTATCTCAATAGGGATTGTAAACATTATTGTATTTTTAGGTATAAATGATGTGCGTGCGTGCATTCCTGATGCCGTGCTTACAGATGTTGAATGATGCATGTTTTTTTTTCCCCCACTCCCTGGAAACATGAACAAAACCGATGATTTCCAACCTTCACCGAAAATCCCACTCTGATCATTTAGCTTAGCCTGTCCGATCATCTATTTGTATGTTCTTCTCTCCTCTCCCCCACCTCCATTATAACGTGCGACCTTCTCCCCGACAGGCCTGAGCGTGTTGTACTTCCTGCTGCTGGTGTTCACCCTCTTCTTGAACTTTGACCAGGTCAAGGCGGTCATGTACTGGCTCGACCCCTCGCTTCGTAACGCAACCCGTGAGGCTGACATAATGGTAACGATCCGTCGCGTGTTAATGGTTCATGCTTTTCGGCATTTCTCACTGCTTGAACTGATGCACCAACTATGACTAATGGTGATCGATAACGACAATGTTGGTAATATTAGTCGATCCTCATGATGAAACTAATAACCCTTCCTTTCACACCTTCATGTAGAAGGTGTGTTGGTTGGAATGAAGTGTGTTGAACAGAATTAATTTTTTTTGCATACAGAGTCGAGGCTCGTGGAAGAGCTAGAACACGGAACGGATCAGGACGTAACTGAAGAAACGGAAGAGCAGAAAGGGAAGGCTGAAATGCCAACAGCAGGGCCGAGGGAAATGAGGGATACCGGTAAGGATGAGGCGTCGAGGAGAATCAGTGGGTGGATAAGATGGATACGGAAGAAAACTCAGGAAGGAGAAAATGGAAATTTTGGGGGAGAAGGGGGACTGGGGGTGGGGGGGGGAGATGGTTTAACAGGGGTCGAAAAAATCATGGTTTTGGATTGGGGATGATCTGAGATAATGAATAGCTGTTTTGAATACTGGGAGGGAAGAACGAGATTGAAGAGAATGTGGAAGTTGGTTCCACAGGTGGGAAAAAAAATAGGACGAATGAGTGGAGGTGAGCAGTGATCCAGGGTTTTTGGAGTTTCACCAGAAGGGGGTTGCTAGTGGAACGTGTGCACCCTGCATAAACCTAGGGGGACCAAAACATGGAGAGGGCAGAGGGTGCAAGCCCACAAAGGAGGCGGAAGAAGACAGAGAGATCATCGAACTGTTTGCCATGGTGAAGTGGTAGGCCCATCGACTCGGCTTCACCGTGGGAGATTCCAATGATCTTGAAGGCCTTGACAGAAGTTTCAAGTATTAGGTGGGGCTTTGATGGCACAGCATTGTTCTCCACAAAGTCCAGTGGTTTACGTGTATCCACGTTGAACTGCATGCTGCCAGCTGTTTTTCCTGAGAATCGAATGAGAAGAAGCAAAAGCGGAATTGCAGACATTTCCAAACAAATGCGAGATGTCTACTCCTCCCATACTGCCCTCTCCCCTCCATCCACTTTGACCCCTGCAAAATTGAAAAGAACACCCCCAGACCAATGTCTACCTGCTTCAATCCGTAGATGTTGTGATAAGGTATCGTTTAGCCAATTCTTGTCTAGATCGGTTGAAATGACAGGGATTGGCAAGGCAAAAAAAAGTGTGACCTTTGACCCCTTAACAATCCAACCGGGGCCTAAATCGAGGATATTACAAAGGGTTTCTTGTTGTGTTGGACCATGGTACATCACTGCCAAATTTGAAGAGGATTGGCCCAGAAATGAAGGAATGGTGTGTGATTGTAATTGGGGAAAACGAAATAAACCACGGCGTTCATCGAACGCCTTACCTCACGCAGTCTTGAGAGAAAGGACACGGGAATGGTCGTTTTAGGCCTCCGCTGACTAAGTCGCCGGTGGCATTATGTTTTTGGGTTGTCCGTACGTCCGTCCGTGCGAGTTTTCCGTTTTCTCTGCAACTGCTCATCCAATTGACACGAAATTTTCAACATTGGTGCGACTCATGTGGAATGTTTTCGTGATTATTATGACATCATAGCTCACGTGGTGTGACAGCCATGTTGGAAAAACGGGAAAAATTTGGACCTCTGTATCTCCGAAACCGGTCCTTAGAAAAAAATTGAACTTGGCACATGCGAAGTACTCCCCATGGGAAACTGGTGTGATTTTTTTTTTGATGATGTCATATGTGGCTTTGTTATGACATCAAAATTTGCATACGTCGAACGCTTTTGGCCGATCAGTATGAAAATTTTTTGAAGGTCATCAAGGGCTAAATTGTGTGGTGGGAAAAAATTGATGACATCATCGGTCACGTGGTTCGACAGCCATATTGTTTTAAACATAAAAACCTTCAAAAATCTTACTTTTTTTTCTGAAACGGCTGAACAGATCGAGGCAAAACTTCACAGGTATGATCGCCTGTCCTCGAGGAACAACATGTTCTCCACTTATGATGTCATCGGTCACATGGTTCGGCAGCTATGATTTTATGAAAATAAACCTTTAAATATCTTGTCCTCCACAATGGCTTGACAGATCGAGGGGAAACTTCACCCACATGTTCCCCAAACCTTGGTGGTAGCAGGGTGTTCACGAATAATTTATAGGTCACATGGTCTGGCAGCCATAATGGATTGAACAGAAATCTTTTTTTTTTAAAAATCTTTCTCTTGAACTGCTTCATCAATCGAAGTGAAACGTCACAATTATGATCAAATCATCATGGGAATATATATTTTTTAAATTTAAACTTGATCCGATGCATGGTCTGGCAGTCAGAGTTATTTGATATTTTGAATCTGGGTTCTGGGATTTAAATCAAACTTGGTACAAGTATGTATAATAATGTAATAACGTGGGTGGAGACACATCTGGCAACGTCACGATGTCGAAGAGTACCCTTCTAGTTATCTCTTGTTTGCGTTTCTGAGCACCCTCTATCTTGGCTTTGTTCGTGAACTTTGAATAAACAGGTGCGATGGCAACCATACGAGTTCAAACGGTACAATCCAGGATGAACCTTCTGCCAACTCTAAACTGTCGATTTTGGAAGATCTTTGAGAAAAAGAAGTGTCAATAACATCTGCTATTTAATGCATCTGCCAGTTGTAAACAAAGGTGAAGCCAAATTGGAACGACCCTCTTTAAGCGTGCATGTATCCTGCCGACTCACGCTACGTGTGTCGAGGCTGATATGATGCAACTTCTCCCCACTTCCTCTCCTATGATGAATATTCTCTCCTCGTATACCTCGTACTTCGGCCCATTTTCTTCACAGGTCAAGACTTGACATTATTGAGCGGAGCTTCCCTTCAGAGGAGATGTTTAATCGACTGTCCTTTCTGCTGGCACCTTAAAGACATGGAAGAACCCACGTCCAATCAATACTTTTGTGCCGACATCAATGATCACGTGGTGATCGTGTATTTGGAAAGCGATTAGCCTTTGGATCCAATACGACGGATTAGTAAAGAAATAGACACGTATCTTCTCCCCATGCAATTGACATCTGTCTTCGTGTCAGTCTGTGACTCAGTTGTTCGGCAAACGAGCCACTTAGCCTCAATCAGATCACTGGCTCTGAGCTTGTGCTTTCACCTGACTTCGTGGGGAAATGGTTCGATAGTGCAGGTATTCGAAGACAAGGGCGTGAGTTACGTTCAGGTGATAGCAAGTGGCATATGAAATTGGTGCGGCCCTGAAAACCCCTACGCGTGACCTGAGCTCCGATTCGGTTGTGCGTGGCTCCCTTTTTGCCAAACTTCGACCTATAACAAATATGGCTCGTTCACTCGGTTTTCACAGTTATCACAGTTGCTAAGATTTTCTCTTACAGCCTGGTTATTCAAGCAATAACAGAATGCTCACACACTGCTGCCCCACACGCACTCAACCCCGTAACCTTTATCTGTTTAAAATCTTATTGTCCTGCTTTTATTTCTTCAGCTTTTAATGTGCTCAGTGTTGGCAGATATCAAACTTGGGCAATTGGAATTAACCGGGTGTCTCATAATTAAATATATTATCGGTGTTTTGTATATTTTGGACACAGGAGTATGCCGTGAACTGTCACGTGATCACCCTGGAGCGGATTGCGAGCCACTTTGACATCTTTGCGTTTGGACATTTTTGGGGCTGGGGCATGAAGGCTTTGTTAATACGCAGCTTCGGCCTGTGCTGGACCATCTCCATCACGTGGGAACTCACCGAGGTGAATTTACTCGATGGAACGCGGCTTTGAAGCAACTGCTACGATGGACCAAATTGTGGGAACATACGTTTGTGGTTATCTTGCAGCTGTTTTTCATGCACCTGTTGCCAAACTTTGCGGAATGCTGGTGGGATCAAGTGCTTCTCGACATCGTGCTCTGCAATGGTGGTGGAATCTGGCTTGGCATGGTGACCTGTCGCTTCCTGGAGATGCGTACTTACCATTGGGAAAGTGTTCGGTCAGCAGCGGGGTTTATTATTTGACTAATTGCTGTGCTCTTTGTGTCACTTCCCTTTCATTTCTTTCCCTGTGTTTTGTATCTCTCACTTCCTCATTCTTTCACATCATTTAGCTTCCTTTGCCTTTTTTTTTCTGCCTCATCTAAGGCTTGTGGAGATCTTCACATTCCGGGTGGGCAAATATGAAGTGAAGAGTAGCGAAGGTTTTTTTTTTTAATGTATAAGGGTGTGAGCTCATAGTGGAGCTGGATGACGAAGGGTCACAGGTTCACAAACTACCAATGTGTGTGGTGGACATGCACCAGGAAGAATGACACAAAAATGTGTAAGAATGTCCCAGAGAAGAGCAGAATGGGAAAGAATGAGCGCGAGTAGAGAAGAACACGGGTGAGCGCGTGAAGTCGTGATGGGCGGCGCATTTGACAGACTGAAGTGAGGACGACGAGACAACGGACATGGGGTTCTGGTAACATGCTCTCAAAGGTATAGCAACCATGTTGGAGGAGAACCAGAGAACCAGATCTGGCTGGATGTTGAGGGTCTCTAAACAGGTCAGCAGGTGAATGGAATTTCCCGGTTGCAAAGTCATCATGTGGTTTGGTGCAAAATTAATTGTTAGCTGTGGCACATTTGGCACAATGCATCTGTACTCATCATCATCAGGTACCACGCATGCCTTATGCAGAGTGTTGGTGCTGCCGAAGCAGTTACGAAGCTACAGTCGTGGACGGGTTGCCACTCAGACTCAGGGAGTCAGGGCAGGAATTGTCAGCCAGCACTCACAACAGCGAGATTTAAGATCCCACGGTGTCGGTCGAGAAGAGTAAGTGAGCTATTTCCGGCACCCTGGACAAATTACAACTTCGTCTCCTAAATCCCACAAACTGCTGTTCATGGTTTGGGGATTTCGGGGAGGAAGTTGTAGTTGGAGTAATCTGGTTTTTTTCCAGACACCGAGGTACACGGATTGCTATCTCGGTGTGTGGTTGCCGTGTGGGCTGGTATACTCAAATACATTCGCACACCCAGAAGTTCGCTCGTCTCGAGTGAACGGCCATCTTCAGCTCCGGAGGGCAACCATTGATGTATCTTTTAGTCAATCTATCTGAACGCCCCTCAAATGTTTATTTTCATTTTTCAATTCCGATACGTGTGTAGCTTCGGCACTGCTCATCGCTTGCGGGTAATGGGGGTTTTGCAGTCAATGGTTTTCCCTTGCTTCATTTATCCTACCGGTGCTTCTTCCACTTGTCATTTTCAGGAGCATCCACTCGACCACCGGCAAAATCAAACGTGCCGTGTTTCAATTCACCCCAGCCAGCTGGACGTCGGTACGCTGGTTGGATCCAACCTCATCCACGCAGCGCGTTGCTGGGATCTACCTTTTCATGATCTTTTGGCAGGTACTTGGAGGGAATTCTACGGGTGCAGAACTTCGACCATGTAACCCAACTTTGCGCCAGTTAGTTGTTCCCATAATTTTTACACTTTCACCATAGGTTACCGCCAATTGTAGAAGCGTCCGTGTGGTTGTCAGCGGTGCCATTATTGCAGTTCGTTTTCTTTTCCCCCTCGTTATTATTCCTCCAGTTTACTCTTTATCTATTTATTTTTTATTACCCCTTGACACCACTACATTTCCTGACGTTAGATTGGCGAGCGATCCTCTTCAGTGTCTCTTGTGACTTGCAGTTTCCCATAACTTCGTCCTGTCCTTGTGCTGTGCTGTAAGAGTACGGTCCATTGATTATGATGATGCCAATCGATGTCCTTGATTCACGGATGGTTTTGACTATGAAAAACATTTTGATGTTCGTAGGCCGATTTACCGCACTGTAGCCTCACTGTTTTTGGATTTTCAAAAAAGCAAACCCATCCATCACACAATATTATTAATCCCATGCTTCCTGTGCCGTTCCCTGCAGCTTACCGAGTTGAACACCTTCTTTCTGAAGCACATATTTGTGTTCCAAGCTGGTCATCCGCTCAGTGTCGGGCGTATCTTCCTCATCGGTATCATCACCGCACCAACCATCAGGTGGAAATCGAGCGCTGCATTCAGTACCTAAACCAGGGAGAAGTAAACAATTGTTTCCCCACTTCAGAGCTGAAAATATTGGGGTTGTTAGGTCGAGGAATGCTATTTCTTTGGACAAGGTTTCATTTTGTGCGGAGGGGTCGGGGTCGGGGGTTCAGGGAGGGTAACGTGTTGGGTTAGGTAAACAAGAGCATTGTGTTGAGTATTATTTATGTTTATCAACCTTGGGTGTACACGGTAAATCTCTCTCTCTTGTCCAAGCACTCTTACGAGCGAATACCAACCCGACAAGTAAACTCATCTGACAAGTTTCGAACCGTAATCCTTACACCCTCCTCCCGCCACCCCAAGATTTCTTATTTTAAAACCCATTTCCACCGATTGTGCACAATCTCATTTCAATGTTTCGACTTTTTTGAGTCGTGTTCTTTAGTAGGTCTTTGTTATTTCTCTTCCTTTACCAAAGTTTCAGCGATGTAAATTAACCTACTCCTCATATCTCTTCCTGCCCTCTTCACATTTGCCTTGCCTTTCCTCCAACTCGATGAACCTGCACTGTTTCTGCAAAATCCATATCTTTTGCAAAAATCTGCAACCTTTTCTCTTTTAATTTTCCCACCAAAAGAGATAAGATTTGCTTCAACGAAGAAAGGGCACCGAACGGCAACGTCCTCCAGATGTCCTGTGTGTGAGCTTGTCTGCGAGCGGGTGTGTAGATGGGAAGGGTGTGTGTAAAGTGTGGCCCATCAATTAAGGTGCGTAGGGAAGTGGGAACCGAAATTGACGATCTTTTGTGACTTGGAAATCCCCTTTATCTCTTTGCTGATGACTCCACTGTCTACCGTGACATCCCTCATCCTTCACTGGGTGTGCTCTGGCTTTCAAAAGGAATTAGCCACTGTGGCTAATCCAGGTTTAGAATGATTAGCCACAGGAGAAAGGAAATAGCCACATATTTTATTCAAAATTTTTTTTTAGCAATATGAAATAATAAGTTAATTTTAAGGCGGATGTGTGAGTTTGATGGGTGAGGTTGGTTGGATGAGTGAGTTGGATTGTTCAGATTGGTTGGATGAGTGAGTTTGACATGTGAGATTGGTTGAATGAACGACCATCAGGGGAGGTGGTGATTGTGAGGATGGTGGTGGTGGTGTGATGGTGTGTGTGTGGGTGGGGGTATGGTCGTTGTGCCTTTAGTAGGTGGTAGTGGGGGATGGGGGTGGTTGTGGACCAGGATTGGACCAACCTCATGCCAGTCAAACTCACTCATCACCCAATCTCACCCAACAACTTCACTCATCCAACCAATCTCACACATCAAACTCACTCATCCAACCAATCTCACACATCAACTCACACTTCCAACCAATGTCACACATTAAACTCACTCATACAACCAACCAAAGTCACCCATCAAACTCACTCATCAAACAAACTCTCTCATCCAAAAAACTCGTCCTACTACAGGTACTACTACTGATTGTGTCAAAACTCACCTGGCAACCACTGACCCAACGAAGCATGTAGCGCCGAGTAGCGCCGAATCATGCCGAATCATTCCGGAAAAAAATTAAAATAAATTTTGAGACGAGAATCATGGGAATCATGCGTAATTTCGGTCGATTTTTTTTTACTAGAAACTAGTTTAAAACTACTAAATTAGTATATATAAGCTTGTACGAAATCACGCGTGATTCCCGTAATCAAACATACAAAATGGCGCCGTCTCAACGAAGGTTGAATTCTGTGCTAAAATCACCCAAAATTCGTCTAAAACTGGTTAAAAAAAAACACTAAACATGGATTAGCCACAATGGCTAATGGGTGGTTTAAAATATTAGCCACAGGTAAGGGGGATTGGCCCTGTGGCGACGCCGCCCCCCCCCCCCCCCCCCCCCCCCCCCACAGCCACACCCCACTTCAGGGCCCCCCCCCCCCCCCGGAGGCTGCGCGCACCCCCCACCCCCCCCCCCCCCCCCCCCCCCCCCCCCCCCCCCCCCCCCCCCCCCCCCCCCCCCCCCCCCCCCCCCCCCCCCCCCCCCCCCCCCCCCCCCCCCCCCCCCCCCCCCCCCCCCCCCCCCCCCCCCTGGCGAGCGGCAGCGCACACCCAGCTTCAGGTAGGGAGGCTGCAGCGTCACCCCCTCTATTCAGACCTTGATGGAATCACGAGCTCGTCAAACACTTTGAAATGTCTTTCAACCCTGACAAATCCCGCACTCCTCACTATCTCTCTCCGAATGGACAATCTGGCAAACCCTTCCATCTACTTTCTTAACAATCTTCTTGAGGAAGTTCAGTCATTCAAACTCCTGGGTCTCGATATCAGCCGTGATCTTTCTTGGCAAACCACATTTCAAAGTTTGCCTCCAAAGCCAATCGCCAATTGGGCATCCTCTGTCGTACAAAGTCTTGGCACGTCTGAGCTCCTATTCACCGACGAGGCTTTCATCCGCAGCTTGATGGAGTACTGCTCTCCCCTCTGGGCTGGCTCCCCTGCCTCACACCTCACTTACAGTAGCTTGGCACTGTGGAAAACCAGGCCTTCAAGATCATTGAAATCTCGCTCGATGAAGCTGAATTGATGGGCCGATCACTTTACCATCACAGACATGTCAGTGGTCTTTCTGTCTTCTACCACCTCCTTTCTGGTCTTGCACCTTCTGCCCTTTCCTTGCTTTATCGCTCCAAGGTTTCTGCAGGGCACACGCGGTCTTTCAGGAATCCCCTTCTCGTGAAGCTCCCAAAATCCGGAATCATGGCTCACCTCCACTCATTCGTTCTTCTTTTTTCCCCCCACCTATGGAACCAACTTCCTCAGTCTCTTCAAACTCATTGTTCCCACCAGGGCTTCAAGACCGCTGTTCACCACCACCTCAGGTCATCCCCCATCCACAATCATCATCTATTCTACCCCCCATTTAACCACCCCCAAGATCAACTCTTTCCAGGTTTCCAATTTTTCCTTCCACTTCTGTGATTGAAAGGTTGTGGCTCCATCCATCTTGTTCACCCCGTGTGCCTCCCCTCACCCTCATTCTTCCTCGCATCCCTCATTTCTCCAAGTCTCCCTCTATTTTTTCCCCCTTCAATCCTGCTGTGTGGTATGTCCGTCCCACCCCCAACCTCTCTTTCTACTGTTCTTTTCATTCTGTTACATCCTGATTTGTTCTGTGTTCTCGCACTTCCATAAGCCTACTGTAAATAAAAAAGAAAAGGGGGAACTGGAAATGAAGGTTTAACGTGGGTAGAGAACCTGAAATCTAATTTTTCTCATCACCCCTCCCACTCCTCTCCCCCATTCCGCTTCCCCATCCCCAATGTGCAGGCAATACTACGCTTACCTGACTGACACTCAGTGCAAACGTGTCGGTACCCAGTGCTGGGTGTTCGGGTAAGGTGTGCTGCTCATCATGCAATCACCTTTCACAAAACCAGTCTGCACTTCCCTGTTTCCTCCTTCATCCCATTTTCCATCTTCCCTCATTTGCCTTCACTTCTCCATCTCCCATTCTCCAACCATATACGATGCCACCTCTCCCATTCCACGAGTCTTTTACCTTGTATCTCTCTCGGCATCGTTGGTTTAACTTTGTTGCACTTTCTTTTTCAGTGCCATCTCTTTCTTGGAAGCGGCGGTGTGCGTGAAGTTTGGCTCTGACCTTTTCTCCAAAACGCAGGTCATCTCCGTCCTTCTCTGGCTCATTTGCATGGTACGATTGCCCTCACGAGCTTCCCTCCATCTCCAAACTTTTGCGAGTCCTGTTCTCGCGCACGTTCGACATTGTGGAAAAAGAAGGCGAGAGGGACCTTAAGAGGTTGTGGTTTGAGAGATGTCCGGTCAAAAGAGAGTTTTTGGGGTTTAAGTTTATTTCGTGGTAAGGCTCCGCAGCAACAAAAGTCCGATGATACAACGTACGTGTGTCGTCGTTCATCGTGAGGGTGTGATGCAGAGGTAGCACATTCACCTCTGAGCTGTCCAGCCTGTGTTTGAATCCCGACCCGACTACAAACAGTCGTCCCGGCCCAAATCAACCCGAGTCGAACGTTTGGCCTTGCCAGTCCGTTTGTGAAAGGTGGGAATGTATAGAGTATCAGAAATCAGGTGTCCCCACAATAATGTTTTAAGTAGTTACCCCGCACAAGTGAAGCGAAAAGCGTTGTTAAGCAATTGGTTAATTTACCGTTTTTAATGACTTCATAATGGACACGTACAACAGGCAATATTAACTAATGGAACGTGTTCGATCATTATAAAAAAAATTAAAAAATTCTAACAATCATTTAAAATCATTATTTTATTAAAATTGAATTAACTGCACGTGGGTATCTTGTTCTATGAACGCTCTAGTAGTCTAGTTTAACGAAGTAGTTGTTTTATTAGAGGACGTGTAAAAATCGTAATGTTTGGTCACAAAGTCGATGCAAGAACTTTAAAACCTCCACAAGCTGATGTCAGCATCCGGTTCAGCCGGCTTAACCATCCCTCCAAAGGCCGTCGGTGATGCGACTTCTTGCTTGCAGGGCCACTAGGGTAGCAGTTTATAGGTAGGTTGGGAATTTAAACCAGACCAAGCAGTCCAGAGTGGAGACCAGGTACCCGAGCTATCCTGAGGGTGGGTAACAAGCCCATTTCGGTTTTGTACGGAGAATTTTATGCCATTGTTACGTTCTCTTTCACTTCGTTTTATCTTATTTGGGAAGATGAGCATGCAATGGGGGAGGCTCCTGGGGAAGGAATAGGTGGATAAAGCAGGTGACTGAGGTTTAGGAAAATCGTTTTAATTTGTTCGACCTACATGTTCTTCGATAATACGTTTTTTTTCTTCTGAATGACACATCCGCGCGGAACACTTTTAATGAATGACGCCTCGCTCTCTTTGTAAAAATGAGTTTATCGTTAATTAATTTTTGTTTTTGCTTGTTTGTGCTCATTTTGCAGGCAGTGATCACACTCCTATGCTTGTACGGCATGGTGGCCTATGCTCGCTGGACCCCAACCCGTGACAAGGTATTGCACGTTCTGCGGTCCTGCAACTTGCAACGACCTTTTTAGAATAGTAACATCAAGCCATATGCAAAATGCGGTATCTCACAGTGATGCGGTCACCGAGCACCTCGTGGACCCATTATCGCCCCCTCTCTTCCAGCCCCCACCCCCCGCTATTCCCACAACCTCTCAGACCCCACTGAAGTGCTATTAAAGCCCGATATGCTAAAACGCTGAACCGCAATGCTCGGGCAAGCCACACAGACTTGCGATTAACAACGAGATAAATGTCACAATCGCCCCATTCAAGTAACGCCTCGTTCATCCTCCGAGCCTTACCAAGCCCTACGCGAGGTGAGCTGTGGACGCACATTGTAAGACTGAGTGCTGTTTCGGTCTTGCGCTACTTATGCTGATATTGCAATCTGCCAATCGGCGTTCCTTTATTCATTCCGACTGAAGAACTTTCACTTTGCGTTTTTTTTTTTTTAATTGGCAACAGAACGGATGATGACTTAAAGCAGGCGTAACGTTGATTCGAGTTTGTTGCAAGGTGTAACAGTTGACACAACTTGCTGTGACCGAAGTATCATCGGAGCTTATTGTTCAACAAACAGTTCACCGCACGGTTGCATTGAGCATGCACATCATTTGAAACCAGGCCGTGGTTGGTTGTAAAGGAATTTGACTCTCACATGAGTGCGTGTAACTCGACGCAATGACGTGACAGCGGGTTCACCCCGCGTCCGAACTCGGACTACATTGGCAGACGGCTCTGCTGAAGCTGCACGCCAGCCACTGTTGTGTAGTGGCGTTGTTCTTTACCACAGGTTTTGTCACAGACAGTTCTTGGACTTGGATTTTTTTTTTGTGTTAAAACCCCCGCAAATCCGTGATGCAGAACATTTAGCATTCATCACTTAACTGGCGCTTTCACTCTCAAAACATGAGTGTTCCAGAACTGCGTGCACCTTTAACCAAACTACTCTGGCGAACATTGACTTGCGTTGCAAAATCCCATTCGGTCTTTCCGTGCCGGGAAAGTTCTGGACGTTGCTCTCCAGTAGCATGTGAGAGCGATTGGCCAAATCGCATACAGTGAGGGCTTTGTGTCGCCAGGCTGATCTACATAGCCGTGAGGGTGGACGCACCTTGTCGGGAATTGTGCCCGAGTAACGTTGGTGTGTACGTGGCCTTTTGTGGGCTCGATCCATCCAAAAGTATAAGCAGGATATTTACACCTTCTGGCAGCAGCATTGCGAGCCTCTCTATCGCTCACTGTGTTCACCATTTCATTTCCCGACTGATGATGACGATGACTCGGAAACATTTTGCGCGTCAAAATGGTTGGCTCTCCGTCGGTGCTGCCACCCAGCCATGTTGTGAGGAACAAACAATAAACCCAGAATGAAGGATGCGGCATGGCATGATGGTGGAGAATGATGCCGAAAACGCAGAACGAATGAAACCTCAACCAGTGGAATATCTCGAGCATTGTTAATAATGAATCGGATGAGAGAGCAGGACACACTCCTCAGCAGGAAGAATTTCGATTATCCGGGCTTGAGCAAGGTTGGGAAGCCATTAAAATGTTGCGTAAGTACACGGTAACGACCGTGGTCATCGTCCTACCGACAATCCCTCTCTCACTAGTAAGTAATGTGGCTGTAAGAGCTGGACATGAGTCAGGCCTTTGTTTGCAAGTGTAAACGTTTGTTTTTGAGGAATCGGCCTTCATTTTCAAAGATCAAGCCTCGAGTGTGATTGAACAGTTGCTGTTCGTCAAGGTCGTAACACCTGAAACCACACCAAAGAGATCGCCCTCTCCACGCCCCAAAATTATTTTCTTCATCAATTGACAAAAATAATTGAAGTCCATGAAGTTGTTCCTAACACCCATTTTTCTGTCTCACCAACCCATGCAGTTCCTTTCAGAGTGTGAAGACTTTCCCAGTTACGCCGACTCGTCTCCAGAACCACCGGCCCAAGAATTGAGAAGTAGGTCGTGACCTGGTGTCGTGTGCCTTCGTTACCTGTTACAGGCGTGTGTGGTGTGTGCGTGCACGCGTGTGTGGTGGCTGCTCATGTCTGTTGATGTGTACTGTATTCTCTGAAGTTCCGTCTTGATGTCCTACAACCTGTCCATCCTCTCTCTTTTTCCTTCCAGATTCACGTCTTCGGTACACACGATATCTCTTGTTGTGTACCGCCTTTCTTTGTCCGCTTTTGGTGCAGTACATTTGGTCTTTGCGTCTGTGATATCCTGCCGGTGTAATTATTTAAGTTGTGCAGAAACTCGTACTTTTTCTCCAGAACCGACTCCACTTCATGTTGCTACCAACCATCCTGATCCGTTAAAATTGCATCTGGTACACGTACGTACTCCAACGAAGTGTGGCTCATATCATACGGTGCCAATCGAAGCACGCCAGTCTTGACGTGTCTCCTGATGTCTTTAACCTATCTCTGAAATGCTCTCTCTTTATTTATGACTTTTGGTGCAATATCGAGCGCTCGATCTCGTGCCTCAGTTATTGGTGCTTCCGACCGGTTACCGCACCTTGCGATGTACATGGGTTTGTTCGTTTCCATATGTATGGCCGCTTGCTCTGCAATGTCATTTGCTTTTCCCATTTCCTCCGTCGTTTCTCTCTGGTACTCCTTTGTTGGCATCGATTATTTCACGATTTCACTTCTTTCTCTCTCTTTCTCCCCCCCCCCCCCCCACGAGCCGCATTGTTGAAGGAAGGAGGCAATTGGACACCCTTTTTGCACACTGTGCGGTGTGGTGATGATACATGCGGATTCTAGGCACGGGAAGATAAACGACTTGCCTGATGGCACTTCTGAACACCCGACCGTAGAAACTGAATTTAAAAGCACAAATCGTTCGTAATAGACTTGTCTTGATAGTTTTGGTGCTTGTCCCGTATGTTTTGCTAGTTTTGCACACATTGTGCCCGAGTTAGTGCAACCGTGTCAGGCATTCTTTAATGACATGATGGATATCAGCCCGCTGACATTTGAAAGCCATACACAAATCAAGATAGCCTGTTAATGAGGGTTAAACTGAAGACATTTAATAAGGAGGGTCTTTTCTGGAAAGTCGAGAGTAAGACGGTGGTTTGTAATGTGCTTGGTGCACCTCGCCACGCACAATGCTGAGAATCATTCATCCCATCTCATCTTCTATTATCTTGTCCATCCTCCTGCCCTTGGTTCTCTGAATCCTGTGGTGAGGCAGTTGCTTTAAAGCAACTTGTATGAAGGTAAATCTGACCGAAGGCAACCTCAGATCATTCCACAAAGCCTGCAACAAGCGTGTGTCTACCCTCAGGAGAGCCAGAAAACAACATCTGTCGAACCTCAAGAATGAACTTTCAAACTTGTCTCCCTCCTCCAAAAACTTGTGGCACCTTGTCAAGTCGGTCTCTGCAGTATGCTTCCCTTCTATCCCCACCCTCTCTTCAAATGGCACCACAGCCGATTCCACTCGTGAGAAGGTCGAATGCCTCAATTCTATGTTTGCTTCCAAATATTGTGTCCTTAATCTACACCTCCACCTCCACCTCTCTCGTACCCAACTGCTCCTGAATTATGTGGCTTTTGGATCTGAAAAGGTGAAAAAGTTTGGCTACCCTTGACTCTGCATTTGACTTTGCAACTGGACCAGCCGGCATCAGCTCACATGTCCTAAAAACTCGCTGGTCACTCTGCCTTGGACATGCTGTTTCTACTCTCCCAACAATGAATGTAGGCCCTCAACATCAGGCATGAGATCAAGGCCATCTCTCTGGACATATCTCGAGCTTTCAATACAGTCTGGCAGCCTGCCTTTCTCTCCTATGGAATCCAAGGTCAGTTCCACTCGCGGATTACTGACCTCCTCCACTCTCGTAACTAACGTGCAGCATTCAACGGAACCCTTCCTTCTCCTCTCCCCGTCAAGCCAGGAGTACCCCCAAGGCAGTGGTCTCGGCCCCATATTATTCCTAATCTTCATCAATGATCTCACTGACTCTGTAAAATCCTCTTTATCTCTCTGCTGATGACTCCACTCTCTGCCGTGACATCCCTCATCCTTCTGACAGACAGGCAGCAACCTCTTCCCTCTCCTCAGACCTTGACAAAAACCCAAACTGGTCAAACACTTAGAATATGTCTTTCAATCCTGAGAAATCCCACACACTCACCGACTCTCTCCAAAAGGACCGTACTGCAAATCCTCCCATCGACTTTCTCCCTCCACCCTGCTGTTGGTGTTTCCCCCTTCTCCTGCTGTTGTCTTTGTTGTTGTGTCCTGATTTGTTCTAAGTGGTAGCTCTTCCACGACTCTAGACCATGTTAAAAAAAAAAAAGATTCGGCAGCCATATTGCTTTTTTTTTTAAACCTTCAAAAATCTTCTCTGAAGTGGCTGAAGAGATCGAGGTGAAACTTTACACGTATGACCGCCTGTCCATGAGGAACAAAAGGTTCGCACATATGATGTCATAGGTCACATGGTTTGGCAGCCATATTGGATTTACCCTAAAACTTATAAAAAAATACACCACTCAAAAGAAGTCCTGGCGAGGGTCTGCAATCTCTGATTGCTCTTTTTCTTGTTTTTGTTGTTTTCTTCATTAATCATTGTGCAAGTGAATCTTCGACTGCACTCTTGGAGATGGAATCGAGACTGGCAACCGTAATGACGACTCATCCTTTGTCCGTTACAGATAGCGACCAGCACAGGAGAGGACGTGATCAGGCACCCGCTTCGCATGGGAAACGCAGTGCTCGACGTCGCAAGGCAAATGCCCACACCTGAGGACCCATAATCTGACCGGGCACGAGTAGCCTAATGGTGCTGTCAGACTCCGCTACGTGACACCCGGGCGTTCCTGGAGCTCCGACAGGCCTCCACGATGTCGACTGCAGGTTCAGTGTGGCCTCGGTGAAGTGAACGAGGCATCCAACTTTCTTACCCAAGGCCGTGGCCGTATCCGGGCCGGTCGGGTCCTCGCTGTGTTCAGTTTGCGGGGCTTTTGGCACGACAGTATGCGATGACCCAGATTGTTGGGTCTAATTTGAATTACCTGATTGAGTTTCACTCGTTTCTTTTTGGCCAGCCGCGAAGGGAAGGCTTCTGGCTCGGTCGGTTCTGGTCGTCTCATTCAGTTTGTTTGGCGGACGGGAACCGGAACCGGCGGCGCTTGTAACGGACATCACCCGCGGAGACCCATCATGGTCCCATATTCACTTGTGCATGCTCATAACTATCCCCACCCGTTTGCACGTGTTCTGTCCTTCCCTTTTAGCGAGCAGGTGAAATGTACTTGATGAAACGTAACATGGTAGCAAAAATCGAAAACCAAATTTGACATGAATGTTTTGCATGCCTTTGTAATGCGAATGATTCCCGTCCTCGTGTTTGTAACCTGCTTGTTTTGCTCTACCTGTTTGAGGTTGGTGTTTGCACGAGTGTTGTGTTGCACGTGAGGCCGTTTGTTTGTTTGTGTTTTTTTGTTAAGGGGGGGGGGGGGGATGATGGTTTTAAAGTGGCGTTGATGTGTGATGAAAGGTTGAAGATGATTATTCGGTCCTATCAAAGCAAACCAGACTGAAGTGAAGGTTTTTTCGTTCTCCGTATGAACACGGTAGTTTTTGTTTGACGAGGCAATTTTGACACTCCGTTTAATGAGTCAGTTGTTTGCATTAAAGATTTTTTTTTCTTGAATAATATTTAAAATGTCTGTCAGTCTGGCACCTGGTCTCACGATGGGATCCGAGGTTCAAATCCCACATACCGTTTTCATTTGGATCGGTTGTCTCCTTGTTTTTGTTCTGGATTTGAGGACAAGGTTGTCCAGATGTTCATACAGATGATTGAGAACTTATTATTCAAGGTTAAAATGAAGACGTTTGGTCTTAGCAAGATGAAAGGAGCCTCCACATGGAGGGGGCTGGATGAGGTAGTAAGTATAGAGACATGGTACAAAAACGGTGCATGGCTGTGTGTTAGGGAGGAAACCCACATATCATTTAAGCAGGTCATGGTTCTGTGAGTGGAGAGAACAAGTGATGTTTTCTCAAATATTCCCCACCAGGTTACACCGCTTACTACCTTGTGTGGTAGTTTTTACACATCCCAGCTCAATCACCAAATAAACTTTCCTGCATGTGATTGTTTCAATAACCAATTGAACATAAAATGTTCACCTGTCTATGAAGGCATTTCATCGACGAGTAACCATTGAGCTCAAACCAAAATCTGCGAAACTTGAATAGATACACTCCAGGGATCCTTACAAGGAGAGAATTTTTATTCAAGATCATTTGTTGTGATGGACAGATGAGTTTTTTTTTTTTCAGGATGTGCAACCACACCCATTGTAGTACAATTGTTCTCAAAAAAATAACTATTTGAACAGTTGTCTGCCTTCAGTATTTAACTAACAGGGAACATGGCCGAGAGGTGTACACAGTCATCTCTGAACTGTCTCACCTGGGTTCAAACCCAGCTGTAAACCAACATCTTGGTGTTTTCCATGAAGGGTGAGGTATCTAAATTGGTACTTTGTTTGGGATACATTTAATAAAATGGCCATTGTGTCAGGAAATGGTTGAGGATGTTTAACATCAGGTTTTTATTTTTAAATAGCCAGTTATCCTTGATTGCATCACAAAAAATATGCATGTGCCACGTAGGAATTAAAATAAGTGACAAGCATAAGAAATACCCAAGTATCAACAAATTATACAGAAATAAAAACCAAGGAATCGAAACAATCACAGAGCAAGAAATTTTATTTTCAAACAAACAAACCAGGAAATTCAATGTGAAGCTACACAAACAAAAAACAAGAAATCACCTGTGTGCTTTAACTCATTTGCTTTGTTTATCCAGAGCCTCGGCGTTACAGATGTCACCGGAGCGATCGGAATCGTGATCCTGGTTCAACGGAGTCTTCTGCATGACGGAGTCAAACCCCGTTTTGAAAGATTCGAGCACGCTGGTTAAACGGATACGACCGCTCTCTGCAACACGTTGGATCCCGACAGAACTCTTCCTGAACACCTCTCGCCCAGCCTTGGTCGATACAGCATGGAGTCGACGGTAAAAGTCGAGCGACGAGGAGCTCGGTACGACAACCTTTTCTTCATGACCTTCAGCTTCTGCAAGATGCACAGGTATTAGTTTCTCAAAGTACAAAAACAGCATCACTCCCCCAATGCCCACAGCAGTGACACACCTGGCTCATCTTTTGGCAGGTATTGATCCACCTGAGAAAGCATTGAATCTGCACCAGACATGACCACCTGTCCAAACTTGGTTTTCAGTAGAGAGTCTGTACCGTCCAACACGGCTTGCTTGGATCTCTCCAACCCCGCTCCAACCTGGGACTTGGACCAATCCAGAAGGACCCTCATTTGTTTTTGGGCATTCTGCAAGTTCTTCTTCACATCATCAAGAACCTGCAGACAAGGAAATATCCACCAATCACTGCACAAATAACGTCACAGCGGGTATGCTTTGAGGCAAAGTGAAAAAATAATTAAAAACAAGCCGGGAGGAGATGATGGTTTTGCGGACATTATGTGAACAATGCCACGATAGTACATTGAGTTGCCGTTGGTTGCGCATGTTTCTCGATCGAAGAAACTTCACCGAGACACCACACAATTTGAACGCTTTCAATCTCACACCACTTCGCGCGTTTTCTTCAATAGGCGTTTTAGACTCCTGATTTTCTGAACTGATTCGGGTTCCTCGAACCTGAAATTCCAGAACAGCCTGAATTGGCACACTTTTCTGAAACATGGTATACTATTACTTGGTGGTGCTTCCGAGAAATGCTTCAAACGTCACGGGTAGATCCAAGTATCGTAGCCTACCTTGAGGAAGCCCTACCGTAAAAACCTATCTCTTCCATCAAAATTGACCAAATCAAATCGGATTTTTTTATATGTTGTACTTATGGACATTATGCACAGCTTCAAGAATGAAATTGCGAGAAAAAAAAAGTTCGTGGGCGTGGGACGCCTCTCATACAAAAAGACACTAGACCATTCTAACTTGTGTCCAAGTTTCATCAAGATCGCATCAAACGTCACTGAGCTATGCTCTGGAGAGTGACACGCAGAATGAAAATAGTGGTCACTGCTGGCCCCGCGAACCAAAAAAACAAACAGTGGTGCCAGGCACAACAAATCCCACCATTTAAGGCATAAAGTTATTTTGGGGATCAAATTTAAATTTGATACATCTTATAACCTGAATGTTGATTAAGGAATAGAATAGGATTTTAGTTAGTTTGAAGTCAATTAAACCATTTTTGACGAAGTTATGAGCGAAAAACGATTGACCTTTTTGTGACCTTTGACCTTATTGGACCAAAGTTAATGGGTTGTCGAGTTCATTACCCACCTGTGGATACAATTTGACAGTGTTTGAGCCAGCCGTTTTCCCGTAAAGTTGTTTTCATAACCATGTGTTAGTTTTAATGGAAATTTGGAATTTTGACCGATGAAATGACCCCCAAAACTTCGGACCCTACCGATCTTCACAAATATGCATTTTTCACGATAGGAATGGGTAGGATTATAGTGACAAATAGAATAAGGTTCACTACAAGTTTAGTTTGAAGTAAATCAGATCATTTTTGACGAAGTTATGAGCGAAAAACGATTTTGATCTTTTCGTGACCTTGACCTTGATCAATTGGACCCAAAAGTTAATGGGGTTGTCCGAGGTTCATTACCCACTGTGGATACAATTTGACAGTGTTTGAGCCAGCCGTTCCCGTAAAGTTGTATTTTCATAACCATGTGTTAGTTTTAATGGAAAATTTGTAATTTTGACCGATGACCATGACCCCCAAACTTCGGACCCTACCGATCTTCACAAATATGCATTTTTCACTGATAGGAATGGGTAGGATTATAGTGACAAATAGAATAAGGTTCACTACAAGTTTAGTTTGAAGTAAATCAGATCATTTTTGACGAAGTTATGAGCGAAAAACGATTTTGATCTTTTCGTGACCTTGACCGTTGATCCAATTGGACCCAAAGTTAATGGGTCGTCCAAGGTTCATTGCCCACCTGTGGATTAAATTTGATAGTGTTTGCTAAAGCCCTTTTGCGTAAAGTTGCTAACAGACAGACAAACAAAGACAAACAAACGGCGATTACAATATATTTATTTCTCCAGTTCCGAAAGACAGGAGTCTGCACACACAAAACATTACAACAGGGGATCGAATTACTTCCTCATACCTTGTTGGCAGGTTGGTGTAAGATCGGTACTTTCTTCCACAAGATCCAGACCCCGGCAAGCGAGCTCGTCGACAAACTTAACTGGAGAAAAGTGTGGGAAACTCCGATCACAGATCTAGATAAATCACTCAAAGAGGACAACTTCAAGAACTACCTACATCCTTCTCCAGGAGAGGGGTGGGGGGGGGGGGGGGGGAGTTCCACAAACTTTTAGTTAAATAAATATATAAGCACAAGGTTGAGACATCACTCACTCTGTGGATGAAGAATCCTGGCGATTGGTTGAATCCCACTGGAGGCGATCACAGTTACTCCCGCGACGCCCTGTTCCACCATATTACCCAAAGAGAGAAGAACAGGCCGAGACTCCTTCCCTCTCTTGTAGGACTGAACCAACTCATCCACGGCAGAACTGAACAACGGGAGTGAATACAATCTCTGCACCACATTCTGTGGACAAGAACGAAGTTAACACAATGAGGACGTCTCATGCTGAAACATCATGGGATTGGTTGTTTTAATGTTGTCAAGAAAAGATCTGATGCTGGGAGACAAATATCAAATCCACAAAACTAACCTTACATCACTATCGATAAAGGTTAAACTAGAAAGAGTAATCAGATTGGAAATCCTCTCCAGGACTTGTGGCAAATAAATGGAAGGACGTACTAAATGAAAGGTCATCAGGGGTTCTACATGGTATGTAACACACACAACACACACACACACCTCTTGCCCGTTAAACACCACGATGAAAGTTAGTACCTGGGTCGCTGAGACACGAGTGTGCTCACCTCTAAGACATCCCATCCCACCAATATGGAGGGGGATTGGGATGGGATCAAACAAATCACAAGAACCGTTGATGATACCTGCACGAAGGACTCAACCCAACCATCCCATACTCCATGTTTAAATCCCAGCGGATTTGCCCCAGTTATCCTAAGATTCGAACAACTCGAACTCGACTCGATCCACCAGGTTCAGATGAAGAACCAACGAACCCACCTGGTACCGACGGTCTGAACCTCCACGGCCATTACGTTCAAACGAGAACCGTTTAACGGGGGAGGATTACCTGGACCGACAAGGGTTAAATCAAGGTGAGAACCTCCAGGTGGGGGGACGGGAACCTGAACCACGGGACAGAGAAGGGAAGGACAAAACGAACGAATTTTTTTACCTTTTTATACAAGAAACATGAACACCTGTTACTCTGACGTCACACCGGTGCACACTTCCAATTAAACATTTCACCCAAATTATCATTTTATTTCACTCCGAGATTTATTGAAACAATGATATTTACACAAACATGGAACATTCTAGATGTTTCCACGTGACTCCGTTTATGTGTGTTTATTCCAATCTTGTAATCATAAACATGTTCAAGAAAACCCGCACACGGCAGGTGGTCATTTGGCCCGTTATACCTGTGTCTGCTTACGGCAGGTGGTCATTTGGCCCACTATAACCTGTGTCTGCTTACGGCAGGTGGTCATTTGGCCCACTATACCTGTGCCAGCTCACGGCAGGTCGTCATTTGGCCCACTATACCTGTGTCTGCTGCGGCAGGTGGTCATTTGGCCCACTATACCTGTGTCTGCTTACGGCAGTGGTGGTCATTTGGCCCACTTACCTGTGTCTCCTCACGGCAGGTGGTCATTTGGCCCACTATACCTGTGCCAGCTCACGGCAGGTGGTCATTTGGCCCACTATACCTGTGCCTGCACCCGACAGTTGGACATTTGGCCCACTATACCTGTGCCAGCTCACGAGGTGGTCATTTGGCCACTATACCTGTGTCTGCTTGCGGCAGGTGGTCATTTGCCCACTATACCTGTGTCTGCTTACGGCAGTGTCATTTTTGGCCCACTATACCTGTGCCAGCTCACGGCAGGTGGTCATTTGGCCCACTATACCTGTGCCAGCTCACGCAGGTGGTCATTTGGCCCACTATACCTGTGCCTGCACCCGACAGTTGGACATTTGGCCCACTATACCTGTGCCAGCTCACGGCAGGTGGTCATTTGGCCACTATACCTGTGTTGCTTACGGCAGTGGTCATTTGGCCCACTATACCTGTGCCTGCTCACGGCAGGTGGTCATTTGGCCCACTATACCTGTGCCTGCACCGACAGTTGGTCATTTCGTCCACTATACCTGTACCCGCACACGGCAGGTGGTCATTTGGCCCACTATACCTGTACCCGCACACGGCAGGTGGTCATTTTGCCCACTATACCTGTACCCGCACACGGCAGGTGGTCATTTGGCCCACTATACCTGTGCCGCCAACGGCAGGTGGTCATTTAGCCCACTATACCTGTACCCGCATACGACAGGTGGTCATTTGGCCCACTATAACCTGTGGCCCGCACACGGCAGTGGTCATTTAGCCCACTATACCTGTACCCGCACACGGCAGGTGGTCATTTAGCCCACTATACCTGTACCCGCACACGGCAGGTGGTCATTTAGCCCACTATACCTGTACCCGCACACGACAGTGTGTCATTTGGCCCACTATACCTGTGCCCGCACACGGCAGTGGTCATTTAGCCCACTATACCTGTGCCGCACACGGCAGGTGGTCATTTAGCCACTATACCTGTGCCGCACACGGCAGGTGGTCATTTGGCCCACTATACCTGTGTCACACATGAAAGGTGGTCATTTGGCCCACTAGACCTTTACGCACACGACAGGTGGTCATTTGGCCCACTATACTGTGCCCGCACACGGCAGGTGGTCATTTAGCCCACTATACCTGTAACCTGCACACGGCAGGTGGTCATTTGGCCCACTATACCCTTGTCCACACATGAAAGGTGGTCATTTGGCCCACTAGACCTTTACCGCACACGACAGGTGGTCATTTGGCCCACTATACCCTTGTCCACACATGAAAGGTGGTCATTTGGCCCACTAGACCTTTACCCGCACACGACAGGTGGTCATTTGGCCCACCGTACCTGTGGCGGCACATGGCGGCGTGGTCATTTGGCCCACTACACCTGTTCCCGCACACAGGAAATACAGTACCTATTTTGGGGGGGCAAACCCATCGTAGACTACCTTTGGGCCTGATTTTTGTAAATGCCATGAACAAACTTTGGTATGTACACTGAGATGGACGTTGTGGTAAAGTTTCATTAAAATCATACGTGTAGTTTCAAAGATGTTGGAAGTGTTTGTGGACGGGCGGACGGATGGACGACGTGCCATCCCATGAGCTCCCCGGAACTACATTCCAGGTGAGCGCAAAACTTGGAATCGTTGATTACCAAAAACTGAGCAGCGGCTGCTAAAATGGAGGGGCCGATTGAGACAGCTTTCCTATCGGGGTCGTACCCCAGTCATTAATAACCTCGTGGCGTCAATTCATTATGCCTGGTGTTGGCTTAATGGTTGTGGTTGTGGTTGTGGGCTTGGGATCTTTGAGTCCTGAGTTCAAATCCTGCTTCCCTGTCAAAGTAATACCAGGTGGGGTTGACTCAGCTTGTCATCCTTCTGAAGTTGGTAAAATGAGTTCCAGCTTGTTGGGATGATTGATGTATTTGAGTATCCTGTGTTGGAGTGGTGATCTGTCCAGTTGCAGAAGGATCTGTCCAGTTGCAACATTTGATGGTTGCGGAAGGACCCGCTTGAAGCAGCGCTCTCGCTCTCGCGGCTCTTGTGGTTTGCCAGGAATGAGGGCATTAACACTTAAATTTTAGATCTTCTTCTTGCGTATGGCAGCTTGGCTGCCGGGTAGCTATCATTTTGTTTGGGCACGGCTGCGCCACTCATCATCCCCGATACAAGTACACTGGTACTCATTTCACCGACCTTGGAAGGATGACAGGCCGAGTCAACCCCACCTGGTGTTAATTCAGCGGAAAAACGGGGCTCAAACTCAGGACCCTAAGATCCCAAGCCAGCCACCCTAACCACTAAGTCAACACCAGGCTTAATGATTTAGACCAGGGGTCTCCAACCTGCGGCCCGCGGGCCACATGCGGCCCCTTGGACGGATTTATGCGACCCGCAGTGCCATAATAAGTTTACATTACAATGCAGCCCGCGATACTGCCAATTTGTCAGGGTCAATGATCAAAGCGTTCTGTAATTTTTAATTATGATTTTGATTCATATAAGACACATGTGTTTTAACACATTATTCATTTATCATATCATGTGGCAAGAAAAATATATCAGCACTAATTTTTGTTCAAATTCCGCATATTAATTATATATATATTTTCGGAATTTAGCGTCCTTTTTTGGGGTGCGGCCCTCCGCCCCTCACCACTTTGGTTTTGTGGCCCTCCGCCCAAAAAGGTTGGAGACCCCTGATTTAGACGTACCATATGATGGCTGCTTCTCACACTAGGAGCCTTTGTAGACATGTCTATGATATTCAAGATTTTTTTGTCCACCTTAAGTCATTAATTTTCTGTT